>SJYG01000609.1:423053-578381 GCA_006410535.1 Litocranius walleri | reverse complement strand
ATTCAAATCGGTAGATTTATAAAAAATTTATAATAATTTTATTTATTTAAAGGAAAAGTGTCTATATAAGTAAGAAAATTTTAAAAAAGTATAATGTAGCATTATCTTCATCACAAATATAAGACACTGCAAATATATCTTTAATTTTTTCAATTATGTTCTTTATGAGTTATACTTTCATAAAATCTCCAAATAAATAACAAGTTGTGCTTAAAAAGCTATTTCTAACATACTTAAGTTTTCATATTTGTACTATGTGAGTTTATTATTAATTTATATTTTAAAATTATATGGTTAAATTTAGAACTAAATTAGATACTAAAGTATTAATTTCTGTATTTATATGAAAAAAATCTAAAAGGTAATCTTGGTGATTTTAAAGATCCAGTTCAGTTCAATTCAGTCACTCAGTAGTATCTGAATCTTTGCAATCACGTGTACTGCAGCACACCAGGCTTCCCTGTCCATTGCCAGTCCTGGAGTTTACTCAAACTCATGTCCATTGAGTTGGTGATGCCATCCAACCATCTTATCCTCTGTTGTCCCCTTCTCCTCCTGCCTTCAATCTTTCCCAGCATCACGGTTTTTTCAAATGAGTCCATTCTTCGCATTAGTGGCCAAAGTATTGGAGTTTCAGCATCAGTCCTTCCAATAAATATTCAGGACTGATTTCCTTTAGGATGGAGTGGTCGGATCTCCTTGCAGTCCAAGGGACTCTCAAGAGTCTTCTCCAACACCACAGTTCAAAAGCATCAATTCTTTAGTGTTCAACCTTCTTTATGGTCCAACTCTCACATCCATACATGATACTGGAAAGACTATAGATTTGACTAGATAGACCTTTGTCAGCAAAGCAACACCTCTGCTTTTTAATATGCTGTCTAGGTTGGTCATAACTTATTTTATTTTATTTTCCCCAAGAAGCAAGTGTCTTTTAATTTCATGGCTTCAGTCACCATCTGCAGTGATTTTGGAGCCCCTCAAAATAAAGTCTGTCACTGTTTCCACTGTATCCCCACCTATTTGCCAGGAAGTAAGGGGATCAGATGCCATCTTAATTTTCATTTTTTAAATTAATTAATTAATTCTAATTAGAGGATAATTACTTTACAATATTGTAGTGGTTTTTGTCATACATTGACATGAATCAGCCATGGGTATACATGTTTCCCCCATCCTGAGCTCTCCTCCCACTTTCCTTCTCTTCCTTAATGTTGACTTTAAGCCAACTTTTTCACTCTCCTTTTTGACTTTCATCAAGAGACTCTTTAGTTTTTCTTCACTTTCTGACATAAGGGTGGTGTCATCTGCATATCTGAGCTTATTGAGATTTCTTCCATCTATCTTGAGTCCAGCTTGTGCTTCTTCCAGCCCAGCGTTTCTCATGATGTACTCTTCATAGAAGTTAAATAAGCAGAGTGATCATATATAGCCTTGACATACTCTTTTTCCTACTTGGAACCAGTCGGTTGTTCCATGTCCAATTCTAACTGTTGCTTCCTGACCTGCATACAGATTTCTCAAGAGGCAGGTCAGGTGGTCTGGTATTCCCATCTCTCTCAGAATTTTCCACAGTTTCTTGTGATCCACACAGTCAAAGGCTTTGGCATAGTCAATGAAGAATAAAGAAATGTTTTTTCTGGAACTCTTTTACTTTTTCAATAATCCAACAGATGTTGGCAATTTGATCTCTGATTCCTCTGCCTTTTCTAAATCCAGCTTGAACCTCTGGAAATTCATTGTTTAGGTGCTGTTGAAGCCTAGCTTGGAGAAATTTGAGCACTACCTTATTAGTGTGTGAGATGAGTGCAATTGTGCAGTGGTTTGAATTTTCTTTGGTATTGCCTTTCTTTGGGATTGGAATGAAAACTGACCTTTTCTAATCCTGTGGCCACTGCTTCAGTTCAATTCAGTTCATCTCTCAGTCATGTACGACTCTTTGCAACCCCATGAATTGCAGCACGCCAGGCCTCCCTGTTCATCACCAACTCATGGAGTTCACTCAGACTAGCGTCCATCCAGTCAGTGATGCCATCCAGCCATCTCATCCTTTGTTGTCCCCTTCTCTTCCTGCCCCCAATCCCTCCCAGGATCAGATTCTTTTCCAGTGAGTCAACTCTTCATATGAGGTGGCCAAAGTACTGGGGTTTCAGCTTTAGCATCATTCCTACCAAAGAAATCCCAGGGTTGATCTCCTTCAGAATGGACTGGTTGGGTCTCCTTGCAATCCAAGGGACTCTCAAGAGTCTTCTCCAACACCAGAGTTCAAAAGCATCAATTCTTTGGTGCTCAGCCTTCTTCACAGTCCAACTCTCACATCCATACATGACCACAGGAAAAACCATAGCCTTGACTTGACGGACCTTACTCAGCAAAGTGATGTCTCTCCTTTTGAATATGCTATATAGGTTGGTCATAACTTTTCTTCCAAGGAGTAAGCGTCTTCTAATTTCATAGCTGCAATCGCTATCTGCAGTGATTTTGGAGCCCTGCTTAGTTTTCTAAATTTCTGGTATATTGAGTGCAACACTTTCACAGCATCATCTTTTAAAAACTAGCAAAACTTTAAATTATTTTCTTCTGGATATACAATCTGAATAAATTTTAGCTCTATCCATGGGTATATTTATTTTTAGTGAATATTTATAAGAATTTCTTTTCCCTTAATTTTGTGGTGTATTTCACCTTAAAGATTCAGTTTTAATTGTTAGAAAATATAGAGATAAGTGTGTTCATTTAAAAAGAAAATAAAAATATTGTGGTCTGAAATTTTTCTCCTTTTCTGCTAGTTTTCAATTAGAGTGACTGCTGGGCAAGGAAAGCATGTGATAGCCCTGTTTATCCTCCAACATGAGACTATAAAGTACCTCACTAGCTTCATATTACCCCATGGATTTTGCTGAGACAATTATTGAAATTTCAGTCAATTCCCCCTTTCATGGCACAGATAACAGTATAATTGTTAAAATCTTTCCTGGTGGTGAACTCTGTGGTGTACCAGTTGAGGAGGTGAGGGTGTGGATAGAACTAGTGGTGAAAGGTGTGGGGTACCTAAGACATGTGAGGAAAATAGCACTTTCAACAGTAATAAAATTGGATAGTTGTAGGGGCAAGGGATGCTCTAGATAAATCAAATGAAAGGCTAAAGGTTATAAGTCATCAATTAAGAGCTAAGTATAAACACAATAGTGCCTCTTTCACAGTGTATTAAAAGGCTTTTATAGCCACCAGTAAATGGGCAGAGAAAATATAGAATCAGACCCAGAATTTTTCCATAAAAGTAACAGAAACTAAATAAACTAAAATTCTCAACCTAGGCATGTCTGAAAGAATACGAGCACTTGCCTATGGGTTGGGGGTTGATGAAACTAAGAATCTTAAATTATTACAATTCCTTCTATGCAGAGAGCTCCCTAAAGTGGTCCATGCTTCCATTTTAAAGTTCAGTGTTTCTCTCTGGCTTGTGGATGGTACAGACAGCCCTTCCTTGCCACACAATAGTGTGACTGAGTGAAAGTCGTTCAGTTGAGTCAGACACTTTGCGATCCCCTTGACTGTAGAGCGACAAGCTTCTCTGTCATGGGGATTCTGCAGGCAAGAATACTGGAGTGGGCTGCCATTTCCTCCTCCAAGGGATTTTCCCAACTCAGGGATCGAACCCAGGTCTCCCTCACCGCAGGCAGATTCTTTACCATCTGAGCCACTAGGGAAGCCCCACACAAGATAAACTTCCTGCCAATTTTCCCCTCAATTGACTCCTGGTTACTAGGTCAGTAATTAGGAACAGTACCCTGAAGGAGTTTCAGGAGCTAGTAAACATATATATGGGTACCTTTGTGTACACATACATATGTGTACTCTCCTTTTGGACAGGCTAGCTCAAGAGAGGAATGTGTAACATATACTGTTTAAGAAAGAATTTAATGAGATGAGGGCAATCCCTTGCAATATAGGATTTAACACTTTGGAAAAACTCCACAGCGTGATCCAAAATGTTGTGAAGATGATCCCAGAAACTCAGGAAGAGCAATGGCCCACATAAAGGTAGAAATGAAATAACTGCCCTGGAAGCTCCTGGAAGAATTGAGCAAAAAAGGACATGTAAGATGTTCTGTAACATGTTCCAGGAGATTTTACATTTGCTCATTATTTAGTGAGAAATATACAGCAGAGAGGAACCCTAGCACCTAAAGAAACTCAGTGATGTTTGTTTTCTTATGGGTAGGGATTAATTGTAGCAGATGTCATTATTGAACTATACTCACTGATGCTGAATTTTGTCAAGAGCTTTTTCTGCATTTATTGAGATAGTCATATGATTGTTATCCTACATTTTGTCAATATGGTATATCATAGTCATTCATTTTCTTATGTTGAACCACCTTTGAAGCCTAGCTTTATAGAGATGTAATTCTGGGAGGGATTGGGGGCAGGAGGAGAAGTGGATGACAGAGAATGAGATGGCTGGATGGCATCACCAATTCGATGGGCATGAGTTGCAAGGAAAGCATGTGATAGCCCTGTTTATCCTCCAACATGAGACTATAAAGTACCTCACTAGCTTCATATTACCCCATGGATTTTGCTGAGACAATTATTGAAATTTCAGTCAATTCCCCCTTTCATGGCACAGATAACAGTATAATTGTTAAAATCTTTCCTGGTGGTGAACTCTGTGGTGTACCAGTTGAGGAGGTGAGGGTGTGGATAGAACTAGTGGTGAAAGGTGTGGGGTACCTAAGACATGTGAGGAAAATAGCACTTTCAACAGTAATAAAATTGGATAGTTGTAGGGGCAAGGGATGCTCTAGATAAATCAAATGAAAGGCTAAAGGTTATAAGTCATCAATTAAGAGCTAAGTATAAACACAATAGTGCCTCTTTCACAGTGTATTAAAAGGCTTTTATAGCCACCAGTAAATGGGCAGAGAAAATATAGAATCAGACCCAGAATTTTTCCATAAAAGTAACAGAAACTAAATAAACTAAAATTCTCAACCTAGGCATGTCTGAAAGAATACGAGCACTTGCCTATGGGTTGGGGGTTGATGAAACTAAGAATCTTAAATTATTACAATTCCTTCTATGCAGAGAGCTCCCTAAAGTGGTCCATGCTTCCATTTTAAAGTTCAGTGTTTCTCTCTGGCTTGTGGATGGTACAGACAGCCCTTCCTTGCCACACAATAGTGTGACTGAGTGAAAGTCGTTCAGTTGAGTCAGACACTTTGCGATCCCCTTGACTGTAGAGCGACAAGCTTCTCTGTCATGGGGATTCTGCAGGCAAGAATACTGGAGTGGGCTGCCATTTCCTCCTCCAAGGGATTTTCCCAACTCAGGGATCGAACCCAGGTCTCCCTCACCGCAGGCAGATTCTTTACCATCTGAGCCACTAGGGAAGCCCCACACAAGATAAACTTCCTGCCAATTTTCCCCTCAATTGACTCCTGGTTACTAGGTCAGTAATTAGGAACAGTACCCTGAAGGAGTTTCAGGAGCTAGTAAACATATATATGGGTACCTTTGTGTACACATACATATGTGTACTCTCCTTTTGGACAGGCTAGCTCAAGAGAGGAATGTGTAACATATACTGTTTAAGAAAGAATTTAATGAGATGAGGGCAATCCCTTGCAATATAGGATTTAACACTTTGGAAAAACTCCACAGCGTGATCCAAAATGTTGTGAAGATGATCCCAGAAACTCAGGAAGAGCAATGGCCCACATAAAGGTAGAAATGAAATAACTGCCCTGGAAGCTCCTGGAAGAATTGAGCAAAAAAGGACATGTAAGATGTTCTGTAACATGTTCCAGGAGATTTTACATTTGCTCATTATTTAGTGAGAAATATACAGCAGAGAGGAACCCTAGCACCTAAAGAAACTCAGTGATGTTTGTTTTCTTATGGGTAGGGATTAATTGTAGCAGATGTCATTATTGAACTATACTCACTGATGCTGAATTTTGTCAAGAGCTTTTTCTGCATTTATTGAGATAGTCATATGATTGTTATCCTACATTTTGTCAATATGGTATATCATAGTCATTCATTTTCTTATGTTGAACCACCTTTGAAGCCTAGCTTTATAGAGATGTAATTCTGGGAGGGATTGGGGGCAGGAGGAGAAGTGGATGACAGAGAATGAGATGGCTGGATGGCATCACCAATTCGATGGGCATGAGTTTGGGTGAACTCCAGGAGTTGATGATGGACAGGGAGGCCTGGCGTGCTGCGATTCATGGGGTCGCAAAGAGTCGGACACAACTGAGTGACTGAACTGAATTGCTCTATAAAATTGTAAAGTATTTAAAGTATATACTATGTAAAATTTATATATATACATGCTGTGAAAAATTTTCCTTTTTATAAAATTGATGGATTACCAAAGGAGAAGACACCTCAGAGACCAAAAAGCAGCTGATGTATTTCTGAAGTAACAAATATAAAATTTACCAATGAGTAGATCTATTGTTTATATGTTCCCCTACTATCTTCCTTGAGCTGCATTTTTAAAAAAATTTTTATTTAAGTCTTGCGCTACAGGGTTAATTGTTTTCCATGTTCATGTACTTTCTCCTAAATAAGATTCTAAGCTGGATAAGCAACGACTCTGAAGCCTGACCATCTAGGTTTGTATTCCATTCTCCACTAGCTCTCAGCTGTGTATGATTCTGAAGAAGCTGCTTAAACAGCGTGTGCTGTAGTTGAATTTTAAAAAAGCAGAAAAATAATAAAATATTCTCTATAATGTATGCAGGCTATTTTTATTTGTATATTAAAGTACTTCAGGATTTATATCATTATTAGTCAATACAGAGTCCAGCATAAAATGGGTCGGATAGTTCATACCAATATTTTTCAATTAAATAAATGAATAATATGAATACTCATTAATAGGAATCTACATGAAAATATGGATATTATATCTTACATATGATATAAACATAAAAAGACACATAAGATCACCATTGAATGAGAAAACAAGCATATACTCCATTGTAGTTTATGCTGCCACATAATAGTTGCTCAAACAAACTATGATACAGATTCATCTACATGTCCTTCCTTTCTCTGAGAGGAACTTATACCTTGACCTGATCTTAAATGCTCCTGTGGCCACATTTCCAGAGGCTTATATGTTTTATAAAAACAAACTTTTTTTTTTTTTATACTAATTAAAAGGCTTGGAAGTTACTGAATCCTCTGAACATAATCTTCTAGAAAAGACACCATTCTTTTTAATTATCAGTGAAAAAAGATTATTAAAATACTATATTTTTTACCTTTTTAATTACATGATTTATTTTGTGTATTTTTAAAATGAAGGCTTTGCACCTAACTACAAGGCTGTGGAAAATCCTTGCTCTCACAATATTGATATGAAAATTCCATGATGCTATTCATGCATTAATTCTCAAATGATTATGTATACTACCAGGTTTCATGGCTCACTAGTGAATGCATGCAAAAAATAATGGATTAACAATGCAAAAAAAAAAAAAAAAGGAAGCTGTGTGAATTATTTTCCTAGCTTCCAATCTACCTTCTCTAGCAGAAAAAAAAAAGGGGGGGGATAATACCACAGCCAATCTTTTCTATGCTGAAGGTCATAGTCCATGATCATTACTGAGATTCATTTAAAATTTAATAATGCCTCTGGAGATGCACGCTCATATGACTCTTATTCATCATACTAATACATGTGATTGTAGAACTAAGGGCTAAAAACACCTTTTCTAACTACTTCTTAGGTTGCTAATTATGAAACACGTTTTATTAATTCCCTAAAGCTAATGTCTCAAACAAATTTATGCATCATCAGTTATTTCTGGGTGGAAAATTTCAAATGTATCCTGTTTACAAAATCATGTTTTGAATTCTTCATATTCTTACTATTCTTTTCACAAACTGCTGAGTAAACATTTTTCTTAAATTTGAAAACTGGATTAAATATAGTACATTCTGACAGAACTGTATCAGGCTGTGCTTTTCATTAATTTTTTGTAAGTTGAACTGTTCTGAATATTAGAAATTAAATTTCTAATTTCAGAGTTAAATTACTAATAAAAAATTAAGTTCATTAAATTTATATTTTCATTATTTTCAGTTCAGCTGCTCAGTCGTGTCCGACTCTGTGACCTCATGAACTGTAGCATGCCAGGCTTCCTTGTCCATCACCAACTTCCAGAGCTTGCTCAAATTCATGTCTATTGACTTGGTGATGCCATCCAATCATCTTATCCTCCATCATCTTCTGCTTCTGCCTTCAAGCTTTCCCAGCATCGGGGTCTTTTAAAATGAGTCAGTTCTTTGAATCAGGTGGCCAAAGTATTGGAACTTCAGGATCACTCCTTCCAATGAATATTGAGGACTGATTTCCTTTAGGATTGACTGGTTTGATCTCCTAGCAAGGAAATTAATTATTTTAGACACTGACAACTTTCTCAACGGTTTCCCACGAAGGGGAGTGGTAAAGAATCTGCCTGACAATACAGGCAACTTGGATTCAATCCGTGGGCTGGGAAGATCCCCTAACATAGGAAATGGCAACCCACTCCAGTATTCTTTCCTGGAAAATCCCATGGACAGAGGAGCCTGGCAGACTACAGTCTATGGGGTCACAAAGAATTGGACATGACTGAGTGGTTGAGCACAATTCTCTTAATATCTATGGATTATCTACTGTCATCACAATTGTGACATTCAATCTGACTGCCATTGTCTGGGTATAGCTGAGTTTACTGCTCTCACTAAGTTCCCTTACACACTTGTGAGGCAAAGGCTTTTTGTTCTCCATGTGTTTTCATTTGTTACAGTTTGATGTATACAAAGATTTACCTTTATTTGCTGGAAGTACTAGGAATCTCCTTGCTTTTTCCTTCTTTGATTTACACATAACTTTCATGTACAATTGTTGCTTCAGGGCAATATAAAGCAAGTTTTCAGATTTTTATGTATCTACTAATGCATTAAGGATTGAGATTCAAATCAGTTAACTTCAGTGGAACTCTGCTTCCAACCACATCACAATGCAAAATACAGACTGCGCCTCAGCTAACTTATCAATAGAAACAAATGTGTGTTGCTATACCCACTCTTTTGGTAATATATATTGTTCTGAACATCATTCTGTGCCACGTCATCATTACAAAGCAGAATTTTTAACTCCATATGGCATGAAGTGAAATTTGTGAGTCAATTTCTAGGTAGGTTTATAAGAAGTCCAGGGTCCCCAAGGAGGAGAGAGGGATCTGGGGCTTCTTGAAGAAGAGATAGGCGACTGGAATTATCAAGGAGGAGGAAAGGAAAAACATCTTTATTTATTTTTTCCCCTACATTCCTTAATCTTAGTCACATAAAATATTTCTTTCTTTAAGCCTGGAACAGATGATCACACAACAAAACACTCAGCTTAAACTCTGTAATAAGGATTCACTTCAGTCGCTCAGTCGTGTCCAACTCTTTGCTGCTCTGTGGACTGCAGCAGGCCAGGCTTCCCTCTCCATCAGCAACTCCCAGAGCTTACTCAAACTCATGTCCATCAAGTAGGTGATGCCATCCAACCATCTCATCCTCTGTCATCACCTTCTCCTCCCGTATTCATTCCTTCTAAGCTTCAGGGTCTTTCCCATTAATTCGGTTCTTCACATCTGGTGTACAAAGTATTGGAATTTCAGCTTCAGCATCAGTCCTTCCAATGAATTTTCAGAACTGATTTCCTTTAGGATGGACTGGATTGATCTCCTTGCAGTCCAAGGGACTCTTAAGAGTCTTCCCCAACATCACAGTTCAAAAGCATCAATTTTTCAGCACTAAGATTTCTTCATAGTCCAACTTTCACATCCACACATGACTAGTGGGAAAAAAAGTATAGCTTTGACTAAATGGACCTTGTCGGCAAAGCAATGTTTCTGCCTTTTAATTTGCTATGTAAGTTGGTCATAGCTTTTGTTCCAAGGAGCAAGTGTCTTTTAATTTCATGGCTGCAATCACCAACTGCAGTGATTTTGGAGCCCCTAAAAATAAAGTTTCTCACTGTTTCCATTTTTTTCTCATCTTTTTGCAATGAAATGATGGGACCAGATGCCATGATTTTAGTTTTCTGAATGTTGAGCTTTAAGCCAATATTTTCACTCTCCTTTTTTATTTTCATCAGAAGGCTCATTATTTCTTCTTCACTTTCTGCCATAAATGTGATGTCATCTGCACATCTGAGGTTATTGATACTTCTCCCAGCATCTTGATTCCAGCTTGTGCTTCATCCAGCCCTGCATTTCCCATGATGTCTTCTGCATAGAAGTTAAATAAGCAGGATGACAATACAGAGCCTTGACATACTCCTTTTCCTATTTGGAACTGGTCTGTTGTTCCATGTCCAGTTCTAACTGTTTCTTCCTGACCTGTATACAGATTCCTCAAGAGGCAGGTCAGGTGGTCTGGTATTCCCATCTCTTCAGGAATTTTCCACATTTTTGTGTGATGTGCACAGTCAAAGGCTTTGGTGTAGTCAATAAAGCAGAAGTAGATACTTTTCTGGAACTTTTTGCTTCTCTGATGATCCAACTGATGTTGGCAATCTGATCTTTGGTTCTTCTTCCTTGTCTAAAGCCAGCTTGAACATCTGGAAGTTCATGTTTCATGTACAGTTGAAGCCTGGTGGAAAATTTTGGGCATTACTTTGCTAGTGTGTGAGATGACTGCAATTGTGCATTGGTCTGAGCATTCATTGGCGTTGCCGTTCTTTGGGATTGGAATGAAAACTGACCTTTCCAGTCCTGTGGCCACTGCTGAATTTTCCAAATTTGCTGGCATATTGAGTATAGCACTTTCACAGCAATTTTTAATTTGCTATGTAAGTTGGTCATAGCTTTTGTTCCAAGGAGCAAGTGTCTTTTAATTTCATGGCTGCAATCACCAACTGCAGTGATTTTGGAGCCCCTAAAAATAAAGTTTCTCACTGTTTCCATTTTTTTCTCATCTTTTTGCAATGAAATGATGGGACCAGATGCCATGATTTTAGTTTTCTGAATGTTGAGCTTTAAGCCAATATTTTCACTCTCCTTTTTTATTTTCATCAGAAGGCTCATTATTTCTTCTTCACTTTCTGCCATAAATGTGATGTCATCTGCACATCTGAGGTTATTGATACTTCTCCCAGCATCTTGATTCCAGCTTGTGCTTCATCCAGCCCTGCATTTCCCATGATGTCTTCTGCATAGAAGTTAAATAAGCAGGATGACAATACAGAGCCTTGACATACTCCTTTTCCTATTTGGAACTGGTCTGTTGTTCCATGTCCAGTTCTAACTGTTTCTTCCTGACCTGTATACAGATTCCTCAAGAGGCAGGTCAGGTGGTCTGGTATTCCCATCTCTTCAGGAATTTTCCACATTTTTGTGTGATGTGCACAGTCAAAGGCTTTGGTGTAGTCAATAAAGCAGAAGTAGATACTTTTCTGGAACTTTTTGCTTCTCTGATGATCCAACTGATGTTGGCAATCTGATCTTTGGTTCTTCTTCCTTGTCTAAAGCCAGCTTGAACATCTGGAAGTTCATGTTTCATGTACAGTTGAAGCCTGGTGGAAAATTTTGGGCATTACTTTGCTAGTGTGTGAGATGACTGCAATTGTGCATTGGTCTGAGCATTCATTGGCGTTGCCGTTCTTTGGGATTGGAATGAAAACTGACCTTTCCAGTCCTGTGGCCACTGCTGAATTTTCCAAATTTGCTGGCATATTGAGTATAGCACTTTCACAGCAATATCTTTTAGGATTTGAAATAGCTCAACTGGAATTCCATCACCTCCACTAGCTTTGTTCATAGTGATGCTTCCTAAGGCTCACTTGACTTCACATTTCAGGATGTCTGGCTCTAGGTGAGTGATCACACCATCGTGATTAACTGGGTCATGAAGATCTTTTTTGTATAGTTCTTCTGTGTATTCTTGCCACCTCTTCTTTATATCTTCTGCTTCTGTTATGTCCATACCACTTCTGTCTTTTATTTTGCCTATCTTAGCCTGAAATATTCCCTTGGTATCTCTATTTTTCTTGAATATATATCTAGTTTTACCCATTCTATTATTTTCCTCTAATTTCTTTGCATTGATCACTGAGAAGGGCTTTCTTATCTCTCCTAACTGTTCTTTGAAACTCTGCATTCAAATGGGTATATCTTTCCTTTTTTTCCTTTTCCTTTCACATTTTTTTCTTTTCTCACCTGTTTGTAAGGCCTCCTCAGACAACAATTTGACCTTTTTGCATTTATTTTTCTTGTGGATGGTCTTGATCACTGCCTCTTGCACAATATCACAAACCTCCATCCATAGTTCTTCAGGCACCCTGTCTATCAGGTCTAATCCCTTGAATCTACTTGTCACTTCCACTGTATAATCGTAAAGGATTTGATTTAGGTCATACCTGAATGGTCTAGTGTTTTTCCCTACTTTCTTGAATTTGAGTATGAATTTGGCAACAAGGTGTTCATGATTTGACCCACGGTTAGCTCCTGGTCTTGTTTTTGCTAACTGTATAAAGCTTCTTCCATCTTTGTCTGCAAAGAATATAAGTAAATAACTAAGTGTTAGTTGCCCAGTCGTGCCCAACTCTTTGCAACCCCATGGACTGTAGCCCACCAGGCTCTTTTGTCCATAATACTTTCCAGGCAAGGATACTGGATTGGGTTGTCATTTCCTTCTCCAGGGGGTCTTCCAGACCCAGGGATCAAACTCAGGTCTCCTGAACTGCAGGCAGATTCTTTACTGACTGAGCTACAAGGGAAGACCAAAGAATATAATAAATCTGATTTTGGTATTGACCAAATGGTGATGTCCATGTGTAGAGTCTTCTCTTGTGTTGTTGGAAGAAGGTGTTTGCTATGGCCAGTGTGTTCTCTTGGCAAAACTCTGTTAGCTTTTCATCCGCTTCAGTTTGTACTCCAAGATCAAATTTGCCTGTTACTCCAGGTGTTTCTTGACTTCTTACTTTTGCATTCCAGTTAGCTATAATGAAAAGAATATCTTTTGGGGGTGTTAGCTCTAGAAGCTCTTGTAGGTCTTCATAGAATCATTGAACTTCAGCTTCTTCAGCCTTACTGGTCAGGACATAGACTTGGATTACTGTGATATTGAATGGATTGCCTTGGAAACAGAGATCATTCTGTCGTTTTAGAGACTGCATCCAAGTACTGCATTTTGGATTCTAAGGATTATATAACAACAATGTATCCTGCTAGAGGACAGTTTTTCCTTCCTGAAACCTTCTAACTAATCCTGTTATTTTAAAAAGTATATTATGGGAATGGTTCTGATAAAAACTTTCTATTATTAAACTTTAATCCTGTATCTTAAAATGCATATTGTGGGGTGGGCCTGGTAAGATCTTTACAACCTTGAGGCATTTTTTGTTTGTTTTATTTTGATAACTAATTAAAAAGGTATATAGCTCCCGTGCTAAGACTAGCGAGGGGGGTGCCCTCCATCCCACTTCTGATGTCTATGTCAGAAGCTTTCTCTGTCCCATTTCATTGTAATAAAACTTCTGCCACAGAAGAGCTCTGAGTGATTAAGCCTGGTGTCTGGTCCCAAAGCTAAATCTTTCTTCTTTGGAGATCACAAATTCAACATCATTCACCGTACGTTATCACTTGGTTTAATTCTCAGCTGAAAATGTGTGCTACATTGTGAAGAAGTATGCAGCTTCCTAGAGAACTATGAAACACCACTGACTCAGTGTTCTATAGCCTCCAGGTATTTTGTGAGTACCAAATAGTAGAGAGAGAGAGAGAGAAAGGCAATTTGTGCTCCAGCAGTCCTTACAGTCCTTATTTATCACTGGGTAAGGCAAAGCAAAGACAGATAAAAGATCAAGGACAGGAAATATGTGAAGTACTCAAATGTATTGTTTAGTCAGTATATGCTGTAAAAAGTCAAAAAAGAAAAAAAAAACATTAATGTTATCACACTTGTAGAAGCAGTCCATTTCTACGTAAGTTTAAAATAGGGACACTGATCAAAGGGTTTTATTTTAAAAGCCATGGGGGCTTTAGGAACTCTCAGGAGGGACATCTGAGACAGTCTAGGGATTGAGGAGCTACCTTAAAAAATTTGTCTTCACTTGGTTTGAAACCTAGCAGACCTATATAGAGGGTTTCCTGGTAAAAGGATCTCTTGCGAGTCCCCTGCTTGCTGGTAATTAGAGAGAGAGAGAAAACAAACAAACAAACAAAAAAAAAAAAAAAAACTGTGGCCATATACTGTGACTTCTAAGACCTTCCATGAGTAAAGAAAGAAAGAAACAAGCTGTAACAGCTATCTTTAGAAAAGCTAATAGATGCAGAAACAAAGACAGGACAGTCAGGCCTCTAGAGCAATAACTATAACTTAAACCCACCTCACAGACTCATAGTTCCATCTCAAAGGTAAAGTCTAATGCACACTTCTCAGTTGTTTTTCAGAAACCAGATCCCAATCAGATGAAGAGTGATGACCATAAGCACATAGACCACAGACCAGTTGGAGCCTGAACATTGATAATTTATCCTCAGTGGCACATCTACTTACTTCAGACTCATTATTCAGAGAACTGTGCAACAGCTCATCATATTCCCCAGAATGCTCTCCTTCACCTTGCCGTCACAGTCCCTTCCCTGAAAGCATGCAGAGAGTTCAGGTCTTTTCAGGATTAGCCACTCTGTATTCTTTGTTTGGAACCTGGCAATAAATGTAATACTTTTCTCCAAAAAGTAAAGCAGAGTGGCTTGGCTGCACATCATGTCACTGGACCCAAGTTTGGTTCAGTAACAGATTTTTCCCCAAGAATGGACCAGAGGCAAAGACTTATGTACAGGCAGATTTTTTAGGTGATCCCAGAAAGCACAAGTGAGAAAATGGTCTGAGTGAGAAAGGAACAAAGGAAAACCCAATAGAGTCTTCCATTATCAAGGGGCCTACCACAAGGATAAGCTGCTTGATCGAAAGGATGCTGCAAATGTTGAATGAATATTAAAAACTGTAAAAGAAAAAAGTAAGAAGGAATTTTACTTTTATCTATTGAATTACCTCAAATAGTTTTTCTGTTGGTTGTGAAAACATGGTTTGACATATATTCTTTCCTCATTGTTTGATCAACTAAATAAGACAGAAAATGAGATTGGGAATATCTGAAGGAAAAATAGTGATTAGCCTAAGAGATGTATGATACAGTATTTAAAAGCATAAACTTTGAAGTTACACAAACTTTGTTTTGAAACTGATTATATATATACTTATTAATGGGGCCATTGGAAATACAGTTCCCTCGTTTGCAAAATAAATATATTATCACAAATTTTGTAGTGTTATTATTGTGTTAATTAAATGACATAATATACATAAATATCTTAACCCAATCTGATTCATAGTAAATATTCCTGCTTGATTTTACTGCTTCAAGAGATAAAATGTGCCTTAGGCAGAGAAAAGAACTGAAACAGTTGAAAAATAGTTTGCACACTAATCTCTAAGATTTAGTCTAGCTAATCTACATTTTAAAAGTATTCTTAGTGTTCCTATTGAATAAAAATGAGATATTCATTTTCCTAATTTGAATCCCAAGATTTTTAGTTATGCGTAGACCTCTTCATATATACACTACATCCAAACTTGGTGCATAGTTGATTTTCCAGAGTTATATCAGAAATTGAAGTATAATATAACCCTATTTTATGATATTTCTGCATTAATTAGATCATCATCTAAATAAAAAAAGAAAAACAAGAGTGCCACTCTTTCATTATTTCTAATTCTATTTTATTTAAAAACAATTTCCACCATACTCTTTGGGATTCTATGGCAGTATATTAACTCCAAAAAGACTATTGCTGCTGCTGCTGCTGCTAAGTCGCTTCAGTCATGTCTGACTCTGTGCGACCCCATAGATGGCAGTTCACCAGGCCTTGATGTCCCTGGGATTCTCCAGGCAAGAACACTGGAGTGGATTGACATTTCCTTCTCCAATGCAGGAAAGTGAAAAGTGAAAGTGAAGTTGTTCAGTCGTGTCCAACCCTTTGTGACCCCACGGTCTCCAGCCTATCAGTCTCTTCTGTCCATGGGATTTTCCAGGCAAGAGTACTAGAGTGAGTTGCCATTGCCTTCCCCCAAAAGACTATTACTATCTTCTAAATCAGAAGTTGACAAACTACAGCTCACTGACCAAATCTAGCTTTCTCTTTTATTAATAAAGTTGTATTGGAACACAGTAATATTCATTTATTTAGATGACCTCATAAATCATCAAATGCAATGCCTTTTGATTTGCCAATGAAAAAAATAATATATCAAGCAGGTTAACACATTCACTCAAAGTTACAGGGCAAGTCAATGATAGAACATAAGACCTAGTGCCCAGTTTCCTCTTTGATATTTCAGTGCATTCCAATTTGAAAGTAAGTTTACCCTTTTAATTAAAGGGGATGAAATACACAACCTATGGTTCCTCAGAAGTTTGAGCTAATTTATAAAAAGTAAAGCCTGCTTTTCTTCATGCAATTTTGTCAAATATCAGTAAAATAAAAAGTGAAATGTGTTGAAAATACTAGATTATGGTCTCCTTGTTTGGGCAATCTCCCTTCAAAAATAACAAAATATACATAAAGGCATACATCTGTATAGCTGATAACAAAATCAATAGAGAAGCAATATCATATTGCATAAAAATGTGGGAATTTGAATGAAGTTTCTAATATTTATAAATTATAAGACATTCATTTTAATCTTTCAAATTCACTTAGCCCTTAGATATTAATATAAAAATGAAATGAAATAATCTGAAGCTATAAACAGAAAAACAAAATTGATCAAAGAGGAACATCAAGGAAACTAATGTGACTGTTTACTAAAATCTCACAACATGTATCTGCAGAAAACTTACGGCAATTAAACTTCAGAAACAGAGGTCTTTGGCCCATTCTGCCTTTAGCTCAGTGGCTTTTGCAGAAAGGCATTCCTTTCCATATAGCTCAAGCTCTTCAAAGAACTATTAGAAAGTAAATGAAAGCAGTAGGTATATCATGTAGACAAGTAATATCCTTGGGCATTTACTGCCTAAAGGCATAACAGGAGAGAGAGGAGCACTATACTGACCACTCATTTATCTTAACAACTATTTTGTGGTTGTTGTTCAGTCACTAAGTCGTGTCTGACTCTTTGTGACCCTATGGGCTACAGCCAGGCTCCTCTGTCCTCCACTAACTTGAGTTTGCTCAAATTCATGTTCATTGAAAAAAGAAATATCTGCATTCTAGTGCTACACTGGACTCTCCAGGTGGAGATGGATAAATGTGTAAAGTAACCATTTCCCTAATGCTACCATTATAAAATGACACATTAAGGTTTGCTAGTTAGTGGCTAAAACTGATTAAAAAATAAATAATTGTCCTGCTTTGGTCTTGTCATCTGGGCACCAGGAAGGTAACATATTAATCAAGGTTTATCATAGATTTTAAAATGAACACACTGGCAAAAATGGACATAGATGTACTGCACGCACACACACATGCCATTGCATTAATATGATGGGACATGTTAATTATAAAATGATGTAGATTATCATTCTTTCCCTTTAGTATTTTTAATAAATCAAATAAACAGAAATGAAGTTTATTAAATCAGAGATAAGAAAATTGATTACTTGACTTGTCCATTCCACTCTATGGATGCACTTAAAGACCTGGAAGATATACATGTAAGAAGGGTTGTGGAATCCATTTAAGAGGTAGTACTACCTATTGTGAGTGACTTCACTTCACTCACTTCATACGTTATCACTGGAGAAGGAAATGGCAACCCACTCCAGTATTCTTGCCTGGAGAACCCCATGGACAGAGGAGCCTGGCAGTCTGTGGTCCGTGGGGTCACAGAGAGTCAGACACAACTGAAGTGACTGAGCACAAGCACCACCTATTGTGGGAAGGAAGATAAAATATTCTGTTCTGGTTTTACACCTTTATCAGTTAGTGCCAACACTAATACTTTGGTCTCTTCTAGGTCTGTATAAAAGTTACAGCAACTCTGAAACCAGTCTGAGAGTTTATTCACAGTTTGCCTCTCATTCTATCAAAGCCATTGAACTCAATTTACATGAAGGAATTCTAGAGAGGCTGTCCATGGACTTCTGCAAGATATCATCAAAGATACTGTCCCTATGAATGAACCAACTATGACTAGCACATATGTGAAATGAAGATAAACTAATGGCTTTGTAATGTAAACACCTACTATAAAATATATTTTGATAAAAAAAAAAAAAACTGTGGCCATATACTGTGACTTCTAAGACCTTCCATGAGTAAAGAAAGAAAGAAACAAGCTGTAACAGCTATCTTTAGAAAAGCTAATAGATGCAGAAACAAAGACAGGACAGTCAGGCCTCTAGAGCAATAACTATAACTTAAACCCACCTCACAGACTCATAGTTCCATCTCAAAGGTAAAGTCTAATGCACACTTCTCAGTTGTTTTTCAGAAACCAGATCCCAATCAGATGAAGAGTGATGACCATAAGCACATAGACCACAGACCAGTTGGAGCCTGAACATTGATAATTTATCCTCAGTGGCACATCTACTTACTTCAGACTCATTATTCAGAGAACTGTGCAACAGCTCATCATATTCCCCAGAATGCTCTCCTTCACCTTGCCGTCACAGTCCCTTCCCTGAAAGCATGCAGAGAGTTCAGGTCTTTTCAGGATTAGCCACTCTGTATTCTTTGTTTGGAACCTGGCAATAAATGTAATACTTTTCTCCAAAAAGTAAAGCAGAGTGGCTTGGCTGCACATCATGTCACTGGACCCAAGTTTGGTTCAGTAACAGATTTTTCCCCAAGAATGGACCAGAGGCAAAGACTTATGTACAGGCAGATTTTTTAGGTGATCCCAGAAAGCACAAGTGAGAAAATGGTCTGAGTGAGAAAGGAACAAAGGAAAACCCAATAGAGTCTTCCATTATCAAGGGGCCTACCACAAGGATAAGCTGCTTGATCGAAAGGATGCTGCAAATGTTGAATGAATATTAAAAACTGTAAAAGAAAAAAGTAAGAAGGAATTTTACTTTTATCTATTGAATTACCTCAAATAGTTTTTCTGTTGGTTGTGAAAACATGGTTTGACATATATTCTTTCCTCATTGTTTGATCAACTAAATAAGACAGAAAATGAGATTGGGAATATCTGAAGGAAAAATAGTGATTAGCCTAAGAGATGTATGATACAGTATTTAAAAGCATAAACTTTGAAGTTACACAAACTTTGTTTTGAAACTGATTATATATATACTTATTAATGGGGCCATTGGAAATACAGTTCCCTCGTTTGCAAAATAAATATATTATCACAAATTTTGTAGTGTTATTATTGTGTTAATTAAATGACATAATATACATAAATATCTTAACCCAATCTGATTCATAGTAAATATTCCTGCTTGATTTTACTGCTTCAAGAGATAAAATGTGCCTTAGGCAGAGAAAAGAACTGAAACAGTTGAAAAATAGTTTGCACACTAATCTCTAAGATTTAGTCTAGCTAATCTACATTTTAAAAGTATTCTTAGTGTTCCTATTGAATAAAAATGAGATATTCATTTTCCTAATTTGAATCCCAAGATTTTTAGTTATGCGTAGACCTCTTCATATATACACTACATCCAAACTTGGTGCATAGTTGATTTTCCAGAGTTATATCAGAAATTGAAGTATAATATAACCCTATTTTATGATATTTCTGCATTAATTAGATCATCATCTAAATAAAAAAAGAAAAACAAGAGTGCCACTCTTTCATTATTTCTAATTCTATTTTATTTAAAAACAATTTCCACCATACTCTTTGGGATTCTATGGCAGTATATTAACTCCAAAAAGACTATTGCTGCTGCTGCTGCTGCTAAGTCGCTTCAGTCATGTCTGACTCTGTGCGACCCCATAGATGGCAGTTCACCAGGCCTTGATGTCCCTGGGATTCTCCAGGCAAGAACACTGGAGTGGATTGACATTTCCTTCTCCAATGCAGGAAAGTGAAAAGTGAAAGTGAAGTTGTTCAGTCGTGTCCAACCCTTTGTGACCCCACGGTCTCCAGCCTATCAGTCTCTTCTGTCCATGGGATTTTCCAGGCAAGAGTACTAGAGTGAGTTGCCATTGCCTTCCCCCAAAAGACTATTACTATCTTCTAAATCAGAAGTTGACAAACTACAGCTCACTGACCAAATCTAGCTTTCTCTTTTATTAATAAAGTTGTATTGGAACACAGTAATATTCATTTATTTAGATGACCTCATAAATCATCAAATGCAATGCCTTTTGATTTGCCAATGAAAAAAATAATATATCAAGCAGGTTAACACATTCACTCAAAGTTACAGGGCAAGTCAATGATAGAACATAAGACCTAGTGCCCAGTTTCCTCTTTGATATTTCAGTGCATTCCAATTTGAAAGTAAGTTTACCCTTTTAATTAAAGGGGATGAAATACACAACCTATGGTTCCTCAGAAGTTTGAGCTAATTTATAAAAAGTAAAGCCTGCTTTTCTTCATGCAATTTTGTCAAATATCAGTAAAATAAAAAGTGAAATGTGTTGAAAATACTAGATTATGGTCTCCTTGTTTGGGCAATCTCCCTTCAAAAATAACAAAATATACATAAAGGCATACATCTGTATAGCTGATAACAAAATCAATAGAGAAGCAATATCATATTGCATAAAAATGTGGGAATTTGAATGAAGTTTCTAATATTTATAAATTATAAGACATTCATTTTAATCTTTCAAATTCACTTAGCCCTTAGATATTAATATAAAAATGAAATGAAATAATCTGAAGCTATAAACAGAAAAACAAAATTGATCAAAGAGGAACATCAAGGAAACTAATGTGACTGTTTACTAAAATCTCACAACATGTATCTGCAGAAAACTTACGGCAATTAAACTTCAGAAACAGAGGTCTTTGGCCCATTCTGCCTTTAGCTCAGTGGCTTTTGCAGAAAGGCATTCCTTTCCATATAGCTCAAGCTCTTCAAAGAACTATTAGAAAGTAAATGAAAGCAGTAGGTATATCATGTAGACAAGTAATATCCTTGGGCATTTACTGCCTAAAGGCATAACAGGAGAGAGAGGAGCACTATACTGACCACTCATTTATCTTAACAACTATTTTGTGGTTGTTGTTCAGTCACTAAGTCGTGTCTGACTCTTTGTGACCCTATGGGCTACAGCCAGGCTCCTCTGTCCTCCACTAACTTGAGTTTGCTCAAATTCATGTTCATTGAAAAAAGAAATATCTGCATTCTAGTGCTACACTGGACTCTCCAGGTGGAGATGGATAAATGTGTAAAGTAACCATTTCCCTAATGCTACCATTATAAAATGACACATTAAGGTTTGCTAGTTAGTGGCTAAAACTGATTAAAAAATAAATAATTGTCCTGCTTTGGTCTTGTCATCTGGGCACCAGGAAGGTAACATATTAATCAAGGTTTATCATAGATTTTAAAATGAACACACTGGCAAAAATGGACATAGATGTACTGCACGCACACACACATGCCATTGCATTAATATGATGGGACATGTTAATTATAAAATGATGTAGATTATCATTCTTTCCCTTTAGTATTTTTAATAAATCAAATAAACAGAAATGAAGTTTATTAAATCAGAGATAAGAAAATTGATTACTTGACTTGTCCATTCCACTCTATGGATGCACTTAAAGACCTGGAAGATATACATGTAAGAAGGGTTGTGGAATCCATTTAAGAGGTAGTACTACCTATTGTGAGTGACTTCACTTCACTCACTTCATACGTTATCACTGGAGAAGGAAATGGCAACCCACTCCAGTATTCTTGCCTGGAGAACCCCATGGACAGAGGAGCCTGGCAGTCTGTGGTCCGTGGGGTCACAGAGAGTCAGACACAACTGAAGTGACTGAGCACAAGCACCACCTATTGTGGGAAGGAAGATAAAATATTCTGTTCTGGTTTTACACCTTTATCAGTTAGTGCCAACACTAATACTTTGGTCTCTTCTAGGTCTGTATAAAAGTTACAGCAACTCTGAAACCAGTCTGAGAGTTTATTCACAGTTTGCCTCTCATTCTATCAAAGCCATTGAACTCAATTTACATGAAGGAATTCTAGAGAGGCTGTCCATGGACTTCTGCAAGATATCATCAAAGATACTGTCCCTATGAATGAACCAACTATGACTAGCACATATGTGAAATGAAGATAAACTAATGGCTTTGTAATGTAAACACCTACTATAAAATATATTTTGACTTAAGAGATAATCAAAGATGCAATTCTGAAATACCTAAAATTTCAAAATATAAAAATGCAATTAATCATCTTTCTTGGAGAGTTGAAATTGTCACAAATGTCTAACCAAAGGCTTTAAATATTATTTATCAGGTAGAGACATCTGTATTTTATAAAGTGAACCTGTATATGCTTCAAGACACAGTATGAGTATTTTATAGTGAAAGGTAGAATAAGAAGGGATAGTGCATTAATCAAGAATATTTTATTGTCTAAATGCCCCCATTACAGACAACATAACATTGTAAGTACATATTATACACTCCAAGCTGTTTCAACAGTAATAGAATACTTCTGCACTGAGCTCTTCAGTGTGTAATAAATGTTATAAATATTATAGAATATCAAAATAATCTACAGGATGTCTGCCTATTATAATGGAGTTTTAAAATTTTCTACTTACACTTTATATTTAATGAGTAGAGAGCTCTGCAAGCCAAGTGAGTTACCAACCATTTATATCTCTGATAATCCTAATATTAGAATAATAAATGCAGACCAGCATGACTGATGATTATGCGATAAAGAGATTAGTTCACCATTGTCCTGACAGACAATTTTGTTCCCATTATGCCTAAAGTCTCATTTTAAACAATTATTATCTTGTAAGTTGGTCCTCAGATTCTTTTAAAGGAAGAAAAGAGTATTAGACAAGTTCTTTGGATTTACCCAGGCAACAATATGTAACATCATTGCTAGAATGAGAACTCGAAAGGTAACATTTTAAGATAAACATTAAATTTGTCTTCAGGGTGGACTTTCACATTGTGCTTTTATGTTAATCCTATCTTTATTTAAAATCAATCACTGATGTCAGAAGAGACATTCAAGTACAGTCCCTCATCCTTCTTATTTATGTTACAATTGACATAAAAAAAACTCTTCATTGGGATTGGGATTTGGAGAGAGAATAAATAATTTTTCTTACAACGATAATTTCTTGTTTTTCTCTTATATTACAGAAATATAAGTAGACACATATTCTGTTATCAGTTCAGTTCAGTCGCTCAGTTGTGTTCGACTCTTTGAGACCCCATGAATCACAGCATGCCAGGCCTCCCTGTTCATCACCATCTCCTGGACTTCACTCAGACTCATGTCCATCGAGTCCATGATGCCATCCAGCCATCTCATCCTCAGTCGTCCCCTTCTCCTCCTGCACCCAATTCCTCCTAATATCAGAGTCTTCTCCAATGAGTCAGCTCTTCACATGAGGTGGCCAAAGTACAGCTTTAGCATCATTCCTTCCAAAGAAATCCCAGGGTTGGTCTCTTTCAGAATGGACTGGTTGGATCTCCTTGCAGTCCAAGGGACTCTCAAGAGTCTTCTCCAACACCACAGTTCAAAAGCATGAATTCTTCAGTGCTCAGCCTTCTTCACAGTCCAACTCTCACATACATACATGACCACAGGAAAAACCATAGCCTTGACTAGATGAACCTTAGTCAGCAAAGTAATGTCTCTGCTTTTGAATATGCTATCTAGGGTGGTAATAACTTTTCTTTCAAGGAGTAAGTGTCTTCTAATTTCATGGCTGCAGTCACCATCTGCAGTGATTTTGGAGCCCAACAAAATAAAGTCTGACACTGTTTCTATTATTTCCCCATCTATTTCCCATGAAGTGATGGGACCAGATGCCATGATCTTCATTTTCTGAATGTTGAGCTTTAAGCCAAATTTTTCGCTTTCCTCTTTCACTTTCATCAAGAGGCTTTTTAGTTCCTCTTCACTTTCTGCCATAAGGGTGGTGTCATCTGCATATCTGAGGTTATTTGATATTTCTCCTAGCAATCTTGATTCCAGCTTGTGTTTCTTCCAATTCAGCATTTCTCATGATGGAATCTGCATAGAAGTTAAATAAGCAGGGTGACAATATACAGCCTTGACGTACTTCTTTTCCTATTTGGAACCAGTCTGTTGTTCCATGTCCAGTTCTAACTGTTGCTTCCTGACCTGCATACAGATTTCTCAAGAGGCAGGTTAGGTGGTCTGGTATTCCCATCTCTTTCAGAATTTTCCACAGTTTATTGTGATCCACATAGTCAAAGGCTTTGTCATATTCAATAAAGCAGAAATATATGTTTTTCTGGAACTCTCTTGCTTTCTCCATGATCCAGCAGATGTTGACAATTTGATCTCTGGTTCCTCTGTTATCAATAGTATGACATAATAAAAAGTGATTACCTATATTTGGCTTGGTCTTATGTTTAAGAGAAAAAGCACTCCAGTACTCTGAGATGACACAGTTAATACTTCTTATCCAAAATACTGTGTGCCCTAGCTGTTATCTTTATTCTGTTACATACTGTAGGATAAGGATACAACTAGAGGACAAAGGGTGAAAGAGGACCACATGAGACAGGAAGCTGACTTGGTGTTTGGGGTGAAAATATTACCTGTTTTCATTACTCTCTCTTCTTTTTAAGAGAATTTAAGATTCAACAGGCCAACATGAACTGTTGTATCAAGACAATATGATATTATTCTATACAGTGTCTATCAGTCAGAAACTGTTTCTGATACCACTTTTAAATACAAAGATGCAGCACACAAAGATGAGAGGCAAGAAAGAAGTTTGAGGTTGGAGTTTGAATTGAAATAGTTGTTTTATCTACTTAGTGGTGTGTGTGCTGTCACTTCAGTCGTGTCCCACTCTATGCAGCCTTACAGACTGTAGCCCACTAGGCTCCTCTGTCCATAAGATTCTCCAGGCAAGAATACTGGAGTGGGCTGCCATGCCCTCCTCCATGAGATCTTTCCAACCCAGGGACTGAACCCATGTGTCTTATGTCTCCTGCATTGGCAGGTAGGTTCTTTACCACCAGTGCCACCTGGTAAACCCCCTGTAATGGTATTATAATTCAATTCAGTATGATGTGATTTTGTGAGGTCCAACTATCTAAACTGTTGGGTCTTGAGTATATATTTTACTGTTTTTTTTTTTTTTTTTTCTGGATTGCATAAACCAATCCATGATATGGTCTGTTTTTAAGCAATGCTACAGTTTAACAAATTTTATTTATTATACGTCTCTTGCTTTTTATAGACAAATATTGAAAGAGTTTCAAATGTATTGAGAAACCAGAGAGAAAAATCCTTTGGTGGTTATTTAAATTTCTGGGGTCTCCAAAATACTCTAAAAATATTATAAATCCATTTCCTTTTATCTCCATATTTTTGAGTTACTATGACTTTATCAGTGGGTGATTATGATGGCTTTTAAAAATAGAGTTAGACACTTTCTAATTTTGCTTCAGATCAACCTAATATCTCCACAGAAAAACAGAATAAACTGAAATATATGCAGTTCTGTATTCAGAACCAAATTTACATAGGGTCATTACAGAAAGATGTTTAAATTGTAGCTGGATGCTACTGACATTATTTTGTATAAATCACTAGTAGCGCCCAGCTACAACTTAAACAACATCTTTCTCTGATAATCCCATATAAACTTGGTTCTTCCTTCTTAATATCTAAAAAGATAGAGCTCTACCTACTTATGGTGCTTACCATAATATATACTCATATATGTGATTGTATTCATGGTTGTATATACCTGTACACATATTTATATTTTCTTCATAATATCTATATTTCTTTTTAAATCTAAATTTATTTATTTTAATTGGAGGTTAATTACTTTACAATATTGTATTGGTTTTGCTATACATCAACATGAATCTGCTACAGGTATACACGTGTTCCCCATCCTGAACCCCACACCTCCCTCCTTGTACTATCCCTCTGGGTCATCTCAGTGCACCAGCCCCAAGCATCCAGTACCATGCATCAAACCTGGACTGATGACTCATTTCATATATGATATTATAGATGTTTCAATGCCATTCTCCCAAATCATTCCACACTCACTCTCTCGCACAGAGTCCAAAAGACTGTTCTATACATCTATGTCTCTTTTGCTGTCTCACATACAGGGTTATCATTACCATCTTTCTAAATTCCATATATATGTGCGTTAGTATAATAATAATATAATATAATATAAGTATAATACAATCCATTTTGAGGTTTTTTTTTTTGTGTGTGTGTGTGTATGGTGTTAGAAAGTGTTCTAGTTTCATTCTTTTACAAGTGGTTAACCAGTTTTCCCAGCACCACCTGTTAAAGGGATTGTCTTTAATCCATTGTATATTCTTGCCTCCTTTGTCAAAGATAAGGTGTCCATAGGTGCATGGATTTATCTCTGGGCTTTCTATTTTGTTCCACTGATCTGTATTTCTGTCTTTGTGCCAGTACCATATTGTCTTGATGACTGTGGCTTTGTAGTAGAGCCTGAAGTCAGGCAGGTTGATTCTTCCAATTCCATTCTTCTTCCTCAAGATTGCTTTGGTTATTCGAGGGTTTTTTTGTATTTTCATACAAATTGTGAAATTATTTGTTCTAGCTCTGTGAAAACTACCGTTGGTAGCTTGATAGGGATTGCATTAAATCTATAAATTGATTTGTGTAGTATACTCATTTTCATTATATTGATTCTTCTAATCCATTATCATGGTATATTTCTTCATCTATTAGTTCCTCTTTGATTTCTTTCACCAGTGTTTTATAGTTTTCTATATATAGGTCTTTAGTTTCTTTAGGTGGATATATTCCTAAGTATTTTATTCTTTTTGTTGCAATGGAATTGTTTTCTTAATTTCTCTTTCTATATTCTCATTATTAGTTTATAGGAATGCAAGGAATTTCTGTGTGTTGATTTTGTATCCTGCAACTTTACTATATTCATAGATTGAAAAAAGAAAGTGAAGTCGTTCAGTCGTGTCCGACTCTTTGCAACCCGTGGGCTGTAGCCCACCAGGCTCCTCTGTCCATGGGATTCTCCAGGCAAGAATACTGGAGTGGGTTGCCATTTCCTTCTCCAGGGGATCTTCCCAACTCAGGGATCGAACCCAGTTCTCCCGCATTGCAGGCAGATGCTTTAACCTCTGAGGCACCAGGGATGCCCAATAATTTTCTGGTGGAGTCATTAGGGTTTTCTATGTAGAGGATCATGTCATCTGCAAACAGTGAGAGTTTTACTTCTTCTTTTCCAGTTTGAATTCCTTTTGTTTCTTTTTCTGCTCTGATTCCTGTGGCCAAAACTTCAAAACTATGTTGAATAGTAATGGTAAAAGTGGGCACCCTTTTCTTTTTTCTGACTTTAGGAGAAATGCTATCAATTTTTCACTATTGAGGATAATGTTTGCTGTGGGTTTGTCATATGTAGTTTTTATTATGTTGAGATATGTTCCTTCTATTCCTGCTTTCTAGAGAGGTTTTTTTTTATCATAAATGAATGTTAAATTTTGTCAAAAGCTTTCTCTGCATCTATTGAGATAATCATATGGTTTTTATTTTTCAATTTGTTATTGTAGTGTATTACATTGATTGATTTGTGAATACTGAAGAATCCTTGCATTACTGGGATAAAGCCCACTTGGTCATGGTGTATGATCTTTTTAATGTGTTGTTAGATTCTGATTGCTAGAATTTTGTTAAGGAATTTTGCATCTATGTTCATCAGTGATATTGGCCTGTAGTTNGTATTACATTGATTGATTTGTGAATACTGAAGAATCCTTGCATTACTGGGATAAAGCCCACTTGGTCATGGTGTATGATCTTTTTAATGTGTTGTTAGATTCTGATTGCTAGAATTTTGTTAAGGAATTTTGCATCTATGTTCATCAGTGATATTGGCCTGTAGTTGTGTCATCTTTGTCAGGTTTTAGTATTAAAGTGATGGTGAACTCATAGAATGAGCTTAGAAGTGTATTTTTCTCTGCAATATTCTGGAAGAGTTTGAGTAGGATAGGTGTTAGCTCTTCTCTAAATTTTTGGTAGAATTCAGCTGTAAAGCTGTCTGGACCTGGGCTTTTGTTTGCTGGAAGATTTCTGATTACAGTTTCAATTTCCATGCTTGCGATAGGTCTGTTAAGGTTTCTATTTTTTCCTGGTTCAGTTTTAGAAAGTTGTACTTTTCTAAGAATTTGTCTGTTTCTTCAACGTTGTCCATTTTATTGGCCTATAATTGCTGATAGTAGTCTTTTATGATCCTTTGTATTTCTGTGTTGTCTGTTGTGATCTCTCCATTTTCATTTCTAATTTTATTGATTTGATTTTTCTCCCTTTGTTTCTTGATGAGTCTGTCTAATGGTTTGTCAATTTTATTTATCCTTTCAAAGAACCAGCTTTTTGCTTTGTTGATTTTTGCTATGGTCTCTTTTGTTTCTTTTGCATTTATTTCTGCCCTAATTTTTATGGCCTATAATTGCTGATAGTAGTCTTTTATGATCCTTTGTATTTCTGTGTTGTCTGTTGTGATCTCTCCATTTTCATTTCTAATTTTATTGATTTGATTTTTCTCCCTTTGTTTCTTGATGAGTCTGTCTAATGGTTTGTCAATTTTATTTATCCTTTCAAAGAACCAGCTTTTGGCTTTGTTGATTTTTGCTTGGTCTCTTTTGTTTCTTTTGCATTTATTTCTGCCCTAATTTTTAAGATTTCTACCAGCCCTGGGGTTCTTCATTTCTACCTTTTCTAGTTTCTTTAGGTGTGCTGCTGCTGATGCTAAGTCACTTCAGTCATGTCCAACTCTGTGTGAGCCCATAGATGGCAGCACACCAGGCTCCACCGTTCCTGGGATTCTCTAGGCAAGAACACTGGAGTAGGTTGCCATTTCTTTCTCCAATGCATGAAAGTGAAAAGTGAAAGGGAAGTCACTCAGTTGTGTCCGATTCTTCACCACCCCATGGAGCACAGCCTACCAGGCTTCTCTGTCCATGGGATTTTCCAGGCAAGAGTACTGGAGTGGGGTGCCATCACCTTCTCCATTCTTTAGGTGTAGAGTTAGGTTATTTATTTGACTTTTTTCCTGTATCTTGTGGTATGCCTGTATTGCTATGAACTTTCCACTTAACACTGCTTTTAGTGTCCCACAGGTTTTGGGTTGATGTGTTTTCATTTTGGTTCATTTCTATGCATATTTTGGTTTATTCTGTGATTTTTCAGTTATTCATCAGTGTGTTGTTCAGCCTCCATATGTTGGATTTTTAATGATTTTTCTCCTGTAATTGAGATCTAATCTTACTGCATTATGGTCAGAAAAGATGCTTGGAATGATATCAATTTTTTGTTTGTTTGTTTGTTTGTTTACCAAGGCTAGATTTTTGGCCCAGGATGTGATCTATCCTGGAAAAGATTCTGTGTGTGCTTGAGAAAAAGATGAAATTCATTGTTTTGGGGTGAAATATCCTATAGATATCAATTAGGTCTAACTGGTCTATTGTGTCGTTTAAAGTTTGTTTCCTTGTTAATTTTCTGATTAGTTGATCTATCCACTGGTGTGAGTGAGGTATTAAAGTCTCCCACTATTATCGTGTTATTGTTAATTTCCTCTTTAATACTCGTTAGCATTTAAATTACATAAGTGGTGCTCCTATCTTGGGTGCATAGATATTCATAATTGTTATATATTCTTCTTGGATTGATCCTTGGATCATTATGTAGTGGCCTTTTTTGTCTCTTTTCACAGCCTTTGTTTTAAAGTCTATTTTATCTGATATGAGTATTGCTACTCCTGCTTTCCTTTGGTCTCTATTTGCATGGCAAATCTTTTTCCAGCCCTTCACTTTCAGTCTGTATGTGTCCCCTGTTTTGAGGTGAGTCTCTTGTAGACAACAAGCCCCAAACGTCCTGTATCCTGTATTGAGCATAGACTGGCGCTTTGTTTCTTACATGATAGTATACATGTTTCAATGCCATTCTCCCAAATCATCCCACCCTCTCCCTCTCCTTCAGAGTCCAAAAGTCCGTTCTATACATCTATGTCTCTTTTGCTGTCTCGCATACACTATCATCATTACTATCTTTCTAAATTCCATATATATGTTTCAGTATACTGTATTGGTGTTTTTCTTTCTGGGTCCTTCACTCTGTATGTATAGAGGTTTTGTTTTTGTATCCATTCAGCCAGTCTTTGTCTTTTGGTTGGGGCATTCAACCCATTTACATTTAAGGTAATTATTGATAAGTATGATCCTGTTGTCATTTACTTTATTGTTTTGGGTTCGAATTTATACATCTTTTTTTGTGTTTCCTGTCTAGAGAATATCCTTTAGCATTTGCTGGAGAGCTGGTTTGATGGTGCTGAATTCTCTCAGCTTTTGCTTGTCTGTAAAGCTTTTGATTTCTCCTTCATATTTGAATGAGATCCTTTCAGGGTACAGTAATCTGGGCTGCAGGTTATTTTCTTTCATCACTTTAAGTATGTCCTGCCATTCCCTCCTGACTGGAAGAGTGTCTATTGAAATATTAGCTGTTATCCTTATGAGAATCCCCTTGTGTGTTATTTGTTGTTTTTCCCTTGCTGCTTTTAATATTTGTTCTTTGTGTTTGATCTTTGTTAAATTTTTATTATTTTTTAAATTTTATTTTTACTTTATTTCACTTTACAATACTGTATTGGTTTTGCCATACATTGACATGAATCTGCTACGGGTGTATACGAGCTCCCCATCCTGAAACCCCCTTCCCACCTTCCACCCCATATCACCTCTCTGGATCATCCCCATGCACCAGCCCCAAGCATCCTGTATCATGTATTGAACATAGACTGGCGCTTTGTTTCTTACATGATAGTATACATGTTTCAATGCCATTCTCCCAAATCATCCCACCCTCTCCCTCTCCTTCAGAGTCCAAAAGTCCGTTCTATACATCTATGTCTCTTTTGCTGTCTCGCATACACTATCATCATTACTATCTTTCTAAATTCCATATATATGTTTCAGTATACTGTATTGGTGTTTTTCTTTCTGGGTCCTTCACTCTGTATGTATAGGGGTTTTGTTTTTGTATCCATTCAGCCAGTCTTTGTCTTTTGGTTGGGGCATTCAACCCATTTACATTTAAGGTAATTATTGATAAGTATGATCCTGTTGTCATTTACTTTATTGTTTTGGGTTCGAATTTATACATCTTTTTTTGTGTTTCCTGTCTAGAGAATATCCTTTAGCATTTGCTGGAGAGCTGGTTTGATGGTGCTGAATTCTCTCAGCTTTTGCTTGTCTGTAAAGCTTTTGATTTCTCCTTCATATTTGAATGAGATCCTTTCAGGGTACAGTAATCTGGGCTGCAGGTTATTTTCTTTCATCACTTTAAGTATGTCCTGCCATTCCCTCCTGACTGGAAGAGTGTCTATTGAAATATTAGCTGTTATCCTTATGAGAATCCCCTTGTGTGTTATTTGTTGTTTTTCCCTTGCTGCTTTTAATATTTGTTCTTTGTGTTTGATCTTTTTTTAATTTTTATTATTTTTTAAATTTTATTTTTACTTTATTTCACTTTACAATACTGTATTGGTTTTGCCATACATTGACATGAATCTGCTACGGGTGTATACGAGCTCCCCATCCTGAAACCCCCTTCCCACCTTCCACCCCATATCACCTCTCTGGATCATCCCCATGCACCAGCCCCAAGCATCCTGTATCATGTATTGAACATAGACTGGCGCTTTGTTTCTTACATGATAGCATACATGTTTCAATGCCATTCTCCCAAATCATCCCACCCTCTCCCTCTCCCTCAGAGTCCAAAAGTCTGTTCTATACATCTGTGTCTCTTTTGCTGTCTCGCATATAGTATCATCCTTACTATCTTTCTAAATTCCATATATATGTATCAATATACTGTGTTGGTGTTTTTCTTTCTGGCTTACTTCGCTCTGTATAATTGACTCCAGTTTTGTTAATTTGATTAATGTTTCTTGGGGTGTTTCACCTTAGGTTTATCTTGTCTGGAATTCTCTGGGTTTCTTGGACTTGGGTGATTATTTCTTTCCCCATTTTAGGGACGTTTTCAACTATTATCTCCTCAAGGATTTTCTGATGGCCTTTCTTTTTGCCTTCTTCTGGGACTCCTATTATTCTAATGTTGGGGCATTTAACACTGTCCTGGAGGTCTCTGAGATTGTCCTCATTTCTTTTAATTCATTTTTTTCTTTTCTGATATACTTATTTCTATCATTCTATCTTCTAGTTCACTAATCCTATCTTCTACCTCTGTTATTCTACTATTTGTTGCCTCCAGAGTGTTTTTGATTTCATTTATTGCATTATTCATTATATACTGACTCTTTTTTATTTCTTCTAGGTCCTTGTTAAACCTTTCCTGCATCTTCTCAATCCTTGTCTCCAGGCTATTTATCTGTGATTCCATTTTGATTTCAAGATTTTGAATCATTTTCACTATCATTATTCGGAATTCTTTATCAAGTAGATTCCCTATCTCTTCCTCTTTTGTTTGGGTTGGTGGGCATTTCTCCTGTTCCTTTACCTGATGGATATTCCTCTGTCTCTTCATCTTGTTTATATTGCTGAGTTTGGGCTGTCCCTTCTGTATTCTGGCAGTTTGTGGAGTTCTCTTTATTGTAGAGTTTCCTCACTGTGGGTGAGGTTGTACAGGTGGCTTGTCAAGGTTTCTTTTTTAAGGAAGCTTGTGTAGGTGTTCAGGTGGGGGGAGTTGGATTTCTTGTCTCTAGAGTGCAGTAATAAGTGTCCAGTAATAAGTTACGAGATGTCTATGGTTTTTGGAGTAACTTTGGGCAGCCTGTATATTGAAGCTCAGGAGTGTGTTCCTGTGTTGCTGGAGAATTTGCATGGTATGTCTTGCTCTGGAACTTGTTGGCCCTTGGGTGGTGTTTGGTTTCAGTGTAGGTATGGAAGCCGTTTGCTAAGCTCCTGTCAATTAATGTCCCCTGGAGTCAGGAGTTCTCTGGTGTTCTCAGAGTTTGGACTTAAGCCTCTTGCTTCTGGTTTTCAGTCTTATTTTTACAGTAGTCTCAAAAGTTCTCCTTCTATACAGTGCCATTGATAAAACATCTAGGTTAAAGATGAAAAGTTTTTCCACAGTGAGGGACAATCAGAGAGGTTCACAGAGTTACATGGAGCAGAGAAGAAGGAGGAGGGAGTTAGAGATGACCCAAATGAGATGAAGTGGAATAAATACAGGAGAAAGCAAGATATCCAGTAATCACTGCATTATGTGCACTCCACAACTGGACCGCTCAGAGATGTTTATGGAGTTATACAGAGAAGAGAAGAGGGAGGAAGGAGACAGAGGTGGCCAGGAGGATAAAAGTGGGGGAATCAAAAGGAGAAATACAGATCCAGCCAGTAAACAGTTTCCTAAGTGTTCTCCACCATCTGGAGCACACAGAAATTCACAGAGTTGGGTAGAGAAGAGAAAGGTTAGGGAGGAGACACAGGCGACCTGGTGGAGAAAAAGGAGAGTCCAAAGGGGGAGAGAGCAGTCAAGCCACTAATCTCACTCCCAAGTAAAAATGGGTACTGAAGACTGGGTTTTTAAAGATACAAAGTTGATTACAAATACCAAAAAGCAAAAAATAAAAATCTAGAGTTTGGAATTTCAAAAATACAATGTTAAAAAAAGAAGAAAAAAAAAAAGAAAGAGAAAAAGTCACAAAAATTAAATAAATATATATATGTATGAAGTTTGCTTTTAAAAAATAGGGTCTTTTTTTTTTTTTTTTTTGCAAAGTAATAGTAGGTTAAAAAAGTGAAAATTAAATGAGTAATAGAGGATTTAAAAATGTTAAAAAACATTAAAAGAAGAATGACCATAAAAATAGTAAAAATATATCTAGGACTTTCTCCGGTGTTGTTGTGGGTATTGTAGGGTCAGTTCATTTTCAGATAGTTCCTTGGTCCGGCTTATATTTCTCAAGATCTATAGGCCCCTTCCTATGTAGTCGGTACTAATGACAGGGTTTTAATCTATTGCACCTGTCACTTCCAAGGTGGTTCCCTCTGTTTTAGCTTCTTCTGTTTGCTGGTCTCTGCAGTGTCTGATTTCTGCCCTAATATAAAGGGGGCGGTGGTGGACACTGTTTTTAGGTTCACTTGTTCAGTCACACTATGGGTAGGGAGGGACTCTGCAAACAAATAACACTGGCGTGTGCTTGCAGTGCCTCAGCAACACTGGGCCTGCCTCCACTCACAGCACATGTAACCTCCCAACCCACGCTGCTCAGGTTCTAGGTTGCTCCACCAGGAACCGTCAAAGGCTGGCCCTGGGCTGCATGCACCCCTCAGATCTAAGCTGCTCAGGTTCTGGCACTCAGGTCGTCCTCAGAGGCGCAGACTCGGTTAGGCCTGCATTTTGTGCCCTTCCCAGATCCAAGCAGCTCAGGTGATATGTTTTGTGAGCGCGGTCGCTGCAACTTATTGCCTCCCCCATCCCTGCTGCTTGGTTTTCTGGGTGTACAACTGGCGCACCTTCTCAGGCAGATGTTGACCGTCCAAAAGCCCAAGAAGTCTTACTTAGCAAATAAGTCTGCTTGCAGTTTGACAGATAATGTCTCTCTAGGGCTGCGATTGCCCCCTTCCAGCTCTGGCTGCCTGTCACCAGAGGAGGATGGTCTGTAGCCGGCTATCTCTGTTCAGTTCTTTGTTCTATGTGTGGGCCTGGTGGTGGTGGTGTCTTAGGTTATAGCTGGCTTTTCACATGGTAGTTATCCCACAGTCTGGTTTGATCACCCAAGTTAGTTCACTCAGATTACGTTCGGGACATTCAGGCCAGATCTTTAAGCAATGCAGCCCATGCCTCCCTGCCCAGCCTCCACTTGCTAGTGGTGGATGCAGATGTCTGCACTGCTTCTCCACTGAGGGAGTTAACCATTACCATTGTGCACAAAATCTGTGGGTTTTAATTAATTATTTATTTTTCCTCCCTGTTATGTTTCCCTCTGTGTTTCCAAGGCTCGCCACAGAGTTGGCAGTGAGAGTGTTTCCTGGTGTTTGGAAACTGCTCTCTTTTTAATACTCCCTTCCCAGGATGGAGCTCCATTCCTACCTCTTTTGTATCTTTTTTTGTTTTTTATATTTTTTCCTACCTCCTTTCGAAGACAATGGTCTGCTTTTTGGGTGCCTAATATCCTCTGCTAGCATTCAGAAGTTGTTTTGTGGAATTTTCTCAGCATTTAAATGTTCTTTTGATGAATTTGTTGGGGAGAAAGTGGTCTCCTCGTCCTATTCCTCCACCATCTTAGGACAACCCTCCTATATTTCTTTAAATAATTATTTTCTTCCCCCCACTTCCAAACACATGCAAAGAGAGGGAATTCATGAGGGCTAATTTCCTACCTATTTCATTTAACAGCACTTATTAAAGGATCAAAAAAACTTATTAATAAATCTAATTATAATAGAGATATTTCTTTATGAAATTAACTTTGTGTCAAAAGAAAGTATATCAAAACTAAGAAATTTCAGCTTTTGTAGTTATCTTTCTTTTTCTATCTAAAATAAGATTGACAAAATAATATTTTAAAAATCATTTGATTTTGTTCTTTGTATCAATAGTCTTGGTCTTTCAAGAATAACACACAGTTTGATTTTTTTTTAAATCATTAGGCTTCTATACAATGAATAATGAACTTTACTAAATGAGTAACTTAATGCTTCATGCTAGGACTCTACTAAGGACTATGCAGAATACAAATACCAGCCTTAATCAGTTTATTATCTTTAATTCTTTATTTTTATTTTTTAGTTGGTGGAAATTGCTTTCAAGGAGATTATAGTCTAGTTAGGGAGACCAGTTATAACATTTTATAAGATGTTCACTTAATAGAAAAGCTCCCACAGAGTTGTACTATATACAGAAAATATATGGGTAAGTTGAAAAGACATGTCTCAGGAAAACATGTTTGCACTGCTAGACCATATAGGCAAACTCTTTTGGATAGATAATTTCCATCAGTGAATTAAACAGATCTATTTAAATTACATATTTAACTAAAACTTAAAGAAAATGGGTAGTTATATTTCCCTAAACTATGGACACAATTTTGTGTTAAATATTTTTCTCTCAGGTTATTAAAGTTCTTAATTAAGTACAAGTGAATTAAATTTAAGGAATCCCAAAGAGTTTAATTAGAGATTTTATAAAGCGTGTTAGTAGTTGTTTCAAGGACAGAGACTGTGATATAGAGAGGTTCTTTCTCCTCATGTATTGCAACTCCCTTTACTTTTAGACACTCTTTCTCCCCTTAATCTCTGCATCTCATGAATCACAATTCACTGTTTGAGCTTATTAATTAATTTTAAAATAGAAATAAACTATTGTAGAATCAGAAGAATGATTCTTTACCTTTACCTGTTATTTCTATGTGCTTTAAGAAATAGAAAATAAAAATCTCTTTCATCTCATTTAAGTATCCAGTGTTCTTTGGAGCCCATTGTTTATTTGAAAAGAAAAGCAAAATATCGAGAAGATATTTTTAAAACACTGAGAAAAATATTCACTATTCTCTTGTCATTTTTTAGGTGCTCTCTTATAGAGCCTGTGTATTTCTGTCTCCTTTTTATTTTCCCACTATTTTCAATGTTCCCAGCAGATGTAATTCACAAAGGTGAGAAATATTTATCAGATAGTTATTTGAATAGCCTTGTCACCCCTCAGAGAAATCTTTCTGGTTCAATAGAAACAGTCTGTGATTGAAAGACAGAGACTTTGAATCTTGTTTTGGCTAACAATGCCACTACAGGAAAATCGTTAATCAATCTGTCTCAATTAATTTAACCTCTTAGGAAAATTATATCTCTTTTAAGCACAAAATATCTAGCTATATATGGTCATATGGTCATGAGTTTTGTTGAAATATTTGACAAATGAAGAGTAAGGCATAACTCATATGAGTCAACAACATACAGAACATGTTAATTTAGATTGAATATAAAAATAGGAACTTTTTTCTAATTAAAAAAAAAGGTTTCATTAGTATCTCAAGTGTTTTTATCTGAATATTTTTTTAATGTGCATGAATGGACAATTTTGAGTAAAATATTGATTAATGGTAGATTGAAATTGGAAATCAGATCCATGAAAAAATAAAACAAATGTTAGGGGGAGAGGTATTCAGAGTAGAAAACAGAAAGTCAGGAAAAGTATTCTCTTGATATTTAAAAGCATGATTTTTCTTATAATTACAAGTTTGTGTTTAGGACTTCTGAGGTCCTCATCAACATCTTTGTTAACAAAAACAGATATAGGCATATGAGAATATGCAAAATATTATGCATTTATTTAGGGACAGCTCTACAAATAGAAAGTCCCAGCGGTTAGCCCCCCAGAATGCTTTGAGGATACATCAGATAACCCAGAAGCATACTAGCCTTCTTGAGGCTAGTGCTCAGAGCAGGCACACTGCCACCCCTACCACAGTTCATTGTTCAAGTAACCAGACAGTGCAGAATCAAGGGGGAGAGGAAACAGACTTCAGCTTTTAACAATAGAAACTACTGTGTCACATTGCAGGGCTGTGGAAACAGAAAGGATGGCGAATTGTGCCCATTTTTGCAGTTGACTACACTATTATAAGTGAGAGAGTACCCTATTAATTCTTTTCATGATGCATAACAAGGGCATCCCTGGTGGATCTGTGGTAAAGAATCTTCCTGTCAATGTAGAAGACCTGTGTTTGATTTCTAATCCTAGAAGATCGCACATGCTGAGGGGCACCTAAGCCAAGGAGCCACAATGACTGAGCCCACAGGCCACAACTACTGAAGTCCCCAAGCCCTAGAGCCTGTGCTCTGCAAGAAAAGGCCCATAGCGTGAAGCCCACACACCACAACTAGAGAGCAGCCTCCACTCAGCACAACTAGAGAAAAGCCCACACAGCAATGAAGACCCAGTACAGCCAAAAATAAAAATAAAAATATAATACATATTCAAATATGTTTGATATTTGCTGGGTTATTGTCTTTTATTTCCTCTAGATTATAAACTGCATGAGAGCAGAAGCTGTTTTTTCTTTATTAACATAGGACATGATCTGACTGTGGCTCAGATCATTAACTCCTAATTGTCAAATTCAAACTTACATTGAAGAAATTAGGGAAAACCACTAGACCATTCAGGTGTGATCTAAATAAAATCCCTTATGATTATACAGTAGAAGTGATAAATACATTTAAGGGACTAAATCGGATAGACAGAGTGCCTAATGAAATATGGACAGAGGTTCGTGACATTGTACAGGAGACAGGGATCAAGACCAACCCTATGGAAAAGACATGCAAAAAGGCAAAATGACTGTCTAGGAAGGTCTTACAAATAGCTATGAAAAGAAGAGAAGCGAAAAGCAGAGGAGAAAAGGAAAGATATAAGAATCTGAATGCAGAGTTCCAAAGAATAACAAGAAGAGATAAGAAAGCCTTCCTCAGTGATCAATGCAAAGAAAGAGAGGAAACGACAGAATGGGAAAGACTAGAGATCACTTCAAGAAAATTAGAGACACCAAGGGCACATTCCATGCAAAGCTGGGCTCAGTAAAGGACAGGAATGGTACGGACTGAACAGAGGCAGAGATATTAAGAAGAGGTGGCAAGAATACACAGAAGAACTGTACAAAAAATATCTGCAAGACCAAGATGATCACGATGGTGTGATCACTCACCTAGAGCCAGACATCCTGGAATATGAAGTCAAGTGGGCCTTAGAAAGCTTCACTACAAACAAAACTAGTGGAGGTGATGGAATTCCAGTTGAGCTATTTCAAATCCTGGAATATGATGCTGTGAAAATGCTGCACTCAATACGTCAGCAAATTTGGAAAACTCAGCAGTTGCCACAGGACTGGAAAAGGTCAGTTTTCATTCCAATTCCAAAGAAAGGCAATGCCAAAAAATGCTCAAACTACCACACAATTGCACTCATCTTACATGTTAGTAAAGTAATGCTCAAATTTCTCCAAGCCAGGCTTCAACAATAAGTGAACTGTGAACTTCCAGATGTTCAAGCTGGTTTAGAGGAACCAGAAATCAAATTGCTAACATTTGCTGGATCATAGGAAAAGCATGAGAGTTTCAGTAAAACATCTATTTTTGCTTGATTGACTATGCCAAAGCCTTTTACTGTGTGGATCACAAGAAACTCTGGAAAATTCTGAAAGAGATGGGAATATTAGACGACCTGACCTGCCTCTTGAGAAATCTGTATGCAGGTCAGGAAGCAACAGTTAGAACTGGACATGGAACAATAGACTGGTTCCAAACAGGAAAAGGAGTACATCAAGGCTGTATATTGTCATTCTGCTTGACTAAATTCTATGCAGAGTACATCATGAGAAATGCTGGGCTGGAAAAAACGAAAGCTGGAATCAAGATTGCCGGGAGAAATATCAATAACCTCAGATATGCAGATGACACCACCCTTATGGCTGAAAGTGAAAAGGAACTGAAAAGCCTCCTAATGAAAGTGAAAAAAGGAGAGTGAAAAAGTTGTCTTAAAGCTCAAAATTCAGAAAATGGAGTCATCGCATCTGGTCCCATCACTTCATGGCAATAGATGGGGAAACAGTGGAAACAGTGTCAGACTTTTTATTTTGGGGGGCTCCATCACTGAAGATGGTGACTGCAGCCATGAAATTAAAAGACACTTACTCCTTGGAAGGAAAGTTATGACCAACCTACATAGCATATTCAAAAGCAGAGACATTATTTTGCCAACAAAGGTCTGTCTAGTCAAGGCTATGGTTTTTCCCATGGTCAGGTATGGATGTAGAGTTGGACTGTGAAGAAAGCTGAGCACTGAAGAGTTGATGCTTTTGAACTGTGGTGTTGGAGAAGACTCTTGAGAGTCCCTTGGACTGACTGCAAGGAGATCCAACCAGTCCATTCTAAAGGAGATCAGTCCTGGGTATTCTTTGGAAGGAATGATGCTAAAGCTGAAACTCCAATACTCTGGCCACCTCATGAGAAAAGTTGACTCATTGGAAAAGACTCTCATGCTGGGAGGGATTGGGGCCAGGAGAAGAAAGGGGCGACAGAAGATCGGATGGCTGGATGGCATCACCAACTTGAGGGACATGAGTTTGATTGAACTCCAGGGAGTTTTTGATGGACAGGGAGGCCTGGCGTGCTGCAATTCATAGGGTTGCAAAGAGTCGGACACAACTGAGTAACTGAACTGAACTGAACTGAACTTAGGACAGCCATGAGCTGGCATAATCTCTTGCAATACAATTGGCATTTTGAAAATACCTAAAATAACAACTGAAAAGCAAAATAAGAAATCTCTGTAGGGAAGTTTTCCCTTATACTTTTGCAATTATGAACGTCTTGTTGAGGTTCATATATCTATCATATACTCACAATCTCAGTAGCTAGGAATGACATTAAAATGTATAATAGCAATGGAAGAAAGTTCTATCACAGCAACTGAAAATGAAACTTATAGAAGAAATGCATTGCCTTATTAACAGAATAGAAATGACTTACATTTGCTCTGTGCATTCAATATGTCAGGCACTATGCTGATAAATTTGCCTACACAATCACTTGTCTGGAAAGCTAATGAGAGAGTAAAAGGTGATCTAAGGGAGATGGCATGAATTATCTAACTTGGGGATTGAAGCTAGTGTTATCTGGAAGAAATCTGGGAAAGGCTGGCAAATACAGTAAGGTAGAAAGAAATTACATTAAAAAATGAATGCTAGTATGTGATTACCTAGTTCTTAATAAAACACATGGTTGCTCTCTAATCTAGATCTTGTTCATAGGTATTCTGCCTCAATACATAATAACTCCAGAATTTTAGCCCAATTACTGAAACACCAAAAATAGAATACATTTTAGAATCCATTAGTATTTAAGAATCCTAAATGCACTTGAGTTTTCATAAACTATAATTTTAAGATGAAGCTTGGCATCAGAGAATATTGAGAATAAAATGTTATTACAGTTTCTCTAAAGTATTTATTCCTTCATTCAAACCCCTCCAAAGTTGAGTTTAATATTTATAATGCCAATATATAGCTTGAGCATGAAAAAAAAATTTTTTTGAACTAATTATAAGAAAAATGTAATAAGGTAAATGAAACTTATTCTTGTAAAAATGGAGTAATTATTATAATACTAATGCTGTATTTATGAAGCACTGTTTGTTTTCAAAATTTTTCACACAAGTTTAAAACTCTTTGGCTAGTGAAATTCAGAATTAAAGAGGTTAAATAACTTGCATGAAATCTAGGAGGTGTAAGAACAAATAAATTCAGTGCTCCTAATTTACAGTCCAGTGTCTTATGCTGGTTTCTGATTCAACAGCAAATATAGAAAGGCATTTACAAATAAATAAATAAAATTCATAGAATTGAGTGGTAAAATACTTAACAAATTGTATGATCCTTCAGAGTGTATTAAATTTCTGTTTAAACAGTCATTATTTATTAAAGAACACACAAACCAAACTATCAACAATTAAAAGATTAAAATACAGTTTTAATTTTGTTTTATAATGATGAAAGCATGCTCAGTTTATTTATCCCAGTTTCTTCAATCTCCCATTCTCTCTAGATTCCCCATTCTTCACTGCCTTTATGCCAAAATTATATTAGAACAGGAAGAAAAATTTTGGTTTTTGCTAAAAACAAAATTAAAAATAGTCTTTTAAGAGGATATAACATGACCTTATTTCTTATGTTTCTATACTATTTTTCCAAATAAATATGTAAATATTTATAATGAGATATATATTTTAATAATCACAATAGAAATAACAACCTCCTAAAAATATTAATACTTTTGGATCATTAAGATTTTGCCACCATTTACTTACATATCTGAAAACAAGGTAAGCTTCCCTTTACTAAGCTGTGTTCTGATCATCCTTGTTTATTGGTACGGACTGAATTGTGCCCTCCTAAAATTCTTGTGTTAAAGCTGTAACCCCCACCACCTTAGAATGTGACTTTAATTGGACATAGGGACTTCAAGGAGCAATTAAGTTTAAATGTGGACATATAAGTGAGCTCTAGTCCCATCTGACTGATGTTCTTATAAGAAGAGCAAATTTGGACACAAATGAGAGACACCAGGGGTGTATGTACATAAGGATAAGGCATGTAAAGATGTGAAGACACAGCAGAAAGGGAACCATCTGGAAGCCAAGAGCAGACTTCAGGATACCCCAAACTGACATCTTGATCTTAAATTTCCAGCCTCTAGGACTGTGAGGAAATATTAATATCTGCAGTTTAAGCCACCAAAATTGGAATATTTTGGTATGGCAGCCCTAGCAAATGAAAACATCCAATTTCAGCAAAAATTATCTCTTAAGAAAGGGTCAGACATGACTGAGCGACCTCACTTTCAATCTTCAGTTTCATGCATTGAAGAAGGAAATGGCAACCCACTCCAGTGTTCTTGCCTGGAGAATCCCAGAGACGGGGGAGCCAGATGGGCTGCCCCTCCTGAGGTCGCACAGAGTCGGACACAACTGAAGTGACTTAGCAGCAGCAACAGCAATATCTGGCTGAAGGCAACCAGCTTCTGTTATAGGAGCAACAGTCATATCTTGCTATACCTCTTGAGTCTAACAGAGCCTGTAAAGATGATAACCTTCTAGGAATTCACTCTCTTCAGCCCTTTCTTCTTTGAAATGACTAACTAAAGACTCATCTGTGCCCCTTCTACTAAGAATTTCCTGTCTGTCTGACTCCTGACAGATGATCACAGAAACAGAACTTGCATCTGAGTAGACCCTCTGTTACATGCTGCATGTGAAGTGAAGTGTTAGTCTCTCAGTTGTGTCCGACTCTTTGCAACCCCATGGGCTGGGGCTCACTAGGCTCTTCTGTTCATGGGATTCTCTAGGCAAGAATACTGGAGAAGATTGCTATTTCCTTCCCCAACATACTGCATACACTTCTAAGTTTTTTTATTGTTCCTTTGCACTGTATTCAGACTCACTCTATCATGACTACTTCCCATTCATGACTCTTTCTAGCAAGTGCACTGTTTGGCTATTGGCCAATACTTTAGTCTTACCCAATAGATTTGATGAACAGCATATTAAAGAGATCATTAATACTGTAGGAGACTATGGTGTAGAAGCAGTTTATGTGTTCCTCTGTACATAACTGTACTACTGGGGAATGGCAGTAATCCAGGTGGAAATAGACCCTTTTGCCTACAGGTAACACATGGGCTTCCCTTCTTGCTCAGCTGGTAAAGAATTGCCTGCAATGTGGGAGACTTGGGTTTGATCCCTGGGTTGGGAAGATCCCCTGGAGAAGGGAAAGGCTACCCACTCCAGTATTCTGGCCTGGAGAACTCCATGGACTGTATAGTCCATGGGGTCACAAAGAGTTGGATATGACTAACACCTACTCACTCAACACGTGGCAAAAAGCTCAAGTTTCACATCACTACAGCACAAATTTTTACAGTATTTAGAGGCCAAAAATGTAGAAAATCATGTTAAAGTTCTAACTTGTGAATCAGGATAAATGCAGAACTGATAAACTATTCACGGTGATCTCAGATCTGTACAATCCTAGGCAAAAGCAATGAAGAGGACAGTGGACTAACACTTTCCTCTTTTACATCGTGATGTTTCCCTTTCATCTTGGAGGAGGAAGAGAGATGATGACACTTGAGGTTTGTTTTTTTTGTTTTTTTTTTTTTTTGTACTTTGATTTACATCTTGAGAAACCCTAAGGTATTTTGAGAGAAATGTAGCATATTTTAATGTTGTTAGGGCACTTATTTGCCATTATATACTCCTGGAAAAGAAAAAGGAGGCACAACTGGTGATTTGAAAGACAGATTTTGAGTCTATTTCACAAACCCTGCAAGCATGAGTCACTGATGTGCAGCAATTTTATAAAAAGCTAACTTTGTGTGTAAAAGAACATTTTTTTTTCTTCTGAAACCATGGCAAATCTTCTGATCTGGATATAAACTAAAGAAGTATTAAAAGTGCTAGGGCTCCCCCTAATGATCATCAGACCAAAACATGGCCCTTTTTTTTTTTTTTTTCCTTTCCTTTTACAAAATACATTTGTTCACTCTTTTGGCAAATTATATTAAACATGCTAATATACTCCTGTCTCTTCGCTAAAAACATTCAGATTCCCTGGTGTTTGAGTTCTGGGTGTCCCATGGGGACGTTAACCATAATTTGTTTAATCCTGAAAATCTAATGTCTTCTCTCCAAAATCTAATGTCTTCTCTCCAAATCTGCTTCTCCCTTCTCCTGGTCATTTTACTAAGTTACCAAAGCCAGTAGATTGGAAACCTTCTTAGTAATGTCCATATCCTCCTAAAAGGAAGATTATTCTCCCACCCTAAATTCTGATGTCTCTGTCCTAATTGAGAGTCATCAGCACAACCAGTCTCAATAATCACAAAGTCCTTCTTGCCTTTCCCCTTACTTTGCTCTGTCATTCTCCGCTCCCCTAGATCTATCTCTTCACTATTGTCATATGTTACTCTCATCTATCTTCTCTTCAGATCTCTTCATATCATTACTTACACAAAAATGTTTAGTATCTGCCTTTTGTCCATGTGTGAGACCCTTGACCTGGCCGATCATAATCTGATTTAAAGTACTTTCCTAATAACCACTGAAGATAAAAAGAGATTGAATCACTAATAGTGATACCTGTCGAATGACAAGGAATTATCTTCACTGGTCTCTCATTTTTTTCAAAATTCCTTATAAATTTTCCTGCTGCTGTAAAGGTGCTATCACCATGGGTTTCACAGGCATTTGTCTAATAGTAGTGAATGATGAATGAAACCTACTGGTTCAGAGGGAGATGAGACTATATGTGCTTTAGAGGACAATGAATAGCAATATTTTCCTCTAATTACTTTCTTGCATGGTATTATTCCAATGCAAGACATGAGTTACTGTCATTCTGTTAATTTCTAAACCTTGTATTCTTCAATAATAAGTTGATTTTTACATTTAAAAATGACATGTAGAAAATATGTGTTGCTTATGCTACCTAACCTTTAAGGATTCAAAAGCATCAAGAATCATGTTTCACTATCTTAGACTCATGCGTCTCACATCATAATATCAATATTTAAAAAATAATAATAAAGGTTTCACCATCATACGAAAGCCTTGAGCAGACACTGGTAAAACATTTGGAAGGTTTATGAAGCCTCATGTACCCTTAGTATCTGAATGACACAGTGATAATCTCTAATCTTTGCTTTGGATATTGGCTTGCATTTCTGTCAGAGAGGAAGTCCTTAGGTCTTATTTCAATATAATTACTATGGCAAGTTCTTAATTTTATTTAGATGTAACTATCCCAGGTGGCACTAGTGGTAAAGACACTCTCTGCCAAATCAGGAGACATAACAGATGTGGGTTTGACCCCTGGGTTGGGAAGATCCCCTGGAGGAGGGCATGACAACCCACTCCAATATTCTGCTTGGAAAATCCCATGGACAGAGGAGCCTGGCGGGCTACAGTCCATGGGATCACACAGTTGGACACGACTGAAGCAACTTGGAACATTAAATATGTCTTAATATTAAACAGTCAAAAGAATAGCATGTTTACCTAAAAGAGATATTCTTAAAAGCAAACTATTGTTTTGACATTATTGTTTTAAAATATAGTAACAGTACACTGAAATTAAACCCTTTAACAAACTCACATACAGAAACACACACATCACTAATAAATATTTCATACTTTGGAAAGAGAGTGTGAGAATTGGTTTTGGAGAAATCATGAACACCTCTAAATATAAGGCAAGCAATTAGGAACATTAAGACCATAAACAAGAGCCTCTCAGAAAACATGAAGTTTGAGAAAGGTTAAGCTCTGTAAAACAAAAAAGGATTATTGTATTAATATTCATAAACACTGCCTCTTGCATTGCAGGGATAATTCTGACTTTGCTTATGATATTCCTCCATTTGCCCCAGTCATATTTTTTTTTATTTTTATTTATTTTTTTAAAAATTCTACTGTGCCAGGGTTTGTGGGGAAAAAATGTGAGGATATTTAGAGAAAATGATAATCCAAGCCAAGGATTAAGGGTGACTAAGAGGGGTTTTTCAGTAGTCTGGAGGAAACAGGCTCTGGTGTGCTCTTCAACTGCCTTTCATGCAAACATATTTTAAAGGAATAAATGATTTGGGATCTGATTAATGGGGTAAATTTTGTATATTGCATGTTTTTCTTAGACTTTGCCTCCACTGTGACCTTCTTCTCTATCCCTCCCCTTTCTCTGCTCCCTTTTCCATTCTCCACATCTCTTCTCCCCCTTCCTTTTTCCCTTATTTCTTTCCTTTCCTTTTCTCCTCCTCTCCTATTTCTCTTCTGCTACTTCTATGTGTCATAGGTTTTGTACAAGAATTAGATGAATAATTTTACTTCCAGTTATTTGGATAAAATGTTGACCTATGGGTTATTCTCATACAACATAATGCTGCTTTTAACCATGTAAGCTATGTGTATATTTGAGAAGAAACTTTTGCCTCCAGCCCTGCATAGCAATCTGTTATAAAAGAGACATATGAAGGTAATGACAGCTGATTCTTTTATCCAATAACCCATATGCAATATAACACAGCTAGGAAAATGTGGAGACTATTATAATGGAAGCTAGTAACTCATGCTAAAATATTTTAAGTGTATGTACTATTTAGCTAAAACTTAAATAATAAATCCATGAAATTAAAAGATGCTTGCTCCTTAGAAGGAAAGCAATGACAAACTTAGCTAGTGTATTAAAAAGTAGAGACATTACTTTGCCAACAAAGATATGCATAGTCAAAGCTGTGGTTTTTCCAGTAGTCATGTATGGATGTGACAGCTGTACCACAAAGAAGGCTTAATGCAAAAAAATCGATGCTTTTGAATTGTGGTATTGGACAAGACTCTTGAGAGTCTTGTGGACTGCAAAGAGATCCAATCAGTCCAACCTAAAGGAAATCAATCCTGAATATTCATTGGAAGGACTGCTGCTGAAGCTGAACAACCAATACTTTGGCCACCTGATACGAAGAACTGGTTCACTGGAAAAGACCCTGATGCCGGAAAAGATTGAAGGCAAAAGGAGAAAGGGGTGGCAGAGGAGAGGATGAGATGGTCAGGTAGTATCACCAACTCAATGGACATTAATTTGAGCAAATTTTGGGAGATAGTGGAGGACAGAGAAGGCTGGCATGCTGCAGTCCATGGGCTGAAAAGAGTCAAAAATGACCTAGTGACTGAACAACAACAAATTACCTAGTTCAGTTCAGTTGCACAGTCACATCTGACTTTTTGAGAACTCATGGACTGCCACACACCAGGCCTCCCTGTCCATCACCAACTCCCAGAGTTTAATCAAACTCATGTCTATTGAGTTGTTGATGCCATCCAACCATCTTATCCCCTGGCATCCCCCTTTTTCTCCTTGTCTTCAATCTTTCCCAGCATCAGAGTCTTTTCAAATGAATCAGCTCTTTGCATCCTTCCTTTTTCCCTTATTTCTTTCCTTTCCTTTTCTCCTCCTCTCCTATTTCTCTTCTGCTACTTCTATGTGTCATAGGTTTTGTACAAGAATTAGATGAATAATTTTACTTCCAGTTATTTGGATAAAATGTTGACCTATGGGTTATTCTCATACAACATAATGCTGCTTTTAACCATGTAAGCTATGTGTATATTTGAGAAGAAACTTTTGCCTCCAGCCCTGCATAGCAATCTGTTATAAAAGAGACATATGAAGGTAATGACAGCTGATTCTTTTATCCAATAACCCATATGCAATATAACACAGCTAGGAAAATGTGGAGACTATTATAATGGAAGCTAGTAACTCATGCTAAAATATTTTAAGTGTATGTACTATTTAGCTAAAACTTAAATAATAAATCCATGAAATTAAAAGATGCTTGCTCCTTAGAAGGAAAGCAATGACAAACTTAGCTAGTGTATTAAAAAGTAGAGACATTACTTTGCCAACAAAGATATGCATAGTCAAAGCTGTGGTTTTTCCAGTAGTCATGTATGGATGTGACAGCTGTACCACAAAGAAGGCTTAATGCAAAAAAATCGATGCTTTTGAATTGTGGTATTGGACAAGACTCTTGAGAGTCTTGTGGACTGCAAAGAGATCCAATCAGTCCAACCTAAAGGAAATCAATCCTGAATATTCATTGGAAGGACTGCTGCTGAAGCTGAACAACCAATACTTTGGCCACCTGATACGAAGAACTGGTTCACTGGAAAAGACCCTGATGCCGGAAAAGATTGAAGGCAAAAGGAGAAAGGGGTGGCAGAGGAGAGGATGAGATGGTCAGGTAGTATCACCAACTCAATGGACATTAATTTGAGCAAATTTTGGGAGATAGTGGAGGACAGAGAAGGCTGGCATGCTGCAGTCCATGGGCTGAAAAGAGTCAAAAATGACCTAGTGACTGAACAACAACAAATTACCTAGTTCAGTTCAGTTGCACAGTCACATCTGACTTTTTGAGAACTCATGGACTGCCACACACCAGGCCTCCCTGTCCATCACCAACTCCCAGAGTTTAATCAAACTCATGTCTATTGAGTTGTTGATGCCATCCAACCATCTTATCCCCTGGCATCCCCCTTTTTCTCCTTGTCTTCAATCTTTCCCAGCATCAGAGTCTTTTCAAATGAATCAGCTCTTTGCATCAGGTGGCCAAAGAACTGGAGTTTCAGCATCAACATCAGTCCTTCCAATAAACATTCAATATTGATTTCCTTTAGGATTGACTGGTTGGATCTCCTTGCAGTCCAAGGAACTCTCAAGAGTCTTCTCCAACACCACAGTTCAAAAGCATCCATTCTTTGGCACTTGGCTTTCTTTATAGTCCAACTCTCCCATCCACACGTGACTACTGGAAAAAACGATAGCCTTGGCTAGGTGGACCTTTGCTGGCAAAGTAATGTCTCTGCTTTTTAGTATGCTGTCTAGGCTGGTCATAACTTTCCTGCCAGCATATTAAAAATCAGAGACATCACTTTGCCAACAAATGTTCACCTAGTCAAAGCTATGGTTTTTCAAGTAGTCAGAATTGCTTTTTATAGTACACAAAGTTTTCTCCTTTTATGGCTGTGAGAAAAGACCTCAACAGAGTATAAACACTTGAAGGATATAATAAAGGTATGGCAGTTGTTCATACCAAAGTATCATGAAATGCTAATAACACAAATACAGATTATATATAAAAAATACAATTATCAAATCATTTCATACCTGAGCATGTGAAGATATCTGGAGGAAGAGTAGTCTAGGCAAGGGAGCATGCTGTGACTGACCCAGAGCCAAGAACACTGCTGTGATTTTCAAGGAATAGCAAAGAGTCAGCTTTGATAGAGACAAGTACATCAGAGGACAGTCAGAGTAATTGAGGACAGAATGTTACTAGTAGTCAAGATATGTGAGGCTTAATATGCTTCTTTAAATTAATTTTTAATATCAAGGGATATATAAGCCATTTTGAAATAAAGGAAAAAGAAATTATTTGGACTCAACAAACTTTGAGAAATCTTGTTCAGCTAGATACAGGAGCTCACATTGTGTCATTTATTTTATTTTTTCTGTTTCCCTATCTCTGATGATAGTAATCTCTGTTTGTGCTATTGGACCGTTTTATGAATCTTGAACATGGCCAATAGCAATAGTTGTGGCTACCAGTTTAAAACTCCCATTAAAAAGAATTTGTTCCTCATGATAAAATATCAATACAATTGAAGTACTTCAACTTTGCTTAATCATTTTCCCATTCCTTGAAACTGACTATTGGCAATGCCATGTAGGGCTACAATGTGATTTAAGCCTAGACCACAAAACAACTCCTGTATTCTAGGTGAGACGCTAAGACTGACATCCATCAGAACCACATGCAGTGATGCAGATGCTTCCCCAGTAAAAACGATGCTGGGAAGACCTGATGAACCTATCAGCCAGTACTTCAGACTCTGAGTCAAGGGAGTAAAATAAGGTGTGTCTTTGGATTTGGTGTGTGTGTGTATCTTTGGATTTAAATCTTGTCTTCTTTCCATCTGCAAGGACATTATTAAAGATACTTACACAACCCCTAACAAGGTCTAGGGTTATATCTGTTGATATAGCTAACTGACTAGATACCTTCTGCATGCTACCATATTTCATGATCTCATGTGTTCATGTCTTTTCTGAAGTCATAGGCACAACTGGTGAGTATGCCCTCTCTGAACAGAGGAAATTCTCAGTTCAGAGAATGTAAACACAAATAGCACTGATCTTCTTAGACTTTCAAACCAGTACTCAAAATTTCTCTACAATTGCATCTATGAAAGAAATCTGAATGTAGAATCAAATCCTTAGCAGATAAGATGTAGAATATATAGCATTCTTTGAAAAATTACTTTAAATTCTTAACCTTGAAGTAAAATTACATATGATAATGAGTTTGTTGAGATCATTGTCTGTTTCTCATAGACACAAAGCTTTATCATCTGATAATTGGCTATGAAAAGGCCAAGTATAATGGTTATATGACTCAAAGGTATTAATTAGGTGGGGCTATGGAAACCTTTATGGCAGAAAGTGAAGAGGAGCTAAAAATCCTCTTGATGAAAGTGAAAGAGAAGAGCAAAAAAGTTAGCTTTAAGCTCAACATTCAGAAAACGAAAATCATGGCATCCGGTCCCATCACTTCATGGGAAATAGATGGAGAAACAGTAGAAACAGTGTCAGACTTTATTTTTTGGGGCCCCAAAATCCCTGCAGATGGTGACTGCAGCCATGAAATTAAAAGACGCTTACTCCTTGGAAGAAAAGTTATGACCAGCCTAGATAGTATATTCAAAAGCAGAGACATTACTTTGCTGACTAAGGTCTGTCTAGTCAAGGCTATGGTTTTTCCTGTGGTCATGTATGGATGTGAAAGTTGGACTGTGAAGAAGGCTGAGCACTGAAGAATTGATGCTTTTGAACGGTGGTGTTGGAGAAGACTCTTGAGAGTCCCTTGGACTGCAACAAGATCCAACCAGTCCATTCTGAAAGAGATCAACCCTGGAATTTCTTTGGAAGGAATGATGCTAAAGCTGAAACTCCAGTACTTTGGCCAACTCATGTGAAGGGTTGACTCTTTGGAAAAGCCTCTGATGCTGGGAGCGATTGGAGGCAGGAGGAGAAGGGGACGACTGAGGATGAGATGGCTGGATGGTATCACGGACTCGATGGACGTGAGTCTGAGTGAACTCTGGGAGATGGTGATGAACAGGGAGGCCTGGCGTGCTGCGATTCATGGGGTAGCAAAGAGTCAGACACGACTGAGCCACTGAACTGATGGAAACCTGCAGTACTTTGACATCTCAGGTAAATGTCAGGGCACTATCATCTTTAGACTGATCACTTTAGAGCATAGACTTTTAAAGAATGAGAATCAGTGATCCCTTGGATATGACCTGAGAGGAATACAGGTTATCTGAATTCAGCCCCACGCTGTATTTACAATTAGACACATTGACTTTGTATAGGAAAAATTGATAATGTATTCTACACAATTTGCCTTTAGACAATAGAAGGTTGTAGAAAACAATTTCTCTAAATAAGTTGCTTCTTCTTGCAGAAATGTTGGTTTCTTTTTTTTTGTCTCTTTCTATTTTTGTATATCTGTAAAGAAGAGTGAAATACAGACAATGTTGAGCTATAAGAAGTCCCAACTATTATATAATTATAAACAGCTAATTTGTTACTTTAGGTTGTTTGTTTATTCACTGAACCTGAAAAAAAGTTGGGGCTTGTTCTTTTGAAATTCTTTTTTAGTCTGTATTTTCTTAAGTCATATAAAACTAAATTTACAGTTACCCCTTAATTCTGAAATTTTAACCTTCACAGTACTACTTTTCTTATAATTAAAAATAAGGGAAATACTATAAAATGTTGATATTTTAACTCTGTAACAATAACTTTGTCATAATACTCTGACTAATATAATTAACCTGCATTATTATCTAAATACAACAATGATAAACATCTCAGGCAAAGATCTTAGCAGTAAATAAGAGGCACATGATTTATTCATTTTCACATTGAGTCCTGAAATTCTTCATGGAGTTTTGGCTGATTTCCAAAATATCCAGAAAATTATTTTATTTATTGTATATTATTAGTTTCCAGTAATTAAGATGGCAAAGTGAAATACTTTGAAGTTATCCCATTTTTAGTTGACAGAAAGACATTCGTTAGTTTGCTTAAACTCAATTTTATCTGGAATTGCATCACTTTTACCAGTTTAAAAAATAATTTCTATTTTGCCAAAAAAAAAAAATTATGGATGTTTTGTTTCTCTAAGCAAGATTTCTCAAGATCAGGACTACTGACATTTTGAACTGGATAATTATTTGTTTTCTGGGGCTGTCATATGCATTGCAATTTATTTAGTAGGATGCTGAAATTAACTCAATATACGATAGTATAACCGTCCCCACCACCAGCACACACTTACACTCACATGCTTGCACACACAATACACCCCACATGCAGAAACACCAAGTTGTGACAAGCAAGACTGTCTCCAGATATCAAATGTATACTGCACAAATAATCTCCCCAGATGAAAAGCACGGCTCTAAAATTACACAAACGGTCATATACAGAAGGTGCAGTCATACATTTTTCAAGGCAAAAGTAAACTTAAAAGTTATATAGTCTATAGTCTAGTAATCATTCCTATCACAAATAATTTAAATGAGAGGTCTAAGAAATTGACTAAGGTCACACAAAGTTAGGATTTGAACCCAGCTTTTCCAGCACTTCTCAAATGTCTTACACTTAATTCACAATAAGGGAAAATATAACATGTCATAGAAATTATGAATTATGTGAATCCAGTGGTTATTTTCTATTTACTGACATACTTAAGTTAAAGAAATTATTCAAAGTGATATATATTTTAATAGGTACTCCTTGTTTAGTAAAGTCAGTTAATATTTTTCTGTATAAGCCTTGGAGAAGGAAATGACAACCCACTCCAATATTCTTTCCTAGAGAATCCCATGGACAGAGAAGCCTGGTGGGCTACAGTCCATGAGGTGGCAAAGAGTCAGACACTACTGAGTGACTAACACTTCTTTCTTATGAAACTAAAATATTCAAATAAAATGTTACTTTACTTAAAACTCAAATCCTAATGCATATATTATTAATATAAAAGAATAAAAAATGTTTGTCATTTGAGTTTAAAATGTCAGTGACTCAATCATATGTGTTAAATAGAGGTTTTTTTTTATATTGGAAATATCCATATTGAAAAGAATTAATTAAAAAAGAATTAAAATATGGAGTTTAAAAAAAAAATATTTGGAAGTTTTTCATTATCCCCAGATTTTTGTCTGACAGAGATTACTCTATGTGTGAGTGTATATATGTCAGTTGTAAAAAGTCAATATTTAAATGTGCTTTATTACTGAATTAAAATTTTGGTAAATGTCATCTTTACAATTCACCCAGTTATATGTCTGGAATGTATTGCACACACTTTTCATCTTAGCTTTTTTTTCTTTTCTTTCTTTCTTTTTTTTTTTTTTTTTTGCTGCTGCTGGATGAACCAGAGAGATGATATGGGGTGGGAGGTGGGAGGGGCTTTCAGGATTGGGAGCTCATGTACATCTGTGGCTGATTCATGTCAATGTATGGCAAAACCAATACAGTATTGTAACACAGAATAAAGTAAAAATAAAATTTAAAAAATAATAATAATTCAAATTTATTATAATACAGCTCTCTAGTTGAGAGGTCCAAAATGGCCTTACTAGGCTAAAATCAAGGTGTCAAAAAGGCTGTGTTCCTCTTTTCTTATATTTTTAGATTTCCAGAGGTTACCCATATTCCTTCATTTGTGCCCTACTTCTTCCATCTTAAAAACCAACCACATCAAACCTGTCTCTTTTTTTACATTCATAACTCTTTTTCTGACCATATCTGGGAAAAGTTCTTAAGTTTTAAAAATTCATGATTACATGTGTTCTACTTGCTAGATAGTCCAGATATTGTCAAGTTACTTAATCATGTATATGAAGTCCTTCTTGCCATGTACAGTACTGTATTTAAAGGTTCTTAGAATTAAGATGTGGACAACACTAAAAAACCAAGATCATGACATCTGGTTTCACTACTTTATGGCAAATAGAAAGGAAAAAGTGGAAGCAGTGACAGATTTTATGTTCATGGGCTCCAAAATCACTGTGGACTGTGATTGCAGCCCTGAGTTAAAAGACACTTGTCCTCAGTAGGAAAGCTATGATAAGCCTGTTGCTGCTGCCGCTAAGTCACTTCAGTCATGCCCGACTCTGTGACCCCATAGATGGCAGCCCACCAGGCTCCCCCGTCCCTGGGATCATCCAGGCAAGAGTACTGGAGTGGGGTGCCATTGCTTTCTCCAATTATAAGCTTAAGAGAGCATATTAAAAAGAAGATACATCATTTTGACTACAAAGGTCCAAAAAGTCAAAGTTTTTTTCCAGTAGTCAGGTAAGGTATGAGTTGGACCATAAAGAAGACTGAGTACTGAAGAAGTGAAGCTTTCTAATCACGGTGCTGGGAGAGACTCCTGACAGTCCCTTGGACAGCAAGGAGATCAAACCAATAAATCCTAAAGGAAATCAACCCTAAATATTCACTGCAAGGACTGATGTTGAGGCTGAAACTCCAATATTTTGGCCACCTGATAAGAGTCAACTCACTGGAAAAGACCCTGATGCTAGGAAAGATTGAAGGCAAAAGGAGAAGGGAATGGCAGAGGATGAGATGGTTAGATACCATCATTGATTCAATTAACATGAATGTGAGCACTTTGGGAGATAGTGGAGAATAGAGGAGCCTGGTGTGCTACTGTCCATGGAGACACAAAGAGTCAGACTTGACTTAGCAACTGAACAACAATGACAAGAACATATTTCAAGAGTCATTATCTTTCCCATCACACTGCTATGTGGTACTTTTTCTCACAGGACAACTGAGACAGATAATATCTCAAAAAATGATCATTTTATCTATAAGTGATTTACCAAAACTTCTTTATGCTGAAAGACAAAGCAAAGGGGCGGGAGGGGATGTTAGAAGTGAAAGTCCTGATAGTCTCAATACAAAGCACTGAGCTTTTATATTAAGGTGTTTATCTTCCATTTAGAAATAGAAAATTCACATATGACTTTTTGCAAATACTATTGTAATGGAAAATTCAGCTAAGAAAATAAGCTCTCTCCATTTTTATAGGGAGTATACTTTGGTCCTGTATTTCTCTTAAGCTTGAATATATATTAAGTATTGAATTGGTTCTTGACCTTTGATAGCTTAATACACAGCTTTGCAACTCTACAGTTTAATTATCTTTACATGGCTTAAAAAAAAAAAAAAAACACCTCACCAAATGTTTTCTGCTGAGGATTTTCACTAAAATAAATCATCTGGGCATTTTCCTGGCAGGTGTAGGGGGAAACACACTATCCAAATACACAAAAACACACACTCCAAAATGGACAATTATGGAAAAATAGTTCTGTAATTTTAACAAAATGTCTTTGATACTGACTTTCATAACTCCAAGCATTTTACCTGGCTAATAGAATACATTTAAGACATTGTAAATTAATATATTATCCTTAAAAGATCAAGCTGATTAAGACCATTCTTAAATTTATAGTATAATATTTTGTCCATGTAGATGAGATATAATGACAGTGAGAATCTAATACTGAGTTAAGGAGGTCAAAATTCCACCTGCCAGTGTAGGAGATTCAGGTTCAATCCCTGGATCAGGAAGATCCCCTGGAGGAGGAAATGCAACCCATAGCAGTATTCTTGCTTGAAAAATAAAGAGGCAAGAGAGATGAGACTGACAGGCTATAATCAAAAGGACGGCAAAGAGTTGGACACAACTGAGTGACTATTCACACAACAACAACTTTGGCCGCCTGATGTGAAGAGCCAACTCACTGGAAAAACCCTGATGCTGGAAAGATTGAAGGCAAAATGAGAAGCAGGCGGCAAAGGATGCAATGGTTATATAGTATTACCTAGTCAATGGACCTGAATTTGAGCAAAATCCAGGAGACAGGGAAAACAAGGAAGCCTGGCATGGTGCAGTACAGTGTCATACAGGACTTAGCAACTGAACAACAACAATAGTGAGTTACTTTCTGCCAAAATACTTTTTTATCACTATCAAAAATACATATTCTGAAAATTTTAAAAGATTATTATTTTTTCTTTTTTCAAGTTTTAAGCTGAAATATAACTTATATATGAGCTTCCCTGGTGGCTCAGACAATGAAGAACCTACCTGCAATGAGGGAGACCCAAGTTTGACTCTTGGGTCAGGAAGATCCCCTGGAGAAGGGAATGGCTACCCACTCCAGTAGTCTTGCCTGGAGAGTTCAATGGACTGCAGAGCCTGGTGGACTATAGTCCATGGGGTTGCAAAGAGTCAGACACCACTGAGTGATGATAACATGTCAGTTCAGTTCAGTTCAGTCGCTCAGTCCTGTCCAACTCTTTGTGACCCCATGAATCGCAGCACGCCAGGCCTCCCTGTTCATCACCATCTCTCGGAGTTCACTCAGACTCATGTCCATAGAGTCTGTGATGCCATCCAGCCATCTCATCCTCTGTCGTCCCCTTCTCTTCCTGCCCCCAATCCCTCCCAACATCAGAGTCTTTTCCAATGAGTCACTCCTCCCATGAGGTGGCCAAAATACTGAAGTTTCAGCTTTAGCATCATTCCTTCCAAAGAACACCAAGGGTTGATCTCCTTCAGAATGGACTGGTTGGATCTCCTTGCAGTCCAACGGACTCTCAAGAGTCTTCAACACCACAGTTCAAAACATCAATTCTTCGGCGCTCAGCCTTCTTCACAGTCCAACTCTCACATTCATACATGAGCACAGGAAAAACCATAGCCTTGACTAGACGGACCTTAGTCGGCAAAGCAGTATCTCTGCTTTTGAATATGCTATCTAGGTTGGTCATAACTTTTCTTCCAAGGAGTAAGCGTCTTTTAATTTCATGGCTGCAGTCACCATCTGCAGTGATTTTGGAGCCCCCCAAAAATAAAGTCTGACACTGTTTCTACTGTTTCCCCATCTATTTCCCATGAAGTGATGGGACCGGATGCCATGATCTTCGTTTTCTGAATGTTGAGTTTTAAGCCAACTTTTTCACTCTCCTCTTTCACCTTCATCAAGAGGCCCTTTAGCTCCTCTTATATATATATATATATATATAAAAGAACAAATTATAAATGTACAGCTCAGTGGGACAAGAAAAAATGACTGTTGTGTAAACATGCTGCTCCTGCTATTTAGTCAGTTGTCTTCAACTCTTTGTGACCCTGTGAACTGTAGCTCACCAGGCACTTCTGCCCAAGGTATTTCCCAAGCAAGAATATTGGAGTGGGTTATTATTTCCTTCTCCATGGGATCTTCTCAACCCAGGAATCAAACCCACATCTCCGGCTAAGCAGGCAGATTCTTTACCACTGAGACACCCAGGAAACCCCATATAAACAATAGATTTGTTTAAAAATTAATTATTAGAGTCCCCTCAAATTCTCCTTATAGCCTCTACATCTACTGTTCCCTCTCAACTTTTCAAAGTTGACTATTATTATCCTGGCTTCTAAAACCAAAATTGCTTTCTCCTATTTTTTTTTTTTTGAGTTTCATAAGAATGGAATCATGCAATGTGATCTCTCTCTTTTTTTTTAAATTCATATTATGTTTATTTGATTTATCCATGTTGCTACATGTAGCTCTGGGGCCTTCCCAGGTAGCATTAGTGGTAAAGAACCCACCTACCAATACAGGAGATGTAAGAGACATAGGTCTGATTCCTGGGTCAGGAGGGCATGGCAACACACTCCAGAATTCTTGCCTGGAAAATCCCATGGACAGAGGTTCAAAGAAAGACATTCAAAGAAGTTCAAAGAGGTCCATGAAGGTTCAAGGAAACAGGCATGACTGAAGAGACTTAGTATGCAGACATGCACATGTGGCTCTAGTTTGTTCATTTTCATTAGAGTAGAACATTCCATTATACAAACATATGTTTATTTTTGGTAGATGGCTTAACATCTTTTTCATTAAAATACCGCTACCAAGTGAAAAACTATTAAGGGAAATCAACTTTTTATTAAATTCAATTAGAGAATCTTTATATATTCCATTTTAACTCAAAATATCCAAAATAATTATATGAAGTCTGTATTGTCTAATGAATAATCACCACCAGAATCAAGTGCTTACTTTTATTTGATGGATACATGTAAAGAATCTAGTTGGAAAGGGCATTCCTTTCTGTACATAAGCATCACTGACACTGATTCTATGACTGACTAGTCACCCCTCCATAAAATGTGTCTTAGCAATTTCCCAAAGACAATGAGGAAAACAAATTTAAATTATTTATAAATACTGAAAGAATAAAATTATATCTCTCTCTGGGTAGCCTCCTCATTTTTAAACATTATTAATTTAGGTTTTATATATCTACCTTTTCTAAGGCTATCTGACACTAGTTACCATTATTTCATCACACTTCTTAGAATATGACAAATATTCAAATTAATTTACCCTCTCAAAGTGCTGATGGCTTGTGAAAATAGATTCAGACAGATAGCTTGGAAAAGTGCTATTTGCCTATCTCTCTCCAACTCAGGTTTTCTGAATAAATAGCATTTCCTCCATTTGAGCCATTTTTATGTTTTACTTTGTAAGCATCAAATGTCTATTTAAAGATATAAAAATGAGAGTTGAGAAGACTGATAGCTTTTGAATGAAGACATCAAGTAAGAATCTGGGGTCAAATGTAGAGACAACCAAAATACCGAATTTATGGCAATCATTAAGTAAGCATAACTACTTTATTTTGGAGAATTGCCTCAATACAACCCAGGAATTAAATATATATATATATATTTTTTTAAAGTATCTCTCTTACTTATTAAAAAGGACTTTTACATAGCTTTCTATTGATTCATTTAATAGTAATATGAATCAAAAAGAAATAAAATGTAGGGGAAAGCTGCATACAAAAAGAGACATCAGAAGAGAAAATAGCTTGTAGTAGTCCAACCTCTGCCCATTCATTATATTACAAGATTCTGGATTTACATGTTTTTCATAATTTGAATGGCTTCAAACAAACAAACAATAAATGCTAATATGGAGCAGTGGGTTTGAGATTTGACCATTTATAATGTATAAATGGATATTTGAGAAGCTGAGATGTGATTTCTTCATGATGAATATTTTATACTAAAACCAAAATGACTTTAATCAAGAATATAACAAGTTGCCAGGAAGGACTTTTGTAAGTGGACATCATTCCTGAAACCTGTAATTCTCCCTAGCTCTAAATAATCTACATGGATGATTCTGTCCTTGAAACTGCAAACAATCAACCACAACAAAGATTTTTCAGAAAAATTTTTCCATGATCTACCCCCCAAAAGGAGCAAAACCAACTGTCAGTGTGAATTACCTTGCAGGAATATTCTAGGTAATTCAATTCAGGTGAAATAATGGAAAATAAGATGATTGTCTATTAGGTGAATTGTTTTGGGCTTTCTCTAGCCCTAGAGATATTTTAGAAAGGTCAAATAAATGAATGAATATTTTAAAAAGAAAGAAAGGAAAACTATAGCAACTTAAATCTTACCCTATGAGGTACCCTTCAGACTTGTCTCCTGCCTTCTGTACACTCAAGAGGACACACAAGATTATAAGTAAAACTCTGTCTCAGGTTCTCTAATGCTGTCAGAACTCAGCACTGTCCAGTTGATCACTGTGATGATCATACCGTAAAGTGCCAGAAAGATATTGTTAGCAACAGTGTCAGAGATTTGCAAACATTTGTGTATCAATAATCTCAATATTACTCATTCAAAATAACAAAGGATCAAATATAAGGAGCATGGCAATTTTCTGAAGGATCTGAGTATCTTGTTATCAGTGTTCTTGTTTGTTTTAGATTATTCAGATCTTAGTAAAATGATTCCATTTCCCTTTTGGTCATCTATTAAATAATATTGATGACTTGAGGTTCTGAGGGTGGGCAATAAGAGACACTTAAAATGATTAAATGGTTTAGTTGTCTCTTCCAGTTTAATAATGGCTACAGATAAGGGGGATTAAAAGTGTTTATATCAGTTTTGCTCAAGCTCAGGCTCTGTCTCCTTGTCAGTTTTGTAAGGCACACATTTGTATGTACACACACACTCCTTTACATTGTAGTTCTTCATTCAATATCTGCTGAGTGTCTTTTCTATTTCGGATACAGTCCTAGGTTTGTGATGGGAAAAAATGGATAAGGCAAAGTCGTTGTCAAACACAGACTTGCAGTTGAGTCACTTCTTATTCGATTTTATGTTAATTAATTGAAACAATTAGGGTTCAAATGTCTTAATGTAATTAATCAGAATTTTTAATCTCACAGAAGAACTTGATTCTTTTTGATAATATGTGAAATATTTAATTTCAAGGTCAAGATTATTTGGGAAAAAAGGCCCTCAAAGACCAAAATATTATTTCAATGTGGTGACTTGGAGATATAAATCAGATGCCATCTATGTAGCACTCTGCATGTCATGCCATGGGGCTCCACAAAGGCCTTAGTGTCACTTTCTGCTGTCTTGAGAAAGCAGTCAACAGCAGCCAGAGGACTGGCTTTCACTTTGAACTCCTGGGCACAGCTTCCTGAATCTAGCATTTCTATATTTCAGGTTCATGGTGGGGATTAGAGGCAGAGTATGGAAACATCAGTTGTATGTCCTATGGCTCTCTCTAGATTATTTTTCTTCCAGTATTTGGTCATTTTTGTTCCTTTATTTGGGTTTCCCTGGTGGCTCAGACAGTAATATGCCTGCAGTGAGGGTGATTGGGTTCTATCCCTGTGTTGGGAAGATCCCCTGGAGGAGGACATGGCAACCCACTCTAGTATTCTGGCCTGGAAAATCCCCATGGTCTGAGGGGACTGGCGAGCTATGGCCTATGGGATCGCAGAGTTGGACAAGACTGAGCGGCCAAGCACAGAGTATTTTACTATACAGCATATTTACTAAAAGTAAATTTTGAATATTTTGATATAATCTTTTTTTTGCTTTATTCATTATAATTGAATATAATAAAATTATATATATATATATAAGAAAATAGTGTAATGATTTAAGATATGTATATGTATTGAAATGATAACCACAATAAAGCTAACACATCCATCACCTCATGCAGTTACAAATGTTTTTGTGTGTGAGGAGAACAATCAATCTCCACTCAGTAAATTTTAAGAAAATGATGCTTATTTGTTAACTATAGTCACTATGCGGTACATTAGACCCCCTTAAAACTTAATCATCTTAAAACTCTGAACTATTTTACCACTGTTTCCCTATCTTCCTTAAACCCTCAGGCCCTGGCAATCACCATTCTACTCTCTGTTTCTATGAGTTCTAGTTGTTGTTGCTGTTTTTAGATTCTACATCTAAGTAATACTGGACAATGTTTGTTTTCATCTGTCTGGCTTATTTCATGTTTCATAGTTCCCTCCAGGTCTTCCATGCTCTTGCAAATGGCAGGATTCCTGAGTCATATTTCATTGAATATAGAGATCAAGTTTTTCTATTTTAAGAATGGCAAGAATAGCATCTAGCATTATTTTACATTTAAGAGGACCAAGAGACTATGATAAGAACTTGTATATAATATTCATTTATTCAATAAACATTTGTGTCTACTCTGTGCTTCCCTGATGGTTCAGATGGTAAAGAATCTGCCTGCAAGGCAAAAGACTCAGATTCGATTCCTGGGTCAGGAAGATCTCCTGGAGAAGGGAATGGCAACCCATTTCAGTATTACTTCCTGGAGAATTCCATGAACAGAGGAAGTTGGTGGGCTACAGTTCATGGGGGTGGCAAAGAGTTGGGTACAACTGAGTGACTAACACTTTCACTTCACTCTGTGCTAGGAACTAGTGTAGGCTAGGGCTTCCCACATATTTTCAAATAGAAAATCCTTAACCTTAGTCAAATAAGTTGTGATTAGCCTCTAACTTTTATAACCAATTTGATGTGATCTGGAGCTGATCATACAGAATGAAGTAAGCCAGAAAGAAAAACACCAATACAGTATACTGACACATATATATGGAATTTAGAAAGATAGTAATGATGACCTTGTGTGTGAGACAACAAAAGAGACACAGATGTATAGAATGGAATTTTGGACTCTGAGGGAGAGGGAGAGGGTGAGATGATTTGGAAGAATGGCAATGAAACATGTATACTATCACGTAAAAAACGAAGCACCAGTCTATGTTCGATACAGGATACAGGATGCTTGGGGCTGGTGCATGGGGATGATCCAGAGAGATGATATGGGGTGGGAGGGGGATTCAGGATTGGGAGCTCGTATACACCTGTGGTGGATTCATGTCAATGTATGGCAAAACCCATACAGTATTGTAAAGTAGAATAAAGTAAAAATAAAATAAAATAAAATAAAATAAAAAGTTTCACGTACTCCAAACTCCTCTACTTTTTCTTTTTTAAACACACTATGAATTGCACAAGTGCATAAACGATATTAATTCCCAGCATGCCCTAGTAGGAATACTCTCTCTCTCTTTCTGTCATGCCCTGCTAAATCGCTTCAGTCATGTCCAACTCTATGTGACCCTCTAGACTGTAGCCCAAGAGACCTCTGTCCATGGGATTCTCCAGGCAAGAATACTGGACTGGGTTGCCATGACTTTCTCCAGGGGTTCTTCTCCACCCAAGGATTGAACCTGACTCTCTTAAGTCTCCTGCATTGGCAAGTGAGTTATTTACCCCTAGTGGCACCTGGGAAGCCCCTCTCTCTTTCTATTCTATGGCAATTTAATTTTTAGTACAAAACCCCACACACAAAAAAACCACATGTGTTCAGATCCCAATTCCTTGTGAATCATTATTTTTTTATTTTGTTGTGCCTTTTCTCTTCAAAATAATTTTAAACTTGTTGAAAAGTTTTAAGGACTGAAAAAAGATCTCAGACCAAAACTCTCCAAGTAGGAGTTTTTTTTTTGTTTCTTTTTACAGAAACTGACCAGCTCTAAAGTATATTAGGTTATAAAAATTGTTATTGGAATTTAATTATAAAGTATAAGTGAAACAACAAATTGAAAAGTCATAAGATAAATGTGAACATCCAAAGTATGAAACCTATACAGGCTTGGAAATTGAGAAAGCAAAGATTAGAAAATTAAAGGACAAATTTAGGCAGCAACTGTTCAATTGCTAAGTCATGTCTGATTCTTTGCAACCCCATGAACTGCAGCACACCAAGCTTCACAGTTCTTCACTATCTCCAGCAGTTTGCTCAAAGTCCTGTCCAACTCACTGACTGGTATCAACCGTCAGTTGGTGATACCAACTAGCTCATTCTCTATCTTCCACATTTAATTTAGGCAGTACATCTTTTAATAAATCATACTGTATCCTGCATTGAACCTAGACTGGTGATTCGTTTCTTATATGATATTATACATGTTTCAATGCCATTCTCCCAAATCATCCCACCCGTTGATGTATGGCAAAACCAATACAGTATTATAAAGTAAAAGAAAAAAAAAAAGAAAAATAGTGCAAAGTCAAAAAAAAATAAAAATCATACTGAACTAATCTTTCTGGGAAGGTGATGGAATCCTTCCAAAGAAAACAAACAGACAAAGTAGGGAAAAGGACTAATTCCAATAAGCAGATTTAATATGACTTTTGGAAATTAAATGGAATTCAGTTGTGCTTGGACAACATAATCTTACATATTCAATGGCTGTCATGGTTGAGTGGAAATACAGAGATGAGACAGAGGAGGGAGAAGCCCATCCTTTTCATCACTACAGAAGATCCTATGTGCCCTAATCAGAATGTCGGAAGAGAGCTACCAACTCTAATACAGCCTTATAAGTTGGCAGGGAAGGATAGAATCTCTCTCAGACCTTCTTCTGTTTGTTTTTAAATAGGCAAATATCTTTTTAAAAAATTTTTATTATTATTATTTACTTTACAATATTGTATTGGTTTTGCTATACATCAACATGAATCCACCATGGGCAAAGATCATTTAAAATTAAAAGAAACAAGTAAAAATTCTCCCCTAACATCTTTCATACCATAATATACATCATAATACTTAAAACTTAGATTCTAATAGCTCCTTGGAGAAAAAAATAATTCAAGGTTCCTGTTTCCCACATGGCCCACACCTAGTCAACATGTGACATGCATTCCTTGCATTGCCATTGTTGGGTGTGCAATTTAATGCCCCAGCAGCCATGTATTTTTGCTTTCCTTGGTCTGAATAAGAACTAGTCAACAGGGTCCGTCAGCTGCAGGAAGCACTTAAAAAGCAAGCTTATGGGGTTCCCACTGAAGAACACTTCAACAATTTTAGAGCTGAAAAGTAGCACCCTCAACCCTCCCAATCAGTGGGGTTTGGTTGTAGAGCTCTGGGAGAGATTGATTAAAGAGGATAAAATGTGTAGAATATATAAATTCCTGAAAATATTAAGAGATACATTACACATCTGGGAAGTTCTGAATTAGTGTTAGGAACAAAAAGACCTAAATAAACAATAGGGCTTTATTAACACAAGATAAAACAAAATGCTAGAAAGAGAGATAATGTAGCTCAGCCCATGACTGAGCTCTGAAGGCCTTCATTTAGCCATAAAATTATAAACATGAATATTCATTTAATCAAAATTATGGTATATTATTTCAAGAGGATGGGAGCTCAAAAGTGTGCACGTGTGTGATATGGGCCGGAAGATGAAAGAGAGCTAAAGCCTAATTTCCCACAGTAGGAAGTCAACAGATAAAGCCTATTAATAACAAACCAAGAAATAGCAATATAAGCATGTTATTTAGAGATATGGAGAGATCTTAAAAGAATCAGCAATATAGTTGAAAGTGTTTGCATCTGTACAGCAGGAAATGGGATGGGTAAAAAGCACAAGAACCATTTGACACTTTAAACTGCATGAATACACAAATTTAACTAAAGGAAAAAATAAATTGAAAAATACTATACAGCATATATTGAAATCTAAATCATGTTGGAGTTGGGAGTTTAAGAACACAAAACTAAAAATATTTACTTTCCTGTAAATTAAAAAAGTCTTTTAAAGCTGCTGAAGTTGAAATAAAGTAGAATATTTACTGTAGAAACCATCAGTTTAGTTCAGTCAGTTGTGTCTGACTCTTTGTGACCCCATATAACCATGTTCAATAGCAATAAATTTAACCAATGAGAAAAATAATTTGATGTAAAAAATTCAGATTTACATGGATAATGTCATATATGAATTATTGAAGTGAATATGCCCCACAGGAAAATGTCATGGAAGGTTTACTGCCCCATTTCACAGTTAGCTGGATTATGAATGACCCTGAGAGATGTCACACATCAAAGCTGTGTCCTCCAATGTTGCTTTCAGATTTTAACATCCATAGGAAAACTTACAGTAAAAGAATATTCATCATCAGTGACTTTAACAAATCTGTAATGATAAAAAAAATATGATTTCCTTATGTAAACTACTTTTTTTTATATTTTAACTTCAATTATCAATGTATTAGTGATTCAAAAATCCAACACAGTGATATGCTGAAATGAGCATAGTATAATAAAAATTTGTACATGTTTTATTGTTTGGTCCTAGAACTGTCCTGACCCAAGCAAGTACCAATTAATGTTTTTAAATATATAGATTTTAAAAAGTAAATAAATAACTGCCAAATATCTAAACACCAGAGACCTCAATTTATCCAGGTTAGACATAGCCCTAAGATACAGAAACTCCATAGAATGAATGGCATTTTTTGATCCCTTTAATCTAAATTTTTGCTTAGCTTTATGTTTCTACCAATCTGAGGACAGCAAGACAAGACTAGAAGAAAATCCAGCTAAAAAATGCAAGCAATGGAATAAGAAAATGTATTAAAAGGCCTAGAGGAAAGCTTTCCTAGGCCCCATCTTTAGATTCCATATCCATTTTAACTCATCAGTGTTAAACATACACATATGATATTTCCACATAATCTCCAGCTTTTGCCCCATGAGCACTGTCAAAACCTTCCTTTCAGGTTCCGGATCTGGGATTCATGAACGTAAACAAAAATCAGGGTAGTAAATCTTCTTCCAGGGATACAGAGTAAAAAGCTCAACCTAATCACATCATAATGAGATGTGAAGATTTTACCATAGAGGCTAGCAGGAAGGTCGGGTCATATACATTGTACAGCTTCTGCTAATAATTACAACTAGGTGCAAAGAGAACCTCAGCAATATTCAATTGCAGGCTTGTGAGCTGGGATCATTCATCATGAAAATAAGCCAAGAAATAAGCTGAGATTAATTCATGTCAGCATTATCTCTCAAGCATGTTATTGTAAGGGCTGGGCATTTCATTCAAAAATGTATACAACTTAAAGCAAGAAAACAAGCAATACACATTATGGTCAGAGAAATTCTTACTGAATCACTAATCTACCTGTCATCAAGAAAGATACAATGACGTGCTCCAGTCCTTTTGCCAATTGCTTGTTATTTTATGCTCCTTAATGCTAAAACCTTCATGCAAATATCACTGGAATTTCCCACAGCCTGCCATACATATATAGGTTAAAACAGATCTTAATGGTGAACACATACATGTGAGCATGCACACACAACAGAAGACAAATCAAAATGACCCTTTTGAGACACAGGTACTAAATGACCTCTCTATCTCCTCTCTCTCAATGAATATTTAAATATAAAATATATAGAAATGAATCTATCTAATAGAGCAGATATAAATTAATATATGCATATCTTTTCTAGAAATGAATAAAATAACCCCATGTAAGCCATCATTTAAAAAACAAAGCAAAGTAATTTTGTACCTGAATTTTATAATGATGAAATGAGAAGCAACAACAACTCCTTGAGGTTAAAATCTCCTTGAATACCTAATTTCAAAAGTGCTATTTACTGAATAATCCTATGAATGCTGAAAATTCACCTTGCACTCTGCTTATTAAAAGCATTTATTAGGTCAAGGTGCCTGTTGACATGCTCATAAGATGTTCTTATAAAGCACACAGCATAAGAAAACAGCTAAACAAAATGGTTCATAAACAGTTCATAAAAACTGTTTCCATACATGCAACTCAAAAAAACAGATTTGCTGCACATGCAAGTGTTTCAAAGTGCAACCTCAATGAAGAGTCCAGGTTGGAAGGTGTTATATTCTGTGCGGCCAATGTGGTACTCTCTAGTCAAAAAATAAAAGGATGGTTGAGACTGCCATGTTGGTCCAGTGACTAAGACACCATGCTCCCAATTCAAGAGGTCTGGGTTCCATTCCTAGTCACAGAACTAGATCCCACATGCCCCAACTAAGAGTTCCCATGATGCAATGAAGATGCAACTGAGACTAGGTTTAGTCAAATGAATTAACTAAAAATAAATAAATAAAAGGATGGTGATGCAAACTGGGCCTTCACTATGACCGAGAGGGTAAAACTGACATGGTATAGAGTTCAGTCCCAAATGGGAAGTAGCAGGCAGCTGCTTTGAAAGTGAAAGTGTTATCTGCTCAGTCATGTCCAACTCTGTGATTGCATCGACTGTAGCCTCCACCATTGTCCTCTGTCCATGAAATTCTCCAGGCAAGAATACTGGAGTGAGTAGTCATTCCTTTCCCCAGAGGATCTTCCTGACCCAAGGATTACACCCAGGTCTCCTACACTACAGGCGAAATCTGCACCGTGTGAGCTCAGTTGAAAATACACTGAACTGCAGTGAGGGACCTGTGTTACCCTGGTTGAGGCCCTGGCCTATCTGGACCTTAGGTTCTTCATTTGTGTCATGAGAGGATCAAGCCTCTTTATCCTTTTCAGTTTACAGACTTACAGACAGTTTGGTAGAAAACAATGTGCATATCCACTTGCATGTGATAACTGGTCCTAGGTGCTGAGGACCCCTAAATTAAATCATCTTTATTGTCTTTCCCAGCTTTTACACTCTTTCATTTTCCTTTCTAATACAAAAGATTTTTTGTATAGAATCAGATTTGACTTTTTTCTTATTACTATTTCGAGTTTAGATATCATAATAAAATAGTGATACTTTGACACCATATACGTTTCTGTGTGTGGTTATGCATGTGAATCGGAGAAAGTAATGGCGCCCCACTCCAGTACTCTTGTCTGGAAAATCCCATGGATGGAGGAGCCTGGTAGGCTGCAGTCCATGGGGTCACCAAGAGTCGGACACGACTGAGCAACTTCAGTTTCACTTTTCACTTTCATGCATTGGAGAAGGAAATGGCAACCCACTCCAACGTTCTTGCCTGGAGAATCTCTGGGACGGTGGAGCCTGGTGGGCTGTCGTCTATGGGGTCGCACAGAGTCGGACATGACTGAAGTGACTTAGCAGCATGCATGTGAAAAAGTGTAAATTTTAACCACTGTCTTCTCCAACAGAAATCCAGGTTACTATGAATTTTACTTTCTGTGTCACTGTAACAGCGATTCTGTGATTAGAGACTACATTTTTTCTTTCAGGAAAATTTAAAGTGGCTAAATCTCAAGCTGCAGACAAATTTCATGCTTGCTGGACAATCCATTGGTAACTTACAGTCATCTCTTAGAGAAAATGACAGTGACTAGGGCAGCAAGCACCGACTCCCTGCTGATCTCAGAAAAATCTGGCTGTGCTTCTCTACTCCTGGACCACCACAGGTCAGATTACACCTCTCTGGCATGTCTGCCAGTAGCGATTGCAGGATATGGTGGGAGAGGTTGATACAGAGGTTCTTATGTGGGCCCTGCTCTGGCAGGTTCCTCACCAGGGACAAAACAGATCTTGAACCAGCTTGTTAGACCATTCTCCAGATACTCAGAACACCCTGACCCTACCCAACCTAAACTTAGATGGCTCCCAGGTCTGCCTGAACTTCCAGCTCGGCTGGAAGAGTGGCCGAGTGTAGACTGTTTTCCAGGAGTGTGGAATATGGAGTGTCTGCCCAAGTAAGATGACTGCAGGGCAGAATGAAAGAAAGAGCAGGAAAAAAAAAAAAAAAAGCAGGATGCTTGGCAGGCCAGATCTTGAGGACTGGTTAGGCCAACATCTTTGTTTCAAAGAAAAACCCTGAGAGTTTTAAATGAGAACCTGTATACGCTAGTAGTTATGAAGGTAGAACATAAAAAATTTGTTATTTTTTTGCTTGACATATATATGTTTTAAGAATTTTTTGATGTGGATAATTTTTAAAGTCTTTATTTAATTTTTCACAATATTGTTTATGTTTTTTGTTTTAGGATTTTTTTTTTTTGGCCATGAGATATATGGGATCTTAGCTCCACGGCCAGGGTACCCAGGTCTCCTACACTACAGGCGAAATCTGCACCGTGTGAGCTCAGTTGAAAATACACTGAACTGCAGTGAGGGACCTGTGTTACCCTGGTTGAGGCCCTGGCCTATCTGGACCTTAGGTTCTTCATTTGTGTCATGAGAGGATCAAGCCTCTTTATCCTTTTCAGTTTACAGACTTACAGACAGTTTGGTAGAAAACAATGTGCATATCCACTTGCATGTGATAACTGGTCCTAGGTGCTGAGGACCCCTAAATTAAATCATCTTTATTGTCTTTCCCAGCTTTTACACTCTTTCATTTTCCTTTCTAATACAAAAGATTTTTTGTATAGAATCAGATTTGACTTTTTTCTTATTACTATTTCGAGTTTAGATATCATAATAAAATAGTGATACTTTGACACCATATACGTTTCTGTGTGTGGTTATGCATGTGAATCGGAGAAAGTAATGGCGCCCCACTCCAGTACTCTTGTCTGGAAAATCCCATGGATGGAGGAGCCTGGTAGGCTGCAGTCCATGGGGTCACCAAGAGTCGGACACGACTGAGCAACTTCAGTTTCACTTTTCACTTTCATGCATTGGAGAAGGAAATGGCAACCCACTCCAACGTTCTTGCCTGGAGAATCTCTGGGACGGTGGAGCCTGGTGGGCTGTCGTCTATGGGGTCGCACAGAGTCGGACATGACTGAAGTGACTTAGCAGCATGCATGTGAAAAAGTGTAAATTTTAACCACTGTCTTCTCCAACAGAAATCCAGGTTACTATGAATTTTACTTTCTGTGTCACTGTAACAGCGATTCTGTGATTAGAGACTACATTTTTTCTTTCAGGAAAATTTAAAGTGGCTAAATCTCAAGCTGCAGACAAATTTCATGCTTGCTGGACAATCCATTGGTAACTTACAGTCATCTCTTAGAGAAAATGACAGTGACTAGGGCAGCAAGCACCGACTCCCTGCTGATCTCAGAAAAATCTGGCTGTGCTTCTCTACTCCTGGACCACCACAGGTCAGATTACACCTCTCTGGCATGTCTGCCAGTAGCGATTGCAGGATATGGTGGGAGAGGTTGATACAGAGGTTCTTATGTGGGCCCTGCTCTGGCAGGTTCCTCACCAGGGACAAAACAGATCTTGAACCAGCTTGTTAGACCATTCTCCAGATACTCAGAACACCCTGACCCTACCCAACCTAAACTTAGATGGCTCCCAGGTCTGCCTGAACTTCCAGCTCGGCTGGAAGAGTGGCCGAGTGTAGACTGTTTTCCAGGAGTGTGGAATATGGAGTGTCTGCCCAAGTAAGATGACTGCAGGGCAGAATGAAAGAAAGAGCAGGAAAAAAAAAAAAAAAAGCAGGATGCTTGGCAGGCCAGATCTTGAGGACTGGTTAGGCCAACATCTTTGTTTCAAAGAAAAACCCTGAGAGTTTTAAATGAGAACCTGTATACGCTAGTAGTTATGAAGGTAGAACATAAAAAATTTGTTATTTTTTTGCTTGACATATATATGTTTTAAGAATTTTTTGATGTGGATAATTTTTAAAGTCTTTATTTAATTTTTCACAATATTGTTTATGTTTTTTGTTTTAGGATTTTTTTTTTTTGGCCATGAGATATATGGGATCTTAGCTCCACGGCCAGGGATTGAACCACACCCACTGCATTGGGAGGTGAAGTCTCAACCATTGGCCTGGGAGGGAAGCCCTGACAATTTTTTTTTTTTAATATTAGAACTATGATATATAGGCTTCCAGTCATACACTTGCCTCAGAACCATGATGCTACAGATGAGTCTGCCCATTTTGCTCCCACAAGATTATCCCCTTTTATCCACCCCACAATCTAAATAACCCTCATCTAGTCTCCTGCAGAGTGAGATAGTCTGTTTCTCCCTCTACTATTTTTCAAACCTATTATATAGTATACATTCTGTGACATGTGTTCTGTTAACACAACACTTGTTTGCAAATAAAGTTGAGCTTTGTATGTTATTATTAAGATGTGGATTTTTAAGGCCTGCATTAGAAATAAAGAATAAAAATAACAATAAAATCCAAAATTTTATGGATGCCTCTGGAAGACTGAGGATAGAGATACAAGGAAACCTGGGAAAATAGCGCACAATTTGCTTTATAAGATATTGTCTCATTTCTTGTAAATCATCATTTTTCAAAAATTTCACCTAATAATTGGGGGGGGGCAATTATTATTTTTTTTAGAAAGAAATAAAATTTTATTGCATATGACATAATCATGTACATAGAAAATCCTAAGGAATATATTTTTAAAAATCTGCTACAATGAAAAATGCTGCAGCATGTTTGCAAGATATAAAATAATTTTTATTTTTATTTTATTTTTCCATATAAAAGAATTTTTATATTTTCTTTGTATTGAGGGTACAAAAAGAAATGTGAAGTATAAAAATTGATGACCTAACAAATGCTGTTGGGGTCTGAGAAGAGATAAGAAACTTGACTGATTGATTAAGGACTGCAATTATTCTTTAATGAATATTAAATATACTTGAGTACAATAATGTTTTGATACACATATACACTGTGAAATGATTGCTACAATCATTTATTAATATATCCATCTATTCACAGTTACCATTTGTGTGTGTATATGGTGAGAACAGTTAGGATCAACTCTTCACAAGTTTCAAGTATACAATACAGTATTAGTAATTATAATCACCATGCTGTATCATTAGAATTTATATATCCTACATAACTGGTCTGGTTTGTTTCCCTTAGCTTAATATCTTAAGGTTTATCTATGTTACTGCAAATGACAAGATTTCCTTCTTCCTCATGGTTGAATAATATTCTACTGTATGTTTATAACACATTCTCTTTATTTATTCATCCACTGACAGATTACTTAGCCTGTTTCCACATCTTGGCTCTTGTGAATAATGTTGCAGTGTACATAGGAGTGAAGATATCTCCTCAACATAATGAGTTCATTTCCATATATACCCAGAAGTTGGATTGCTGGATTATATGGTACTTCTATTTTTAATTTGTTTAGGAAACTCCCTACTGTTTTCCATAATAGCTGCTCCAATTTACATTTTCACCAACAGTCCACAAGAGTTCCCTTTCTCCACATTGTCACTGAAAGTCATCTTTTTGTCTTTTTGAAAATAGCAGTTCTTAGGGATAGGCAATTTGGAGACCTAAAATTCACATAGGTGTAAAGGGTAAAATTCAAACTAGAGGGATTGTATAGAGATGTGAAATTTCTACTCCTCAAGAATAATACTTAAACTTTTCTTGTGTAAAAGTATTTAAGTTGTTCTTTTTTTGATTCCAATCTTCTTGAGAACACTAATACCTAGTATTACTAGATTGAATACATATTGATAGTCATCAGAAAAAGACAAGAGTACCAAAAACAGCTCAGCTGTCATGCTTTTCTGTCTATCCTTCATTCTACACACACACACACACACACACACACACACACACACACACACAAGTTCTATACAGCAAAACCAAAGAAATGGTTTAATATGAGTGGCATTAGTATAAAGTTAGTATAAATGAGAACACAATATGTGTTTTTCATTAAATTGGGGAAATTACTCTATAATTTTAAAATAATGGCTCCCAGATAGAAAAACAGTGCTGAAAAGGTTTACTCTAAACATGAAAGCATGATGACAGCAATGACAAAATGACCATGACTTTTATTTTTAAAAGAAAAACAGCAAACGAAGAGGATGAAAGGTGTAAAAGTCAAAAATTAATTTTGGAAAACATACTCAAAATACGGCAGCTCAATACTCTCTCAGTGATTTTAAGACTGATAGTCTGTCAGTATTATGACAAGCTTTCCCAATAGAGATAAGCAGAGGAAATTCCTGAAGATTCAAACTGGTTGCATCTAGCGATTTTAGTGTTTATAAATTAGGAGAAATTCTTAACAATACAGAATGTTAAATTATATATATATATATAATGCATATATACAATACACATATATTTATATTATACACACACACACATATATATACATAAAGTTTATATGCATTCATAGAAATCTTGATAATGTATTTGAAAATTATAAGAAGTTGTCTTCAAATTCTATTTGATCAGGAAAGTTATTTATTCAAATATAAAAATAATATATTCTTTTAAACATTGCTGTAATAAAAATTTTTATGCACAGGCAAGTTGCTAAATATTTGTTTCAACTCACAGGGTAATGATAATAGTTTTATATACCATCTCACAAGGTTACTTCAAAATAATACCTCGATAGCGTCACTGAAATCAAATCATTACAAATGAATCCTTAGTTATAATGTAAAATGCTATATTCAGATTCAAAAGCCTATACATAACTTAAATTCTTAAATTTCATGGCCAAATATGTTTGAATAATAAAAGGTGAATATTTATGGAGTAAAATTTATCTTAGCCACAAAAAATAAATAATCTACTAAGGACTCATTTTTCACATGAATTATGAAATAGAAGTCAAATATAAAGCATTATTAATTTGGTAGGGTACCAAATCTTTCCAGTCTTATGACAAAAGCATTTTCTAGATCTAGGTACAAAAGCTGACCTCGTAGGAGAAGGGTATGGGCATAAATATTGAATAATATATGCAATATTATTTTTCTCTTTTTATTTTTTATTGAATAATAATTGATTTTACAGAATTTTGTTTTCTGTCAAACCCAAACATGAATCAGCCATAGGTGTGCATATATTCCCTCCCCTTTGAACTTCCCTCCCATCTCCCGCCCCATCCCATCCCTCTAGACTGATACAGAGCCCTTGCTTGAGTTTCCTGAGCCACACAGCAAACTCCTTTTGGCTGTCTCTTTGCATATGGTAACGTAAGTTTCCATGTTACTCTTTCCATACGTCTCACTCCTCCACTCTCCCCTTGTCCATAAGTCTATTGTCTTTGTCTGTTTCTCCATTAGATTCCATATGTGTGCATTAGAATACGGTAGTTATCTTTCTCTTTCTAACTCACTTCACTCTGTATTATAGGTTCTAGGTTCATCCACCTCATTAGAAGTGACTCAGATATGTTCCTTTTTATTACTGAGTAATATTCCACTGTGTATATGTACCACAAATTCTTTATCCATTCATCCGTCAGTGGACTCCTAGGTTGCCTCCATGTTCTAGCTATTGTAAATAGTACTGCAATAAACAATGGGATACATGTATATTTTTCAATTTGAGTTTCCTTAAGGTATATGCCTAGGAGTGGGATTGCTGGGTTATATAGTGGCTTTATTCTTAGTTTTTAAATAAATCTCCATACCATCTTCCATAGTGGCTGTATCAGTTTACATTCCCTCCAAATGTCAGAGCATTCTGTTTTCTCCACATCCTCTCCAGCATTTATTGTTTTTAGACCAGTGTGAAGTGATGCAATATTATCTTTGAAGATTGGATTGGGTGCTATGTTTTCTATTAAAGTCTGAAATATATGATTGTCTTGGTGCATCCTGAATGACACCAAATAACAGGAGCTCACAACGATGAGACTGAATTTCAAACAAATAATTTAAGTTACAAACTTAAGTTACAAAACTCTATCTTCCCTGTTAATGGTCTTCATCTCCCTCCCTCATCCTACTTCCTGCCAATATCACTAGTATTGCTGCTTAAAGTTAGAAAACAACTAGTAACAGAGAGCTTTGGAGGATATTATAATTGTATTTCTTTTAAAATTGTATTGAAATCTTTTTTTTTTTTTTGCTTTTTGTTGAGATATGGTTTGACTTCCACGAAATAAAGAACATAATAAAGCCAATGAAATATCCTAAACCTTACCTTAAAAGCATTTTCTGCCTCATCTACAGCATGCTTGTTTTCCTATTCCTAGAATCAGTTCTCTCAGTAGCCTGATTCATGATGGAGTTAAAAAAGAAATCTTTACCACATAAAAGGGCACTAGTTACCTCCTAATTTTACCCATATGACAGTCTTGGACTTTTAGGTCTATTTTTCTACTTTATGTTCTCTCCCCAGTTCCCACACCACCTCTGTAGAGTATCTGCCACCCAGTGTATTAGTTTTCCATTGCAATAACAAATATCTATAAACTTAGTGGATCAAAACAACACAAACTTGTGTTTTACAATTCTGTAGGTTGAAAGTCCAACATGGGTCTCACCAGGTTAAGATTAAGAAGCCAGAAAATTATATTTCCTTCTGGAGTTTCCACAGGGGGGGAAAAATGTGTTTCTTGCTCATTCAAGTTGTTGGCAGAATTGTTCCTTGGGGTTGTAGGGCCAAGGACCTTATTGTCTGACTGTAAAATGAAAACTATTTGCAACTTCTAGAGGCCACCACATTTCTTGGTTCATGGGCCTCTTCTTCCATCTTCAAAACCAGTAACAGAGAAATAGTGTCCCTCTCATGTCTTATACCTGAACAAAATTTCTGCCTGCCCTTTCCATTTTTGAGGAATCATGTGATTACGTTGGATCCTAATAAGTAATTCAAGATAATTTCTCCATCTCAAGGCCCATGCCCTTAATCTCCTTTTGCCATGCAATTTAATATGGTCACAAGTTCCAAGGAGTAAAACAAAAATGCCCTTTCTTGGATTTCCAGGTTACCCTCAGCCACACAAACATAGATTTTCCTCACTGTACCTGTAAGAATTTCCCACTTTTATTCTTTTATACACCTCTCCACACCCTAAGAGTCTCTTCCTGAAAATTGGATAATGTATTAAGTCAATAGGTGAGAATTCATATTCCTTCTCCCAGTAAACATTTATTCATTGTCTCACAAACAGGGCTTCTCTATACATCAATCCCAAATTATAACATAAAAAGCATACACTGTACAGCTCTTGACAAAATCATGTGATTAATATTGAAAGCAGCATGGTCCTTTAGTAGCCATTAATTCCTACCACATTTTTGACTGCATGTAAATACAGAACTGGAGGACGGAATGGCAAATCACCCAGTATACTTACTGTAAGAACATCATGAGCTGTATAAAAGGACAAAAAGATATGACACCAAAAGATGAGTCCCCCAGGTCAGAAGGTGTCTGATATGATACTGTGAAAGAGCATAGGAGAACTACCAATTGCTCCAGAAAGAAGTGGCTGGGCCAAAGTGAAAATGATGCTTAGTTGTGGATGTGTCTGTGATGAAAGTAAAATCCAATGGAGCAAAGAACAGTATTGCATAGGAACCTAGAATGTTAGGTTCATGAATCAAGGTAAATTGGACATGGTCAAGCAGGAGATGGTAAGAATAAACATCAACATCTTAGGACTCAGTGAACTAAAATGGATGGGAATGGGTGAATTTAACTCAGTTGACCATTATATACGCTACTGTGGGCAAGAATTCCATGGAAGAAATAGAGTAGCTCTCATAATCAAGAAAAGAGTCTAAAATTCAGTACTTGGGTGTAATCTCAGAAATGACAGAATGATCTCCATTCATTTCCAAAGTAAACCATTCAGCATCACAGTAATTCAAGTCAATGCCCCTACCACTGATGCCAAAGAAACTGAATTTGATCAGTTCTATGAAGACCAGTGTTTTTGCCTGGAGAATCTCAGGGGCAGGGTAGCCTGGTGGGCTGCCGTCTATGGGGTTGCACAGAGTTGGACATGACTGAAGTAACTTAGCAGTAGCAGCAGCATGAAGACCTAGAAGACCTCCTAGAACTAACACCAAAAAAAAAATGATATATTCATCATTAAGAATTGGAATACAAAAGTAGGAATTCAAGAGGTACCTAGAGTAACAGGCAAGTTTGGCCTTGGAGAACAAAATGAAGCAAGGCAAAGGCTAACTGAATTCTACAGAGAGACTGCACTAGTCATAGAAAATATCCTTTTTCAACAACCAAGAGATGACTTTACACATGGACATCACCAAATAACCAATACCAAAATCAAATTGATTACATTCTTTGTAACCAAAGATGGAGAAGCTGTATACAGTCAGCAAAAACAAGACCTGGAGCTGACTGTGACTCAGATCATCAGCTTCTCATAACAAAATTCAAGCTTAAAGTAAAGAAAGTGGGGAAAACCACTAGGTCAGCCAGGTACAACCTAAATCAAATCCCCTATGAATATACAGTGGAAGTAACAAATAGATTCAAGGGATTAGGTCCAATTAACTATGTGTCTGAATAACTATGGGTGGAGGTCTGTAATATTGCACAGGAGGCAGCAAATGAAGCCATCTCAGAGAAAAATAAAAGCAAGAAGGCAAAGTGGTTATCTGAGGAGGATTTACAAATAGCTGAAGAGAGGAGAAAAGTGAAAAACAAAGTAGAAAGGGAGGGGTACATCTAACTAAATGCAGAGTTCCAAAGAATAGCATGGAGAGACAAGAAGACCTTCTTCAACGAACAGTATATAAAACTAGGGAAAAAAAAAATAAAACAGAAGAGGAAAGACAGATCTCTTCAGGAAAACTAGAAACATCAAGGGAATATTTTGCACAAAGATAGGCACAATAAAGGACAGAAACAGTCTTAATGAACAGGATTATTGTGATGGTGTGGTCAGTCACCCAGAGCCACACATTCTGGAGAGGAAGTCAAGTGGGCCTTAGGAAGCACTGCTGTTAATAAAGCTAGTGGATGCAACAGAATTCCAGTAGAGCTATTAAAAACTTTAAAGGTTGATGCCACCAAGGTGTTGAATTCAATATGTCAGCAAGTCTGGAAGACACAGCAGTGGCCACAGGACTGGAAGAAGTCAGTCCTCATCCCAGTTCCCAAGAAGGGTAGTACTAAAGAATATGCTAATCATCAGACAATTGCACTTATACCCCATGCATATGCTAGGCTTCAGCATTATACAAGCCAATAACTTCCAGATGTCTGAGTTGGGTTTAGAAAAGCCAGAGATCAAATGGCCAACATTTTGCTGGATTATAAACAAAGCAAGGGGATTCCGAAAAACATCTACATCTGTTTCATCGATTATGCTAAAGCATTTGATTGGGTGGATCATAATAAACTGTGGAAAGCTCTCAAAGAAATGGGCATATCAGATCAGCCAACCTCTCTCCTGACAAACATGTATGTGGGTCAAAAAGCAACAGTTAGAACCCTGTAACTGATTGGTTCAAGATTGAGAAAGGAGTATGACAGGGCTGTCTGCGGTCACCTTGTTTGTTTAACCTATACACTGAGCATATCATGAGAAATGCAAGGCTGGATGAGTTACAAACTGGAATCAAGATAAGTGGGAGAAACATCAGCAACTTTATGCAGATGATACCACTCTACTGGCAGAAAGTGAAGAGGAACTAAAGAGCCTCTTGATGAGGATGAAGGAAGAGAGTGAAAGAGTCAGCTTAAAACTATATATTAAACAAAGATCATGGTATCTAGTCACATTACTTCATGGCAAATAGAAATGTAAAATGTGGAAATAGTGACAGATTTCCTCTTCTTGGGCTCTAAAATCACTGCAGCTGGTGACTGCAGCCATGAAATCAGAAGACAATTGCTTCTTGGCAGGAAACCTATGACAAACCTAGGCAGTGTGTTGAAAAGCAGAGACATTTTTCTGCCAACAAAGTTTTGTATAGTCAAGGTTTTGGTTTTCCCAGTGATCACGTACAGTTGTGAGAGCTGGACCATAAAGAAGAAAGAATGCCAAAGAATTGATATCTTCAAACTGTGGTACTGGAGAAAACTCCTGAAAGTCCTTGGGCAGAAAGGAGTTCAAACCAGTTAATTTTAAGAGAAAATAATGTCAAATACTCATTGGATGACTGATGCTGGAGCTGAAATTCCAGCATTTTGGTCATCTGATGCAAACAACCAACTCATTGGAAAAGTCCCTGATTCTGGGAAAGACTAAGGCAGAAGGAGAAGAGGATGTCAGAGGATGAGATGGCTGGATGGCATCACCATTGTAATGGACATGAGCTTGGGCAAACTTTGGGAAGTGGTGAAGGAGAGGGAGGCCCAGTGTGCTGCATCCCATGGGGTCGCAAAGAGTCAGACACAAATGGGTGACTGGACAACAAATACAGAGCTAGTAAAGCTCCTTAGGTTCCCCAAGTCTCAAATTCCAAATTATAAGAGGAATAATTCTCTGCTTTTTATTTGGTAATAAATGTATATAATGTTAATTTATTATCCTGGAGTAGAGACAAATGCTTGACCTTCATCATGAAGGGTAATTTGATTCCATTTTACATTTCTTTCTTCTGTATTATTTTTGGCTTATTTTTTTTTATTATTGTTGAATTTGAATCCTAATAATTTTAGGATATAAAAAGTAAGTTAAAAATAAACTTCCCCAAAACTTGGAAGGTAGGATAGTATATATAATTTAAGAAAAATAACATGATCTGATTTATTTATAAAGTATGAAGACTTAATATATGAATTCTATCCCACTATGCATCTAACAGAGAAGGCAATGGCAACCCACTCTAGTACTCTTGCCTCGAAAATCCCATGGATGGAGGAGCCTGGTAGGCTGCAGTCGATGGGGTCGCTAAGAGTTGGGCATGACTGAGTGACTTCACTTTATGCATCTAAAATTCTTGTAGACACTCTGTTTCAGAAATGCACACACACACAAAAATAATAAAATAAACTTATTTTGAATTACTACTTTTTACCTTCTTTTCCAATCTCTAACTCCATTCCCCTGAAATAAGTCATTTCAGATATTTTCTATTTTCAAATAGTAATGCAGTTTTGAAAATAACAATAAAATCTCCACTTGCATTGCTAGTCAAACTAGGAACTCAAAATTAAATTCTTCTGCACATTTCCACTATAAAATTTACTATCAGGACTTGTAAAATGTGCTGATGATGCACAAAGGAAAATAAAATCCATCGTGGGGATGGATAAATTAGCTCTCTGCACTGGGCAGGCACAGTCCCCAAGCAATAGCCTTGAATCTACAAAGGACTGAATGCTTGAAACCAGAACAAATATAAATTCCAGAGAAAAAGTCATACCCTCTTTATATATTTTTCCAGTTTAACCATAGCTTATACTATTTTGTTAATCTTGTATTCCTCTATTATTGATTTTTTTCAAAATCAAATAAATGAAAATGCCTATCTATATTATTGTTTACAACCTAGCCACAAAAGTGTTCTTCGATAGATAATTATTAATATCTCATTATTCTATTTTTCACATTGATTTTGAGTAAGAATACAGTATGTTATACATCTAAATCCAATAATAATCATTGAATGTGCTTTATAATACACATGAAATAAAATCTAACTTTTAACTATTAAGGAATAAGGAATAGTCTTGAAATTGAATTTTCCATGGTGCCCTTTAGTAAAAAGTAAAATATAGTAGCAACTGACCAAAAAGTACACTTAAGTGAAAAAGTAAGTTTTTTTAAATATTATTGGAGATAAGTAAAAATGGGAAAGCAGGGAATAAGAAATCAAATCAGATTTTGAATAATATTTTTAACATGTAAAATCTCCAAGTGACCATCAATGGCTGAGATTAAAGGCTAATGATTATTTATTATTTGCAAATTCTTTGTGCCACCCAGGAAGGATTCTTTAAAACATTTATTTAGATACTTGGTTGTACTAGACACAGACTAAGAGAAGAAGAAGAAGAAGAAGAAGAAGAAAAGATGACTTTCAACTATTAATTCATCCACCCATATAATTGCGTGTCTATGGATCAATTTACTCTTCAAACTCCCATTATCTCAGAATGTTTTCAGAATAGAAAAATGACTCTTTTATTTTATTTTTACAAGAGCTATATGTTCCTTTTAGTCTGTTCCTCTACCATGTTTGGAATATACTGACAAATAACAATTAACTATGCCAAGAAGTGGAGCAAGACATAATCTGTAAGACTATAAATCCCATGCTCATAAGAATACAAATTGTTTTTCTTGAAAATGAAATAGAAAATAATTGATGACCTTGAACAAGTTATTAAATTTTTCTGTGCCTCAGTTTCTCTCTCTCTTTTTTTTTTGTATAAAAACAATTAGATGTAGTATCTCCCTTATAAGGTGAGGATTAATTTGATACCACAAGGTGAAGTCCTTAAGGCAGAGTTTGGTATATATCAAGTGTTCAGTAATTCTTAGCCATATTTTTTAACTTAATTTATATTTATAGTTCAGTTAACCACAGTCACGCTTCATAGTAGCAGCCACAGTGGTCTCAAAGAATAAAAACTCACATACTCTCAGATGTGCAAACTATTACTAAATCGAGGGTTCTGGTCCACAATGGATCTTGTAAAATTTTGTTGTATTTCTACTTGCACAAGCCCACTTAAGAGAGGCTACTAGGGACACACTGAAAGCAAAGTACAGTTCATTTTACTAGCTTTTTTCAGCAAATGAAAAGCAACTCCATAGGACCATAGACTTCTCTAAATGGGAGAATTAAGTGTGAACTTATTTGAAGATATAATTAGTCACAGGACAATTTTGGCAGTACTTGACAAGAATATGTAAACCAAGTGATTTCCTAGAAAGTTAGTGTTCCCAGCTTTAGAACACAAAACCTAATGCCAGATTATCATTAGATTAGTTTGGCTGAGATCTCATCATTAATATATAAGAATTAAATAGAGTTTGTATTTAATGTGTCTTGCACATCCTGGTTTGATACAGTTTATCTATTTTTTTACTCATAGTAGTGTTTTATAAGTTTGGTTTATATTCAATTCTAAAGTCCCCCCCAATCACAGCCAATATGCTAGCAGGGCCATTTTCACCACATCACCAATTACTTTGGAGACCTACAGTAGTTCTGGTAAGAAATAATTGTAGAAGATTGTTGTAACTGAAAATGGAAATAAATGGCTGAACTTGAGGAACGTGATGAGGAACGTTGCATTCTTAGACTGTTCTATCTGGTTTTGGTGATTGATGAGATGTTAGAAGATAAAGCAAAAATAATTTTACCAAGGATGCCTGCTAGTTGTTTAATATCTACCCGATTTTTGTATTCAGCTAAACTATTAATACTAAACTGATTGGAAAACCAAGTGGTCTTTTAAAAATATAGCATACTCCATAACACCTTTTCATTATTAAGATCAAGAAATTCTGAACATGGAAATTAACTAGGGAAAACAATAATACAGTAATAAGTATTTTCAATCCATTCCATTGAGAAACTGCCTAATTTTATTATAGTCAGATTTTCAGAGCAACATTTAATTTTGTCTTTGATGCTATGATCTGAGCACAAATGTTTTCCTTTATTATTCTATTGGATTTGATCATTTGGGCAGCACAGATTTTAATAATTCATTGATTTTTTTTAATCCATGTAAAAATTATTCTTCTTTACTGAATAGCATTGCTGCTGCTATCATATTCCTAATGCTTGTTCATTCCACACACAAGAGAACACTTTGAAACAATATTCAGCATCTGACCTGTGCTTTCTAACATTCACATGTGCATGGGGCAGTAGTAAATCAAAGGTTCCTTGTAAGCACTAAGGATAGCAATATAAAGGATGAAATGAAGCTTAAAATTAGAGCTATATTAAAAGGTCTAGCTAAATTCTAGAAAAGAATTATGCAGCAAAATTGGCTTATAAGCTGCTTGAAAAACCCTGCTGCTGTAGAGTATATGTGAAATCTACCTCCCCAGAGACAGCTTTGACTATGTTTGTGCTTTCCTTATCTGATAAGTAGTAAGAGAAACAAATGAGGTAGAACATTTTAATAAAAGCTGAAAAGGTAAAGGTAAAACAAATCAGATTCTTTTAGCAAATATGTTAGAAAATTATAGGCTGCTGATCACCTATTCCAATTTACCCAGTTATAATATTCAGCCCAGCTCTAATTGACTTATCCTTTGGCCTAACTGTCTTTAAGAATAATCATCCTTTTCCCTTTATGATGTCACCTTCTATTCCTCTTAGTGAAATTGAAGACTCTTCCTAAATGCTCCCAACCACACAGGATGTAGACATTCCCTATATGCTTTACCCCCAAACAAGTGCTTGTAATATCCAGCAATATAAAAACCTATACACAAAGTTATTTGTCATAGCCAAACACTGGAAAAAACTCAGTTGTCCTTCAACTGTTAAGCAAACTACAATACATTCATATCACAGAATGTTGCTCAGCAATAAAAATGAATAAAGTGTTGATAAACACAACTATTTGAAATGACCTCAATAGTATTACATTGGGTGGGAAAAAATGGCTAAAGGTTAAAGACTATATGATTCCATTCATATGACATTACCAAAATAACAGTATTTTTGCAACTTCCTCTGAATCTATATTTTAAAATAATATTAATAAAGTCTAAAACACATAACAAAATTAATCTGAATGTTAATTAGTTTATAAATGGGCTTCTGGCTAAAGAAATAGTGAGACAAATATGTAAGGAAAAGATATTCTAGAAAGTTCCTTTACTTGTAGAAAAATGTGGGAGGAGAAAACTATCTTTTATGGTTCTGTCCTCTTTGTTAGGCTGGGAACTGGGAAGTCATCTTGAGACCAGGGTACTAAGCTACCATAGTAGTACAGAAAAAAGCCACTTTTAAGAATGTCAAAGTAGAAAACAAAAACTTAAAACCTGTCATTCATAATGTCAGCGATTTACTGATTTAAGGAAACCTTGTAGTCTCCTTAACTTGGAACTTCTATACTTATTCATGTGACAAATACTTACTGACTGCCAATTACATACCACTCACTTTCAGCCACATTCCATGAGACTTTTTGATGAAAATAGAGATGAATATTAGAGAAACCATGTAGCATCTGAAGAACCACACAATATGTAAATAACTGCCTCAGCTTATGTCCAAATCTCATATAGAGCTAATTTTGTGGTTTTCCAATTATATTAAACTATCTTTTTATCTTATACATAAATATGTTAACCATTGACTATCTCTAGTACCACAGACAATTTTTTAACTAATAAAATTATTCCTACAAAAAGTGTAAATAGTAGCTATCTTTTTGGAAAAGGGACTGAAATCATGGTGAAGTACATAGAAGACTTCAAATACATTTGATTTATTTTATCCTTAATCTGGCAGATAGGAACATAAATGCCCATTATAGTTTTCTTCTATTTTATATATGCCTTAAATATGTCATAAGAAATTTTAAATAAAAATTTAAACTACTTTTTATTTAAAATTTTAATTTGAAGCAAGAAATAAGTACAAGTAAACATTCTGGAGGGGGAAAAAAAGTCTTTTCAAATGTTAGCCAAGAGATATGGAATTTTATGAAGGCATACACATCAAAAATTAGAACTTATGGACCATAATTGTTAATAGATACAAGTTCATATAAAGTAAGGTCAGAGTTTCTGGCCCAACAACATCTAGAAGAACAGGTAACTATTACAAGCCTTGTCCTTATATGTAACTCAACATGGAATTTCTGCATCATTATGCTGGGATCACCAAGTAAATAAGACTTTTTACAGATAAATACAACAATACAGTCTGAATCACTTTTGAACTGAGGTAGACAGATATTTAGGTCTTCCCAAGTGGCACTAATGATAAAGAACTATCCTGCCAATGCAGGAAACATAAGAGACATAAGTTTGATGCCTGGCTTGGGAAGACCCCCTGAAGGTGGCACCCGCTCCAGGATTCTTGCCTGGGGAATCCCATGGATGGAGGAGTCTGGAGGGCTATAGTTAATAAGGTCAGATATGACTGAAGCAACTTAGCATGCACACATGCACACACAGACACATTTATCAAACATATCATCAGATTAAAACCCACGTTCCACATTATCTCCCCCAAAAAACCAGATTTGCAAGATGTCTGTCACCTTCCATAAAGTTAGGACTACAGTCTCTAAACATAGATTAGTCAGTTGTAGTAACCTCTTGCCTGGAGTATCGTGAGCAAAGATCAAAAGAGTTTTCAGCAAGTTTTATAAATGAGAGATGATGTATCACCTTGTATCCTGATTGGCTGTTTTCTGAAACTGAATGGATGTTATAAAGAGACTGGGACTCCAACTGTAGCCCCAGAGGGTTACATTTATTTAACTTCCAGATGGTAAAACAATGAAGAGGAAAATATGGCCCTATAAACATACAGATGTCCCCAAAATACAAAGAGCAGTGTACATCATCATTATTACTCGTTGTTATTCAGACATATAAAAGGCATCACATTTTAAACAAGATGAAGAGATTTGTTGTGCATCACAACCAGGAATTATTTTTTTAGTGAAAGCTATTAATGATAGAAAATATTTTACTGCATCCATAAGTATATGGATATGCATTTATCACAATGGGATATATTTTGAGAACTATATGATTAAGGTGAATTATGGAGGGTAACAGCAATTATTAAGTAAATCTACTCATAAAATACAAACTGAAAAAAGTATCAGACATTCCAGGTATCTTTTTGCATATTCACAGCAAATTAAATTTTATAAAATACATTATGTGTTTTTCAAAATGAATGCATTCTTTAATTTTTCCAGTCAGTTTCTTTCTTTACACAATGATTTGGAGTCAGTGGCATTATCAGTTAAAACTGTCAAACTCTCAATTGGAAATACATACTATACTAACTCATATAAATAAACATTCTGAATCAGCATGATAAATTATATTAATGCCTTTAAGAAATATATTTTTATGAATTCATATCATACTTAAATCTGGTGCATTTCTAAATAATACTACACAGTGTTTATGTTTATATGACTGATTTCACTAAGCATAATACCCTCCAAGGCCATCCATGTTGTTGCAAATAGCAACATTTCATTCCTTTTTTCTCCATATTGGTTTAAGAAAAAAGCCAATCTATCAGCCAAGGGGAATTTAGTCTAAGCCATTGTTTTGAAGCTACACTGACTGGTGTTCAAGCTGTAAACCTGAACTCCAGGTCAGGAAGTAAGCTTGGTCAAGCCTTCTGTGTAGAATAAGGCACTTTTATTATACAGAACTTTGCAGGAGTCTCTCTTAATTGTAAACAGAGACCTTGAAAATCAGAGATTACTAGGTGCATTTATATAAAGCCCCATAATTGAGAAGGTAGCCTCTCCTTATTATAGAGTAAAGAAAAGAATGTGCTTTAACATTTTGTAATTTTTAGCTTTTGGTTCAGTTCAGTTCAGTTCAGTTCAGTTGCTCAGTCGTGTCCAACTCTTTGCAACCCCATGAATCGCAGCATGCCAGGCCTCCCTGTCCATTACCATCTCTCGGAGTTCACTCAAACTCATGTCCATCAGGTCAGTGATGCCAACCAGCCATCTCATCCTCTGTAGTCCCCTTCTCCTCCTGCCCCCAATCCCTCCCAGCATCAGAGTCTTTTCCAATGAGTCAACTCTTCGCATGAGGTGGCCAAAGTACTGGAGTTTCAGCTTTGGCATCATCCCTTCCAAAGAACACTCAGGGCTGATCTCCTTTAAAATGGACTAGTCAGATCTCCTTGCAGTCCAAGGGACTCTTTGTAACTTTTAGCTTTTGGTTCATTGGGATATATATCTTGGTCTGTTTATAATCACCTTTTAAATTTTATCTATTCATACTTTGTCTGTCAACTATGCCTCCACAAGAATGCTAATAGAAGCTCAGTCTGAGAAAAATAATTACTGAAATACAGATTAAACATTAGATGTTACAGAGTTAATATTTTAAGTAATCTATGTAATTATTAAGAAAACAGGAGGGAAACAGTTTAATTTACAAAGTATCTGCTGCATGAAAATGATCCAGCTATCTTCCCTTTGATAGACCACAGTAAAGCTCACTTTTATAATCAGTATTCATGTGAACACAAATCTACATGCCTGATAGTTAGTAATATTGAAGGACTGTTTGCTTTCTTTGCTAGATCTTTTTAATTTGAGCTTATGTTGCAGTCAATGATCATTAGCCTTAACCAAAAACTCTTTTCTCCCTATTTATTCTCCCCTGTCAGCAAGAAGTTGATGTTGCATAGAAACAGAGTATCTCCTTTGCAGCCCCCAAAACTGAAAACAAAGCAAGTAAAATGAGTGCAAGCCAACTAGAAGACTTCATCAAAGATTATTTTATTTATCCAAAACAAAAGCATTATTAATTATTACTTTACTTCAGCAGAGGAAGTTTAACAAATTCATATTATGAAAACTTCAGTCTTGCATAACTATAATGTATCTCTAAATCACTCATAGAGCCATGTACAAAGGAAATAATTCCTTTGTTTGAAACTTCTGCCTTCTGTGATAGGAAAAGTGGAGATTTGCTGGTATGAACACATGCCCTGTGTTCTAAAGATGCCAAAGGATTGTCAGTTAAATGCCTTCAACCCTATATTTTGGAGCTTAAACCCAAGTTTAAATGACATCTCTCCTGCTCTGATACAAATTTCATTGCCTAGAATACTAAATTTCTTGCCCAATGTCACTTGCCCAGTTTCATCACGAACAAATTGGAAATGGTAGAGCCTGTTCAATTTTTAGCTAAGGTGTGCAACTGCCTCTTGGCATTCCATCCAATCAAAGCAAGGAAGTATCTGTTTCCACCCACATTGTTTTGTCAGCTGTGATGGCATTATGGCAGTTGCTCTAAGCCGCTGACTCCAAGACTAACTTTATCTTTTCAAAGCATTATTGATCATCCTTGTCCACCTGAAAAAAATTAAGGATAGTAGAAGTAGATGAAAAGCTTTGTTCTCTGAGGATATATATACATCAAAGAATCAACCTGTGACCTGCTTTTATAAGTATGAAAATGTGTGCCTTTGAGTCAAGAGTGCTTTGTCAATTGGAGCACTTTAAGAATTTCTATTTAATTATACCTGACTGGGTATATTTAACTTGAAATTCATTAGGTTAAGAAAAGGATTAGTTGTTAAAAATATAAATATACCAATGTGAAATGTAAACAGAAAATATGCAAACAAGTAAGTTTAAATTGCTTTTAAAAATTCATGATCTTTCTTTTTACATTTAAAGAAGATGTTTTTATAATTTGCCATCTAAGTAGCATACAATTTGCATATCATTCATTATGTCGGTGTGTTTTGGGTTGTCTTAGGCAGCCCTATGCTCAAATATTGGCACTGGTTCTCAATAATGAAATGACAGTTTATATTACCTCTCAATTTTAACCTTTTAATCTATAAAATGGGGATAATAGCTTATTTCACATAACAATTCTAAAGATTTAATGAAATGCTATACCAATGATTTGCCAACTGTAATATGCATAAGAATCACTTGACATGTGTGTTTAAATGCACTTTGTACAGGTTACAACTCTATAGATTCTAATTCAGAATATCAAATGTATTCATGGTGTATGAGAATATGCATTTTAAGCACAAATCACAGTGACTTGATTTAGGTGGTCAATAGATACTTCAGTTCAGTTCAATCACTCAGTCGTATTGGACAGTTTGCAACACCATGGATGGCAGCAAGGCAGGCTTTCCTGTTCTTCACCAACTCCTGGAGTTTACTCAAACGTATATCCATTTAGTTGATGATGCCATCAAACCATCTCATCCTCTGTCATCCTTTTCTCCTCCTGGCTTCAATCTTTCCCACCATCACGGTCTTTTCAAATGAGTCAGTTCTTTGCATCAGGTGGCCAAAGTATTGGAGTTTCAGCTTCAGCATCAGTCCTTCCAATGAATATTCAGGACTGATTCCCTTTAAGATGGACTGGTTGGATCTCTTTGCAGTCCAAAGGACTCTCAAGAGTCTTCTTCAACACCACAGTTTATTGTAAAGTAAAACAATTATATATATATATATATAAAACTAAAATAAAAATCATCAATTCTTTGTTGCTCAGCTTTCTTTATAGTCCAACTCTCACTTCTATACATGACTACTGGAAAACTCAAAGCCTTGATTACACAGACTTTTGTTGGCAATGTAGTACCTCTGCTTTTTAATATGCTGTCTAGATTGGTCATAACTTTTCTTCCAAGAAGTAAGCATCTTTTAATTTCATGGCTGCAGCCACCATCTGCAGTGATTTTGGACCCCAAAGAATAAAATCTGTCATGGTTTCTACTGTTCCACCATCTATTTCCCATGAAGTGATGGGACCAGATGCCATGATCTTAATTATCTTCTGAATGTTGAGCCTTAAGCCAACTTTTCACTTTCCTCTTTCACTTTCATCAAGAGGCTCTTTAGTTCTTCTTCACTTTCTGCCATAAGGGTGGTGTCATCTGCATATTTGAGGTTATTGATATTTCTCTTGGCAATCTTGATTCCAGCTTGTGCTTCATCCAGCCTGGCATTTTGCATGATGTACTCTGCATACAAGTTAAATAAGCAGGGTGACAATATACAACCTTGACATACTCCTTTCCCTATTTGTAACTAGTCTGTTGTTCCACGTCCAGTTCTAACTGTTGCTTCCTAACTTGCATACTGATTTCACAAGAGGCAGGTTAGGTGGTCTGGTATTCCCATCTCTTTAAGAATTTTTCACAGTTAGTGGTAATCCACATAGTCAAAGGCTTTGGAATAGTCAATAAAGCAGAAATAGATGTTCTTGCCACCTCTTCTTAATATGTTCTGCTTCTGTTAAGTTCATACCATCTCTGTCCTTTACTGTGCCCATCTCAGGATTTTCATGAAGAAATCTCTAGTCTTTCCCATTCTATTATTTTCCTCTAATTTCTTTACATTGATCACTGAGGAAGGCTTTCTTATATCTCCTTGCTATTCTATCTCCTTGCTATTCTCTTTCAAAATATCCATTCAAATGTGTATATCTTTCTTTTTCTCCTTTGCTCTTCCCTTCTCTTCTTTTCACAGCTATTTGTAAGGCCTCCTCAGACAGCCATTTTGCTTTTTTGCATTTCTTTTTCTTAGGGATGGTCTTGATCCCTGTCTCCTGTATAATGTCAAAACCTCCATCCATAATTCATCAGCCACTCTATCAGATCTAATAGATACTTAAGAATCTTTAATACATACATAATACAGCATATACTTAAGGATCATTAATACATATAAATTAAGTATTACACTATCATAGGTTAATTATTTTACTGGCTCTAGGAATTAGATAACATGGAGTTAGAACTAGAATGACATATTGGTATTAGCTACAAATCATCCTATAACTGAAAAGGGTTAATTTTGACTTTATACTGGATCTACTTCTATGACTGTAACCCTTAACTTGCTGCTTTTATTATTATCAGCAGCAAAGTTGCTCAGTCATGTTTGACTCTTTGCAATCCCGTGGATTTAGTCTGCCAGGCTCCTCCATAGGATTCTAGGCAAGAATACTGGAGTGGGTTGTAATTTCTTTCTCCAGAGGATCTTACCTACCCAAGGATCAAACCTAGTTCTCCCACATTGAAGGCATACTCTGTCATCTGAGCCAGACAACCTAGGCCCACCCAACTGTGAAATGACTGCAAGGAAGTGAAACTTATACATCCCCCTACTTGATGCTTGCCATTCTAGGAAATATTAACAAGAATTAAATCATCTTTTTACTTTGTTTCCTTACCACTAACCCCCCCATCTCTAACCCATAAAAGAACCCAGCATCCAGGCACTGACAAATTGGGTTTATTTTGAGATGCAAGTCTGTCATCTTCTCTGAATAAAGTCATAGTCCTTGCTTCAACACCTTGTCTCCCAATTTCCTGTCATAGCAGAGCAGAGCAGAGCAAGTGAGGGTAACAATTCCTTGCTAGGGTGGTGTTCAGCCCTCAACTAGAAATAACTACAGAAGTGATTCCTGCTTAGCACTAGTCCATAGCCACTTAACATCACCATTGTACTTCATTTATGATCGTATTCTCAGATTCTGAATCTTATATTGGTCAGTCTTTCTGATATAAATGCAGAAATCTTATTTGCTCCATTGGCAATTGCTCAAATTTTTGTCTCCCATTCTGATATTTATCTTCCTAAATGTTCTACACAAGTCTAAGTGACAGCACCCTTATGGCAGAAAATGAAGAGGAACTAAAGAGCCTCTTAATGAAAGTGAAAGAGGAAAGCGAAAAAGTTGGCTTAAAGCTCAACATTCAGAAAACAAAGATCATGGCATCCGGTTCCATCACTTCATGGGAAATAGATGGGGAAACAGTGGAAACAGTGTCAGACTTTTTATTTTGGGGGGTTCCAAAATCACTTCAGATGGTGACTGCAGCCATGAAATTAAAAGACGCTTACTCCTTGGAAGAAAAGTTATGACCAACCTAGATAGTATAGTCAAAAACAGAGGCATTACTTTGCCAGCTAAGGTCCGTCTAGAAAAGGCTATGGTTTTCCCAGTGATCATGTATGGATATGAGAGCTGGACTGTGAAGAAGACTGAGCACCGAACAATTGATGCTTTGGAACTGTGGTGTTGGAGAAAACTCTTGAGAGTCCCTTGGACTGCAAGGAGATCCAACCAGTCCATTCTGATGGAGATCAGCCCTGGGATTTCTTTGGAAGGAATGATGCTAAAGCTGAAACTCCAGTACTTTGGCCACCTCATGCGAAGAGTTGACTCATTGGAAAAGACTCTGATGCTAGGAGTGTCTGGGGGCAGGAGGAGAAGGGGACTACAGAAGATGAGATGGCTGGATGGCATCATTGACTCGATGGACATGAGTCTGAGTGATCTCTGGGAGTTGGTGATGGACAGGGAGGCCTGGCATGCTGCGATTCATGGGGTCACAAAGAGTTGGACACGACTGAGCGACTGAACTGAACTGACTGAAGTGACACTGGAATGGATGTCAGCGCCCTCTCCTGGCTGTTCTCCTTTAGGTTTCCTGGAAGGCTTGAGAAAAGCAACTATCTTTTTCTTCTTTTCTTACCTCTGGCATTCACACGTCCTTTCAGAAACATACCGTTGAAAAAGACAAACTTTTATGGGAATCAAAGTAAATCATGTCAGAACCTAGCAGAGTTCACACAAATGATCAATAGTTTAAACATGATGGCCAGTTTATAAAAAGGACAGAAAATACAATATTTAATTTATAAATAAATCTTAGATTAGTATTCTATGTCTTTCTCTACTTGTTAACTGGAATAGTACTTAGAGGAATCTTTGGAATTTGTCTGATTTCAAACTACTGCCTTCGTAGGACTGTCACAAAATGTAAATAAAATAGTACACTAACAAAATTATGTAGTTTGTGAGGAATCACCTTCATAGCCTTCTCTTTGCAGTACTATAAAAGCCAATAAACAGAGACTAATTTCCTCAATTAAACACTGAAACTTAAGGAATCCTTTATTAAAATCCAAAAAACATTGTTAGGGGAGTGCGTAATTTCCTTGATTCTATCTCATCACAACAAAAATTTGAAGTGATGGACGTTAAAGCCCTTGGCCAGAATGTGTCTCAGCTCTCAGACAGACCATGTTACAGCTCTCAGTTCTTGGACAGACATTTTTTAACTCCATGTTACAGCTCAGTTTTACCTAGAAAATAAAAGGAAACTACATCCTTGAGGAATGAGGGCATGCTGAACCAAAAGACATGAAGAAAAGAGAGAGCCTTAGTCCTTTAGCTCCTCTCTCTCTCTATATATATATATATATATATATTTTTTTTTTCCTCCTCCTGGGCCTGCCCTATGTAAATTGGATAGGAGTTCTGTTTTTTCTACCTCACTTCGACCCTCAGGCCTTCCTTTATTTTATTTTCAAGGGCTTTTCCCTTGCTTGTCTTTTAGCCACCGCCATTCTGGACTCCTTTTTCCTATTTTAACTACCTAACATAAATTATAAACTTATTACATTAATTATCCTGTTGGAAAACTTACCTCAACAAACTACAAATTAAAGCTTTAAGACACTGAAGAGGAATACAGAAAGACATGTTTCCCAGGCAGTGGCAGGATGCCTCTAGATGGCTGCGGTTTGGCTGTCACATAGGAACAGGTACTAAGAGGAAAAACTCATGCAATAACAAGGGGTAATAAGGGCAGAAGGAAAAGTGGATAGAATGAAACCAAAAAATCAACTATTTCACAATTTTTTACAGGGTTTTCCTGTTCCTAAATTATACTGAGAGGCAAAGTGGATTGTGTGCTAAGCCCTAAATCAGGTGAGCAATAAGTGGTATTCTGTATCCTCACCTTTGGGCAGAAAGTGTGAGAAAAATATCCTTTAATTGTCTTAATCCCAAGCATCATAAATAAGGAATTTACATTATTTTATGGTGGCTGCTGGATTTCTAAATTAATTATATGATTTGAAATTTTCTTGTAATTTTAAATAGAAAAGAATGAAAATAATGATTTGCAACAGGAACAGGTTGATTTGTTTGTGAAAATATTTTTTAAAATTTAGTTTCTTAGATGCTATTTCAGTTACTCTTCATCATGTTTAGTGAAAACAGCTTCATGCAGGGCACAGCACCATCTGAATCAGGGGTAGACAAATAGCAACCTCCCAAATCTGGCCTATCAACTGTTTTTGTAAATAAAGTTTTATTGGAACATGGCCACTTGCTGGCTACCTTCTAGTATTATTGATAGAATTAAGGCTTCAGCCTTACAGAGATCTATGACCTTCAAAGTCTATAATATTTATTTAAACATTTTTTTTCACAATGATGTTTTACAATGTTTGCAGGTGACAAAAGAGGAAGAAGTGATGGGTGGCACATTACAAACAGGTCTTCAGGGAAGCTATCTCCTTCATTCCATCTATAATGTCCAAAGTACAACACCAGTCTTGAACATGCCCATTTGTGGAAGCCTTAACCAGCTGTCATTACTGCCCTGAATATCTGATAAATGGAAAAGTTTCTTATGACTCATTAATCCTCAACAATGATGTACTATAGATGAAAGACAATACCTGAATCAGATACATCACCAATTTATGTGTCAAGATGCTAAACTGAAACAGGGCTGGAGAATAAAAGGAGTTAGAGAAAGACGGAGTGGAAAAAAGGAGAATCTTATGAAAAGTTGAGGCAGGTGAACAGTGAAAAATGAATTCATTCCTGAGACAGTTCCCACAATACTGAATAGTCTTCACAATGTTTCTTTTATATAGAAGCCACTTCATTTAACAGAAGTGAACTTTATAAAGGGGCTGAGCAGAGAATGTGTTCTCAGAGAACTGCATATGGAGAAAGTTGCCTGTCTCACATAATAAAGTCCAAGTTTCTTGGCAGCCAGCTGACTCTCTAATTTAAAAAAAAAAAAAGTTTAAGTGTACCTACCTGTGCTAGATACATCACAGGAACACATTTGGAAGAGCTTTTCTTTCTCATAAACTACATTCTATATAAGAATGTCTGATCATTAAAATTTGGAAAAAAAGTTATAACTTTGTCGTGGGGGGGGGCGGCGTGTGAAATCCAAAATATGTCTGTAAACTGTAAATAATAAATAATATATTATTTATTAAGAGCTATACTTCTATTTATAGGCATTATTTATAGCTATGTCTTTATACCATGAAAAACAAGAAGTGCTTGAAATTATTTACTATGGCATAAAAATAGGCATGGCTATGTACACAAAGAATATATAATATGTATATATATATTACACACACATACATATATACTCACCCTGCTTATTTAACATATGCAGAGTATATTATGCAAAATGCTAGGCTGGATGAGTCACAAGCTAGAATCAAGATTGCCAGGAAAATATCAACACCCTAAGATATGCAGATGATACAACCCTAAGGGCAGAAAATGAAAAAGAGGCTCTTGATAAAGGTGAAAGAGGAGAGTGAAAAAGCTGGTTTAAAACTCAACATTCATAAAACTAACATCATGACATCTAGTCCCATCACTTCACGGTGAAGAGATGCGGAAAAAGTGGAAGCAATTACAGATTTTACCTTCCTGGGCTCCAAAATCACTGCAGATGTAGACTGCAGCCATGAGCTTAAGACCCTTGCTTCTTGGAAGGAAAGCATTGACAAATCTAGACAGCATATTAAGAAGTTAAGAAATCTCCTTGTCAACAAAGGTCCATGTAGTTCAGGTCAGTCATTCAGTCATGTCCAATTCATTGTGACCCCCATGGATGGTAACATCCTAGGCTTCCCTGTCCATCACCAACTCCAGACTTGTTCAAACTCATATCCATCAAGTCAGTGATACCATCCAACCATCTCATCTTCCATCATCCCTTTCTCCTCCTGCCTTCAATCTTTCCCAGCATCAGGGGCTTTTCCAATGAGTCAATTCTTTGCATCAAGTGGCCAAAGTATTGGAGTTTCAACTTCAGCATCAGTCCTTCCAATGAATATTCAGTACTGATTTCCTTTAGGATGAACTGATTGTATCTCCTTGCAGTCCAAGGGACACTCAAGAATCTTTTCCAACACCACAGTTCAAAATCATCAATTCTTTGGCTTCAGCCTTCTTCACAGTCCAACTCTCACTTCCATACATGACCACAGGAAAAACCATAGCCTTGACATGTGAAAGAGGAGAGTGAAAAAGCTGGTTTAAAACTCAACATTCATAAAACTAACATCATGACATCTAGTCCCATCACTTCACGGTGAAGAGATGCGGAAAAAGTGGAAGCAATTACAGATTTTACCTTCCTGGGCTCCAAAATCACTGCAGATGTAGACTGCAGCCATGAGCTTAAGACCCTTGCTTCTTGGAAGGAAAGCATTGACAAATCTAGACAGCATATTAAGAAGTTAAGAAATCTCCTTGTCAACAAAGGTCCATGTAGTTCAGGTCAGTCATTCAGTCATGTCCAATTCATTGTGACCCCCATGGATGGTAACATCCTAGGCTTCCCTGTCCATCACCAACTCCAGACTTGTTCAAACTCATATCCATCAAGTCAGTGATACCATCCAACCATCTCATCTTCCATCATCCCTTTCTCCTCCTGCCTTCAATCTTTCCCAGCATCAGGGGCTTTTCCAATGAGTCAATTCTTTGCATCAAGTGGCCAAAGTATTGGAGTTTCAACTTCAGCATCAGTCCTTCCAATGAATATTCAGTACTGATTTCCTTTAGGATGAACTGATTGTATCTCCTTGCAGTCCAAGGGACACTCAAGAATCTTTTCCAACACCACAGTTCAAAATCATCAATTCTTTGGCTTCAGCCTTCTTCACAGTCCAACTCTCACTTCCATACATGACCACAGGAAAAACCATAGCCTTGACAAGACAGATCTTAGTCGGCAAAGTAATGTTTCTGCTTTTGAATATACTATCTAGGTTGGTCATAACTTTTCTTCCAAGGAGTAAGCGTCTTTTAATTTCATGGCAGCATTCACCATCTGCAGTGATTTTGGAGCCCCTCAAAATAAAGTCTGACATTGTTTCCACTGTTTCCCCATCTATTTCCCATGAAGTGATGGGATCCGATGCCATGATCTTCATTTTCTAAGTGTTGATCTTTAAGTCAACTTTTTCACTCTCCACTTTCACTTTCATCAAGAGGCTTTTTAGTTCCTCTTCACTTTCTGCCATAAGGGTGGTGTCATCTGCATATCTGAGGTTATTGATATTTCTTCCAGCAATCTTGATTCCAGCCTGTGCTTCTTCTAGCCCAGCGTTTCTCATGATGTCTTCTGCATATAAGTTAAATAAGCAGGGTGACAATATACAGCCTTGACGTATTCCTTTTCCTATTTAGAACCAGTCTGTTTTTCCATGTCCAGTTCTAACTGTTGTTTCCTGACCTGCATACAGATTTCTCAAGAGACAAGTCAGGTGGTCTGGTATTCCCATCTATTTCAGAATATTCCACATACCTCAGTCTATTAAGAGTACAATAGCATTATGTATGTGTATATATGTGTGTGTGTGTGTGTGCGTGTGTGAATATACACACACCTTAATTCAGCTGGTAAGGAACCCAGTTGCGAATCCAGGAGATCCAAGAGATGCCAGTTCAAGCCTTATATTAGGAAGATCCCCTGGAGAAGGAAATGCAACTGACTCCAATATTCTTGCCTAGGAAATCTCATGGACACAGGGGCCTGACAGATTACAGTCCATGGGGTCACAAAGAGTCAGACAAACATAGCACAGCACAATGCTCACATAATAACCACATTCATATACTGAAAGATAATCTAACTTAAGAATTCTGTCAAACTGCTACCCACAACAGTTTCTTTGCAGATAATGTCTATCAGATCTAAAAATTTTAAATCCAGCAATCTTTATTTGAAGTTCAGTTATCAATGAGTTAATGGCCAGAAAACAAAACTGAGAATAAACATGATAAACCCCAGAGGAAAAACTAAGTGAGGCAGACATATGGACAGTATACACGATAAAGATTTCAAAGTAATGATCACAAAGATGCTTAAAGAACTTGGCGAAGATTAGAGGAACAGTGAGAAGTTACACATTTTTAACAAAGTAAAAAACACAAAGAAGAATAAAACAGAGATGAATAGCACTAAAATTTAAATGAAACACATCCTAAAAAGAATAAACTGTACATGAGATGATACAGAGGAATGGATTAAAGATATGAAAGACAGAATACTGGAAATTACTTAAGATGAATAGAATAAAAAATATAATTAAAAAAATGAGGACAGGTTAAGAAAATTCTCAGACAACATCAAGATTAGAAATATTTTCATTATAGGAGTCCTAAGGCTGCCGTCTATGGGGTTGCACAGAGTCAGACATGACTGAAACGACTTAGCAGCAGCAGCAGCAGCATTAGAAGGAAAGAAAGATAAGAGGGTCAGAGAATATTTTTGAAAATATAACAGCAGAAAAATACCTTAACCTAGGAAAGGAAACACATATCCTATGTCCTTCCTGTTCAGGAAGCACAGAAAGTCACAAACAGGATCAGACAAAGACTGTATCAGGACACATTACATTTAAAATGGAAAAAAATAAAAGATAAAGAGGGAATAGTATAAGCATCAAGGGAAAAACAACATGTTACTTAAAAGGGAATTCCTATAATGCTATCAGCTGACTTTCCAGCAAAAACTCTACAGAATAGAAAAGTGTGGCATAATATATTTAAAGCTTTGAAAGAGGAAATCTTAAAACCATGAATACTCTGCTCAGCAGGGCTTTCATTCAAATGGATGGAGAAATAAAACATTTTATAAACAAGCAAAAGCTAAAAGAGTTCAGCACCACCAAATCAACTTTACAAGAAATGTTAAAATATATTTCCTAAGTGAAAAAGAAAAGGCCATAAGTAGAAACACGAATTATGACAGGAAAAAGAACATTGGCCCAGGGAAATATGTAATAAAGGCAGTAAATCAACCATGTAAAAACTTCAAAAAAACAAAGAAGCAAAATTATCTAAAAGATACACAAAACAAAAACACATAAAATATGATAGCAAAAACAGTAATGTGGGATAGAGAAGAGTTAAAATACAGAGTTGATGGAATTTGTTTGAACTTAAGAACAGCAACTTGAAATAATCATCTATCTTTTTATCCACACCAACATTAATGTTTTTAAAGTCTCTTTCACACACACAGCCTTCACAGTAACCACAAACCAAAAAATTATGATAGACACATGCACATGAAAAAGAAATCCAAATTTAACCTGAAGACAATCATCCAATCACAAGGGAAGAAAACAAAACAAAAAAGAAAAAAGGAACAGAAAGAAATAACAAAAATGAACCTCCAAGCAATTAACGAAATGGTAATACATGCCTAATCATAAAAACTCTAGGGGGTTCTCTGGTGACTCACTGGTAAATAATTCACTTGCTCATGAAGGAGACATGGGTTCAATCCCTAATCCAAGAAGATCCCACATGCAACAGAGCAACTAAGCCTATGTGCCACAACTATTGAGCCCGTGCTCAAGAGGCAAGGAGACTTAACTACTGAGCGCATGTGCCTCAGCTATGGAAGTCCGTATGCCTAGAGCCCATGCTCCACAACCAAAGAAGCCAATGCAATGGGAAGCCCATGTACTGCAACTAGAGAGTAGCCGGCACTCATCATTACTAGAGAAAGCTCACACATATCAGTGGAGATCCAGCATAGACAAAAATAAATAAATAGATAAAATTATTTAAAAAATACAAAAACTTTACATGCTAACAGTAAAATGTTCCATTCAAGAGACATATATTGCTGAAGAGTTAAGAAAACAAGAGTAACTTGTATTCTGTCTACTAGAGATTCACTTCAGATCTAAAGCACAGAAAGACTGAAAGTGAGGACATGAAAAAGGTTTTTTCCATACAAATGGAAATGAAAGGAAAAGTAGGGTAACAATATTTATATCAATCAAAATTGACTTTCAAACACAGATTGCAACAAAAGACAAAGAAGGGCGTTAAATAATAATCAGAGGATCAATTTAAGAAGCTTTAAGAACTGTAAATAGACGTGCACTCAATGTAGGAGCACCTAAAAATATAAAGAAAATACTAATAGACTTAAAGAGAGAAATCAACAGTAACACAAATAATAGAGAGAACTTTAATACTTAAATTAAAGGACAGATGAATTAGACACAAATCAATAAGGAAACACTGACTTTAAGTGACACATTAGACCAAATAGACTTAGCAGACACCAATAGAGCATTCCATCCAAAAGCAGCAGAATACATGTGCAGATGGAATATTTTCCAAGATAGTATCACATTTGGCTACAAAACAAATTTCAGTAAATCAAAGAAAACTGATATCATATCAAATATCTTTTCTAATTACAACATTGTGAAAACAGAATACAAGTTTAAGAAAAAAATAGAAGAAAAAAAACATATGAAAGTCAACCATTATTCTACTGAACGACCAGTGGATCACTGAAGAAATCGAAGAAGGAAAAAAAAAAAGACAGACAAAAATAAACAAAATCATCCAAAATCTATCTGCATGCACACGTGTGCTTGCTAAGTTGCTTCAGTCATGTCCAACTCTGTGCGACCCCGTAGATGGCAGCCCACAAGGCTCCCCTGTCTCTGGAATTCTCCATGCAAGAACTAGAGTGGTTGCCATTTCCTTCTCCAATGCATGCAAGTGAAGAGTGAAAGTGAAGTTGCTCAGTTTCCGTGCTCAAGAGGCAAGGAGACTTAACTACTGAGCGCATGTGCCTCAGCTATGGAAGTCCGTATGCCTAGAGCCCATGCTCCACAACCAAAGAAGCCAATGCAATGGGAAGCCCATGTACTGCAACTAGAGAGTAGCCGGCACTCATCATTACTAGAGAAAGCTCACACATATCAGTGGAGATCCAGCATAGACAAAAATAAATAAATAGATAAAATTATTTAAAAAATACAAAAACTTTACATGCTAACAGTAAAATGTTCCATTCAAGAGACATATATTGCTGAAGAGTTAAGAAAACAAGAGTAACTTGTATTCTGTCTACTAGAGATTCACTTCAGATCTAAAGCACAGAAAGACTGAAAGTGAGGACATGAAAAAGGTTTTTTCCATACAAATGGAAATGAAAGGAAAAGTAGGGTAACAATATTTATATCAATCAAAATTGACTTTCAAACACAGATTGCAACAAAAGACAAAGAAGGGCGTTAAATAATAATCAGAGGATCAATTTAAGAAGCTTTAAGAACTGTAAATAGACGTGCACTCAATGTAGGAGCACCTAAAAATATAAAGAAAATACTAATAGACTTAAAGAGAGAAATCAACAGTAACACAAATAATAGAGAGAACTTTAATACTTAAATTAAAGGACAGATGAATTAGACACAAATCAATAAGGAAACACTGACTTTAAGTGACACATTAGACCAAATAGACTTAGCAGACACCAATAGAGCATTCCATCCAAAAGCAGCAGAATACATGTGCAGATGGAATATTTTCCAAGATAGTATCACATTTGGCTACAAAACAAATTTCAGTAAATCAAAGAAAACTGATATCATATCAAATATCTTTTCTAATTACAACATTGTGAAAACAGAATACAAGTTTAAGAAAAAAATAGAAGAAAAAAAACATATGAAAGTCAACCATTATTCTACTGAACGACCAGTGGATCACTGAAGAAATCGAAGAAGGAAAAAAAAAAAGACAGACAAAAATAAACAAAATCATCCAAAATCTATCTGCATGCACACGTGTGCTTGCTAAGTTGCTTCAGTCATGTCCAACTCTGTGCGACCCCGTAGATGGCAGCCCACAAGGCTCCCCTGTCTCTGGAATTCTCCATGCAAGAACTAGAGTGGTTGCCATTTCCTTCTCCAATGCATGCAAGTGAAGAGTGAAAGTGAAGTTGCTCAGTTGTGTCCGACTCTTAGCGACCCCATGGACTGCAGCCCACCAGGCTCCCCCATCCATGGGATTTTCCAGGCAAGAGTACTGGAGTGGGGTGCCATTGCCTTCTCCATATGTATGCTTAGTTGTATCCAACTCTTTGTGAGTCCGTGGACTATAACCCACCAGGAATTTTCTAAGCAAGAATACTTGAGAGTGTGTTGCCATTTCCTCCTCCAGAGGATCTTCTCAACCCAGAGATTGAACCCAGGTCTCTGCTTTCTCCTGCACTGAGGGGGATTCTCTAATGCTTGAGCAATCAAGGAGGCATCAAAATCAAACTTAATAGGGAAGTTTACAGTGATACAAGCTTAAATTAAAAAACACAAAAAATCTGAAACAGATAACCTAATCGCAAACAAACACCAGAAGAGTAAGAACAAACAAAACTCAAAGTTAGTAGAAGGAAAGAAATCATAAGGAACAGAGCAGAAATAAATGAAACATAGACTAAAAAATGGAAATGATTAATAAAACTAAGAGCTACTTCCTTGAAATAATAAACAAAATTGATAGAACTTCAGCCAAAATCATGAAAAAAAAAAAAAGTGGATTGAAACCAATAATGTCAGAAATAGGAAAAGTTAAACAGACACCAAAGATATACGAATGATCATAAAAGATTATAATATATAATTATAAACCAATGAAATGAACACACAAAAGAAATAAATTCCTAGAAATGTATAATATCCCAGCAATGAACCTAGAAGAAAAAGAAACTATGAACAGGACAATTATCAGCAATAAAGTTGAATCAGTAGTAAAACAACTCCCATAAAATATAAGTTCAGGACCAGATGACATCACAGGTTAATTCTACCAGGTATATAAAAGTGTTAACACCTATACTTCAAAAACAGTTCCAAAAAACTGTAGACAAAGAAACACTTCTAAACTTATTCTATGAAGACATTATCACCCTGATATCAAAACAAAACAAAGATTTCACAAAAATATATTACAAGCCAATATTACTGAGGAATATAGATGCAAAAATCCTCAATAAAATACTAGCAAACAGACTCCAACAACATATTACAAAGCTCATACACTATCATCAAATGGGACTTAGCACAGGGAGGTAAGGATTTTTCAGTATCTGCAAGAATTAATCAATGTGATATGCTATATTAACTAATTGAAGAATAAAACCATATGACAATCTCAATAAATGCATAAAAAACTTTTACAAAATTTAATATCTATTTATGACCAAAAAAAATCTCTCCAGAAAGTGGGCATAGAGGAAAACTGTCTCAATATAATAAAGGTTGTATATGACAAACCTACAGCAAACATCATTTTCAATGGTGAAAAATTGGAGACATTTCCTCTGCAATCCAAATCAATACAAAAATGTCCACTCTCACCACTACTATTCAATATAGTTTTGGAAGTCCCAGCCACAGCAATCAGAGAAGAAAATGAAATGAATAGAATGAAACTGCAAAATAAGAAGTAAAATTGTCACTGTTTGTAGATGACATGATACTATACATAGAAAAATCCTAAAGAAGCCATCAGAAAAATATTAGAGATTATCAGTGAACTTGGTACATTTTCAGGACACAAAATATATAGAAATCTCTTGCATTTCTAGGTATAAACAACAACAAAAATCAGAAAGAGAAATTAAGGAAACAATCTCATTAACCAGCTCAACAAAAATAATAAAATACCTCAGAATAAACTTACCTAAGGAGACAATACCAAAGCATTTGACTGTGTGGATCACAATAAATTGTGGACAATTCTGAAAGAGATGGGAATACCAGACCACCTGACCTGCCTCTTGAGAAACCTATATGCAGGTCAAGAAGAAACAATTAGAACTGGATATGGAACAACAGACTGGTTCCAAATAGGAAAAGGAGTACGTCAAGGTTGTATATTGTCACCCTGCTTATTTAACTTGTATGCAGAGTACATCATGCAAAATGCCAGGCTGGATGAAGCACAAGCTGGAATCAAGATTGCTGGGATAAATATCAATAATCTCAGATATGCAGATGACACCACCCTTATGGTAGGAAGTGAAGAGGAACTAAAAAGCCTCTTGATGAAAGTCCAAGAGGAGAGTGAAAAAGTTGGCTTGAATCTCACATTCAGAAAAAGAAGATCATGGCATCCAGTCCCATCACTTCATGGAAAATAGATGGAGAAACAGTGGAAACAGTGAAAGACTTTATTTTGAGGGGCTCCAAAATCACTGCAAATGGTGACTGCAGCCATGAAATTAAAAGATACTTACTCCTTGGAAGCAAAGTTATGACCAACCAGATGGCATATTCAAAAGCAGAGACATTACTTTGCCGACAAAGGTCTGTCTAGTCAAGGCTATGGTTTTTCCATTGGTCATGTATGGATGTGAGATTTGGACTGTGAAAAGAGCTGAGCACTGAAGAATTGAAGCTTTAAAAATGTGGTGTTGGAGAAGACTCTTAAGAGTCCCTTGAACTGCAAGGAGATCCAACCAGTCCATTCTAAAGGAGATCAGTCCTGGGTGTTCTTTGGAAGGAATGATGCTAAAGCTGAAACTTTAATACTTTTTCCACCTCATGCGAAGAGTTGACTCATTGGAAAAGACTCTGATGCTGGGAGGGATTGGAGGCAGGAAGAGATGGGGATGGCAGAGGATGAGATGGCTTGATGGCATCACCGACTTGATGGACATGAGTTTGAGTGAACTCCAGTAGTTGCAGATAAAACAGAGGCCTGATGTGCTGCAATTCATGGGGCCACAAAGAGTCAGACATGACTGAGCAACTGAACTGAACCGAACAAGGCAAAAGACCTGCACTCAGAAAACTATAGGATACTGATGAAAGAAGTCAAAGGTGACACAAACATATGGAAAGACATACCATGTTCTTAGACTGATAGAATCAATATTGTGAAAATGACTATACTACCCAGCCTTCTACAGATTCAGTGCAATATCTATCAAACTACCAATGGCATTTTTAACAGAATTACAACAAACGATTTTTTACAAATTGTATGAAAAGACCCAGATAACCAAAGCAATCTTGAGAAAGAAAAATAGAGTTGGATACATCAGGTTTCCTGACCTCAGGAAAAGCTACAGTAGTCAAAATGGTATGGTACTACCAGTAAAACAGAAAAAAATAAAAGATCAATAGAATAGGATAGAAAGCACAGAGGTAAACCCAAGCACCTGTGGTCACCTAGTCAATGACAAAGCAGTCAAAAATATACAATAAAGAAAGTCTCTTCAAGAAACAGTGCTGGATAACTAGACAGCTACATGTTAAAGAATGAAATTAAAACATTATCACTATGCTACTAAGTTGCTTCAGTCGTGTCCGACTCTGTGTGACCCCAGAGACAGCAGCCCACCAGGCTTCCCCATCCCTGGGATTCTCCAGGCAAGAACACTGGAGTGGGTTGCCATTTCCTTCTCCAATGCATCAAAGTGAAAAGTAAAAGTGTACAAAGTAAACTTAAAATGGTTTAAATACCTAAATTTAAGCTCAGACACTATACAACTCCTAGAGGAAAATATATGCAGAATATTCTTTGACATAAATCACAGCAGTATTTTTAGATCCATCTCCTACAATAGAATAATTAAATAAAATAAAAAATTAACATGTAAGACTTAATTAAACTTAAAAGCTTTTGTACAGCATAAAGGAAATCATAAAGAAAATGAAACTACAACCTACTGAATGGGAGAAAATATTTACAAATGACACTACCAACAAGAGATTGACTTCCACAATACACAAAGAGTTTATACAGCTCAATTAAAAAACACACACACACACAAACAATCCAATCCTAAAATAGGAAGATCTAATAGCCATTTCTCCAAAGAAACTATACAAATGGCCAAAAGACACATGAGAATATGTTTAATGTCACTAGAGAAATGCAAATCAAAACTATAATGAGGTATCACTTCACACCAGGAAAGGGTGTAGAGAAAAAAGAATCCTCTTACACTGTTGATGGGAATGTAAATTGCTGCAGCCACTGTGGAGAACAGTATTTTTTGAGGCGGCTCCTCAAAAAATAACTGAAAATAGAATCTCCATATGATCCAGCAAACTCACTCCTGGGCATATATCTGGAGAAAATGCCAATTTGAAAAAAAAAAAAAAATCATGCACCCCAATATTCATAGCAACACTATTATAATAGCTGAGACATGTAAGCAACCTAAATGTCCACCAATAGAAGAAAGGATAAAGATCTGGTATATATATAGACAATGAAATATTTTTCAGCCTCAAAAAGAATGAAATAATGCCATTTGCAGCAACATGGACAGACCTAGAGATAACCATATTAAGTGAAGTCAGAGATAGAAAGGCAAATATCCTATGATAACACTTATTTGTGGAATCTAAAAAAAAAAAAAAAAACACACACACACAAATGAAGTTATTTACAAAATAAGACTCATAAACATTGAAAACAAACTTATGTTTACCAAAGGAGATAGCCAGGAGAGGGAGGAGAAAAGCTAGAATTGGAGGATTAAAGTATATACTCTATTGTATACAAAATAAACAATAAGAATACACTGTATAGCACAGAATACTATATTTAATATCATAATAACCTATAATGGAAAAAATATGAAGAATAAAAAAGAATATGAAAAACAATATATAAATGAATCACTTTGCTATATATCTGAAACTAACACAACATTGTAAATTAATTCAATTGAAAATGATAAAAAAAAATGTTGTTGAGGCTGAGCAGATAAAAGCACTCTCATATATTTCAGGTAGCATTAGAAGTTTCAAGACCCTTTCAGGGACATTTGCATTATCCAGTAAATATATCTATTGACTTAGCTTCTAATCCCCCTCTAGAAATTTACCATGAAGATGACACTCTGATAATATAACAACATCTGCACAACAGTATTCATAGTAGTAAAGTTTATAATTTCAACCCATTGTGATACCTTAAATGTCCAAATGTAGGAAAGATTTGGTACACCCATACAATGGAGTACCATGCTGCTGTAAAGAAAAGAAGATCTTTAAGAGATGTCAAGGCATCATTTACTGGCTGCATTGCTAAGTAGAATATGCAAAGGGAAAGGAATATCCCTACAATGCTCTTTTTACACAAACAAGGAGGGAAAACACATGCATATGTAGACATACACTCAGGCAGGAAGAATAAGTCAGAAATTAATGAGATCAACTACCTCCAGACAAATGGTGAGTGGTGGGGCAATAGGGAAAAAAGAGTAAGGCAAGAGGGTGATACTTCTCAGAGTTTCCATTGTGGCACAAAACTATCTTTTTAAAACTACATAAATTATTCATGTATTTAGAACAACATAAATATATTGAGCCAAAATAATAGATGGGGCCTATCCAAGTAATTTTTTAATGCATTTAGGTTAATTCTTGCTGATTGAAAACAAAATAATAAAATAAATATTGATTCAGAGTTGATAAACTTAACTGTTTTTTCCTTTTCTTCTATTATTATTATTATTATTGCAGCTGATCTAGTCCCATCACTTCATGGGAAATAGATGGGGAAACAGAGGAAACAGTGTCGGACTATTTTTTGGGGCTCCAAAATCTCTGCAGATGGTGATTGCAGCCATGAAATTAAAAGACTCTTACTCCTTGGAAGGAAAGTTATGACCAATCTACATGGTATATTCAAAAGCAGAGACATTGTTTTGCCAACAAAGGTCCGTCTAGTCAAGGCTATGGTTTTTCCAGTGGTCATGTATGGATGTGAGAGTTGAACTGTGAAGAAAGCTGAGTGCCAAAGAATTGATACTTTTGAACTGTGGTGTTGGAGAAGACTCTTGAGAGTCCCTTGGACAGCAAGGGACCAGTCTATTCTAAAGGAGATCAGTCCTGGGTGTTCATTGGAAGGACTGGTGGTAAAGCTGAAACTGCAGTACTTTTTCCACTTCATGAAAAGAGTTGACTCATTGGAAAAGACTTTGATGCTGGGAGGGACTGGGAGCAAGAGGAGAAGAGGACAACAGAGGATGAGATGGCTGGATGGCATTACCGACTCTATGGACATGAGTTTCCATGAACTCTGGGTGTTGGTGATGAACAGGGAGGCCTGGCATACTGTTATTCATGGTGTCACAAAGAGTCAGACACGACTGAGTGACTGAACTAAATTGAACTGATGGGGAAAACTTTTAAGCTACTTTCAATGAATTTTTAGGTTGAGCAAATAAATAATTCAGTTTTTCACATTTACTTTTGGAATAATTCAATATATATTTATTATCTAATATATAATAGCTACCATTTTAATATACAGATAACTACATAGACATTAAGGAATGGCAAATATATTCAGTAAGCTCAAATTTTATCTGAGAAGATGAGTGCTAGTCGCTCAGTCGTGTCCGACCCTTTGAGATCCCATAAACTGTAGCCTGCCAGGCTCCTTTGTCCATGGAATTCTCCAGGCAAAAATATTGGAGTAGGTTGCCATTTCCTTCTCCAGAGCATCTTCCCAACCCAGGGATTGAACACAGGTCTCCTGCATGGCAAGAAGATTCTTTACCATCTGAACCACCAGGAAAGCCTACTATTAAGAGACATTTCTAATTATAAAGACATGTCAACTTTAAAAGTATCAGCAGATACATGTTTGACTTTATCTTATAATCTACAGACAATAGAAAAAAAATAATAATTTCACAGTAGAAAATTAAATGTAAACAAAAAGCTATGTTAGAAAAAAAGTATATAATTAATTTAATAATTTCTACTTAAATATGTCTTAAGTATTCTTATTAAATTGTCAGTGAATTGTTTGATAGGTGATTTGTCAAAATCACTGTAATTCACCTCTTTGGGGACATTCATATTCGGAATAGACTATTTATTACTGTTTCCAGTACGCAAAAGTGTCCTCTAGAGACAACCATTTTCAAACTGTTTTAATTACACTGAAGCATAATTTTAATTTGATTAGGATTTATGGCATCTATCCATAGACTTTCAAGTGAAATAAAAGACCCAATAAATGTATAATTAAATATAAAATCTTAGAAGGAAAGCATATCCTTTTGTATATAACCAGAATAAATATACTTAACTTGCAAATGAATTGTCAGAAGAGTAGGTAAACAAAATCTGCTTTCCCTGGCTGTCATATGTTTATTTTATGCAAAGAATATTTGCTCTCTTTAATACAATTCATGGTGGAATTTAAAGAAAGCAGTCTTATGTTATGTGCCACAAAGACCATATTGTGTCATATCACTTCAAGAGAAACTTAAATATGGACACCTAGATACAGGTATCACACATTTTGGAAAAATAAGAATGAAGTACTCACTCCAGTTTGCTTATCTGTTATTGTTTCCATGACAGGATTTAAGTACATGATAGGATCTAATGTAAGAGGACATTCCTTTCTATGATCAAAGTGAGAGTATTTTTATGTGTCATAAAGTTAAAAAGTTTAATTTTATGTGTCAGCTTGACTGGGCTAAGCAATGCCTAAATAGGCAAAATGCTATTTCTTTTTTAACTAAAAATTTTATTTTTTTTTTCCAAAATTTTTGGAATAGTTTCCAAATATTTTTTTAATACTTTATTCTACATTACAATACTGTATTTGTTTTGCCATACATTGTCATGAATCAGCCACAGGTGTACACGATCTCCCAATGCTGAAGCCCCCTCCCACCTCCCACCCCATATCATCTCCCTGGATCATCCCGTGCACCAGCCCCAAGCATCCTGTATCCTGTATTGAACATAGACTAGCACTTCGTTTCTTACATGATAGTATACATGTTTCAATGCCATTCTCCCAAATCATCATACCCTCTCCCTCTCCCTCAGAGTCCAAAATCCGTTCTATACACAGAATGAAGTAAGCCAGAAAGAAAAACACCAATACAGTATACTGACACATATATATGGAATTTAGAAAGATAGTAATGATGACCCTCTATGTGAGACAACAAAATGCTATTTCTGATGTGTCTGTGAGGGTGTATCTGGAAGAGACTAGCATTTGAACAGGTAGGCTGAGTAAAGAAGAATGTTCACACCAATGTAGGTGGGCATCATCCAATCCATCAAGGATCTAAGAAGAACAAAAAGGATGAAGAGAAAATTCATTCTCTTTGTTTGAACTGGGATGTCTATCTTCTCCTGCCTTCAGATATCAATCAGTTCCCCTAGTCCTTAGGCTTTCAGACTCAAACTGAATTAAACAACTAGCTTTTCTGGTTTGCCTGCTTAAGGGCAACTTGTGGGACTTCTCAGCCTCCATAATCACATAAGCAAATTCTTATTGATTCTGTTTCTCTGGAGAACCCTAATGTAGGGAGCATTGGCTTTAAAAAATATATCTTAGATACACTTAAGGAAAGTTCTTTACTTTTTCCACAAACAAGCTACTCGTCTTTGGAAATGAAGGTAGTGTGCCTCTAGAATGGTTTCCTTTGTCTTCTGATTAATACAGAATTACTCCTCATGGGGAATGATGGGAGGGCAGGGCATTCTGTTCCACAGTTTTAGACTCAGTACTAGAAAAGAAGTCACTAACTGCATAACTGAAATTAATATAACAGTCTATTCCTGGTTCTTGCTGCTAGTTGCAAAGAAGAAAAAGTAAAAACTATTTAAAGAAATTGACCATGTGTATATGTGTGTGTGTGTGTGTTTTAAAGATACAAAAAGTATTTTCTGCTGGATTTATAGTCGGATGTAGGAAAACCATTAATTTGCATTTTTATTTTTAAGATACAAAGAGATTTTGCTGGTATAATCCACAGAATCCACAGAATGAATAATAACAACCTAACATACTCTAAGTAAAATAAGTCATTTTAAATAACTAGTTTTAAATTAACTAAATATACCACTTACATCTATTGCTATCTTTTATCTTTTATAAAATACATACTTCATTAGTTGTAATATTTTACACTTTTACTGTGTGTGATGTCTTTAAAAGGATTATTTTACTGTGTGGATATTTTAAATATCATTATAGAAACTGTAACATATTTTATTTTGATTCTATATTGTAAGCCTTCTTGACACAAATATTTTCAAGAAGACATATATTTTGACACTATACAAAATAAAAAGTATGCCTTAGTTCTGATTATCTCACAGACCCATTGACATGAGGATTTCAAAACAACCAGCACTGGCAGCTGTGACCGGCACACTAAGCATGAGCAAGAGGAGCTACCCCACATCTGAGGTCGGGGCAGAAGCTGGGAGGACCCATTGCCCGAAGGGCAGTGACCAAGAGGAGTTACCACATGTCTGAGGTCAGGGTCAGCGGCCAACAGTGCCAGGCTGTGACGGTGCAGGAACAGTCAAGAGGAGCTACCCCATGTCCAAGGTCAGGGGCGGTGGCCAGGAGGAGCTATCCAATATCCTAGGCAAGGGGACGCCAGGAGGAGCTAACTGGTGTCTCAGGTCAGGGGTGGCAGCCAGGAGGAGAAACCCCATGCCATAGGCCAGGGGTTGCGGCAGGGAGAGGCAACCCCACATCCAAGAAGTTGTGGCTGCGCAGGCCCAAGAGGGCCTAGAGGGGCTATCCAATGTGGAAGGTCAGGATGGGCAGTGGTGAGGAGATACCCTTCGTCCAAGCTAAGGAGCAGTGGCTGCGCTTTGCTGGAACAGCCATGAAGACATATCCCATGCCCAAGCTAAAAGAAATCCAAGTAAGATGGTAGGTGTTGCAAGAGGGCATCAGAGGGCAGACACACTGAAAACAGACTCACAGAAAACTAGGACCACAGCCTTGTCTAACTCAGTGAAACTAAGCCATGCCCATGGAGTAACCTAAGACAGGCAGGTCATGATGGAGAGGTCTGACAGAATGTTGTCCACTGGATAAGGGAATAGCAAACCACTTCAATATTCTTGCCTTGAGAACCCCATGAACAATATTAAAAGACAAAATGATAGGATACTGAAAGAGGGACTCCCGAGGTCTGTAGGTGCCCAACATACTACTGGAGATCAGTGGAGAAATAACTCCAGAAAGAATGAAGTGATGAAGCCAAAGCAAAAACACTACCCAACTGTGGATGTAACTGATGATAGAAATAAGGTCTGATGCTGTAAAGAGCAATATTGCATAGGAACCTGGAATGTCAGGTCCACGATTCAAGGCAAATTGGAAGTGGTCAAACAAGAGATGGCAAGATAAATGTTGACATTCTAGGAATCATAGAAATAAAATGGACTGGAATGGGTGAATTTAACTCAGATGACCATTATATATACTACTGTGGGCAGGAATCCCTCAGAAGAAATGGAATAGCCATCATGGTCAATAAAAGAGTCCAAAATGCAGTACTAGAATGCAGTCTCAAAAACGACAGAATGATCTCTGTTCATTTCCAAGGCAAACCATTCAATATCACAGTTATCTAAGTCTATGCTCCAGCCAGTAATGCTGAAGAAGTTGAAGTTGAATGGTTTTATGAAGACCTACAAGAACTTTAAGAACTAACATCCAAAAAAGCTGTCCTTTTCATTATACGGGAATGGAATGCTAAAGTAGGAAGTCAAGAAACACCTGGAATGACAGGCAAACTTCTCCTTGGAATGTGGAATGAAGCAGGACAAAGACTAATAAAGTTTTCCAAGAAAATGCACTGGTCATAGCAAGCACCCTCTTCCAACAACACAAGAGAAGACTCTACACATGGACATCATCAGATGGTCAACACTGAAATAAGATTGATTATATTCTATGCAGCCAAAATGGAGAAGCTCCACACAGTCAATAAAATCAACACCAGGAGCTGACTGTGGCTCAGATCATGAACTCCTTATTATCAAATTCAGACTAAATGGAGAAAGTAGGGAAAACCGCTAGACCATTCAGGTATGACATAAATCAAATCCCTTATGATTATACAGTGGAAGTGAGAAATAGATTTAAGGGCCTAGATCTGATAGATAGAGTGCCTGATGAACTATGGAATGAGGTTCATGACATTGTACAGGAGAGCAGGATCAAGACCGTCCCCATGGAAAAGAAATTCAAAAAAGCAAAATGGCTGTCTGGGGAGGCCTTATAAATAGCTGTGAAAAGAAGAGAGGTGAAAAGCAAAGGAGAAAAGGAAAGACATAAGCATCTAAATGCAGAGTTCCAAAGAATAGCAAGAAAAGATAAGAAAGCCTTCTTCAGCGATCAATGCAAGGAAATAAAGGAAAACGACAGAATGGGAAAGACTAGAGATCTCTTCAAGAAAATTAGAGATTGCAAGGGAATATTTCACATAAAGATGGGCTCAAAAAAGGACAGGAATGGTATGTACCTAACCAAAGCAAAAAAATATTAAGAAGAGGTGGCAAGAAAACACAGAAGAACTGTACAAAAAGTTCTTCATGACTCAGATAATCATGATAGTGTGATCACTGATCTAGAGCCAGACATTCTGGAATGTGAAGTCAAGTGGGCCTTAGAAAGCCTCACTATGAACAAAGCTAGTAGAGGTGATGAAATTACAGTTGAGCTGTTTCAAATCCTGAAAGATGATGCTGTGAAAGTGCTGTACTCAATATGCTAGCAAATTTGGAAAACTCAGCAGTGGCCACAGGACTGGAAAAGATCAGTTTTCATTCCAATCTCAAACAAAGGCAATGCCGAAGAATGCTGAAACTGCTGAACAACTGCACTCATCTCACATGCTAGTAAAGTAATGCTCAGAATTCTCCAAGTCAGACTTCAGCAATATGTGAACCATGAGCTTCCTGATGTTGAAGATGGTTTTAGAAAAGGCAGAGGAACCAGAGATCAAATTTCCAACATCTTCTGGATCATGGAAAAAGCAAGAGATTTCCAGAAAAACATCTATTTCTGCTTTATTGACTATGCCAAGGCCTTTGACTGTGTGGCTCACAATAAACGGCGGAAAATTTTGAAAGAGATGGGAATAACAGACCACCTGATCTGCTTCTTGAGAAATCTATATACAGGTCAGGAAGCAACAGTTAGAACTGGACATGGAACAACAGACTGGTTCCAAATAAAAAAAGGAGTATGTAAAGGCTGTATACTGTCCCCCTGCTTATTTAACTTATATGCAGAGTACATCATGAGAAACGCTGGACTGGAAGAAACACAAGCTGGAATCAAGATTGCCGGGAGAAATGTCAGTAGCTTCAGATATGCAGATGATACCACCCTTATGGCAGAAAGTGAAGAGGAACTAAAAAGCCTCTTGATGAAAGTGAAAGAGGAGGATGAAAAAGTTGGCTAAAAGCTCAACGTGCAGAAAACGAAGATCATGGCATCTAGTCCCATCACTTCATGGGAAAAAGATGGGGAAACAATGGAAACAGTGTCAGACTTTAATTTTTGGGGCTCCAAAATCACTGCAAATGATGATTGCATGCAAGAAATTAAAAGACACTTATTCCTTGGAAGAAAAGTTATGACCAAACTAGATAGCATATTCAAAAGCAGAGACATTACTTTGCCGACTAAGGTCCGTCTAGTCAAGACTATGGTTTTTCCTGTGGTCATGTGTGGATATGAGATTTGGACTGTGAAGAAGGCTGAGCGCCAAAGAATTGATGCTTTTGAACTATGGTGTTGGAGAAGACTCTTGAGAGTCCCTTGGACTGCAAGAAGATCCAACCAGTCCATTCTGAAGGAGATCAACCCTGGGATTTCTTGGAAGGAATCATGCTAAGGCTGAAACTTCAGTACTTTGGCCACCTCAGGAGAAGAGCTGACTCACTGGAAAATACTCTGATGCTAGAGAGATTGGGGGCAGGAATAGTTTGGGACAACAGAGGATGATATGGCTAGATGGCATCACGGACTTGATGGACGTGAGTCTGAGTGAACTCTGGGAGATAGTGATGGACAAGGAGGCCTGGCATGCTGCTATCCATGGGGTCACAAAGAGTCGGACATGACTGAGCCACTGAACTGAACTGAGTAACAACTCCAAGTTTTTTTTTTCTTTCTTTTTTTTAATACTTTATTCTACATTACAGTACTGTATTTGTTTTGCCATACATTGGCATGAATCAGCCACAGGTGTACACGATCTCCCAATGCTGAAGCCCCCTCCCACCTCCCACCCCATATCATCTCCCTGGATCATCCTATGCACCAGCCCCAAGCATCCTGTATCCTGTATTGAACATAGACTGGCACTTCGTTTCTTACAAGATAGTATACATGTCTCAATGCCATTCTCCCAAATCATCCCACCCTCTCCCTCTCCCTCAGAGTCCAAAAGTCCATTCTATACATCTGAGTCTCTTTTGTTGTCTCACATAGAGGGTCATCATCACTATCTTTCTAAATTCCATGTATATGTGTCAGTATATTGTATTGGTGTTTTTCTTTCTGGCTTACATCACTCTGTATAATTGGCTCTAGTTTCATCCATCTCATTAGAACTGATTCTATGCCCAACAGGGGGATTGCTGGGTCATAAGGCAGTTCTATTTGCAATTTTTTTAAGGAATCTCCACACTGTTTTCCATAGTGGCTGTACTAGTTTGCATTCCCACAGCAGTGTAAGAGGGTTCCCTTTTCTCCACATCCTCTCCAGCATTTATTGCTTGTAGACTTTTGGATCACAGCCATTCTGACTGGTGTGAAATGGTACCTCATTGTGGTTTTGATTTGCATTTCTCTGATAATGAGTGATGTTGAGCATCTTTTCATGTGTTTGTTAGCCATCCGTATGTCTTCTTTGGAGAAGTGCCTATTTAGTTCTTTGGCCCATTTTTTGATTGGATCGTTTATTTTTCTGGAGTTGAGCTGCATAAGTTGCTTGTATATCTTTGAGATTAGTTGTTTGTCAGTTGTTTCATTTGCTATTGTTTTCTCCCATTCAGAAGGCTGTCTTTTCACCTTGCTTATAGTTTCCTTTGTTGTGCAGAAGCTTTTAATTTTAATTAGATCCCATTTGTTTATTTTTGCTTTTATTTCCAGTATACTGGGAGGTGGATCATAGAGGATCCTGCTGTGAGTTATGTCGGAGAGTGTTTTGCCTATGTTCTCCTCTAGGAGTTTTATAGTTTCTGGTCTTACATTTAGATCTTTAATCCATTTTGAGTTTATTTTTGTGTATGGTGTTAGAAAGAGGTCTAGTTTCATTCTTTTACAAGTGGTTGACCAGTTTTCCCAGCACCACCTGTTAAAGAGACTGTCTTTACTCCATTGTATATTCTTGCCTCCTTTGTCGAAGATAAGGTGTCCATAGGTGTGTGGATTTATCTCTGGGCTTTCTATTTTGTTCCATTGATCTATATTTCTGTCTTTGTGCCAGTACCATACTGTCTTAATGACTGTGGCTCTGTAGTAGAGCCTGAAGTCAGGCAAGTTGATTCCTCCAGTTCCATTCTTCTTTCTCAAGATTGCTTTGGCTATTCGAGGTTTTTTGTATTTCCATACAAATCTTGAGATTATTTGATCTAGTTCTGTGAAAAATACTGCTGGTAGCTTGATGGGAATTGCATTGAATCTGTAGATTGCTTTAGGTAGTATACTCATTTTCACGATATTGACTCTTCCAACCCATGAGCATGGTATATTTCTCCATCTATTAGTGTCCTCTTTGATTTCTTTCATCAGTGTTTTATAGTTTTCGATATATAGGTCTTTAGTTTCTTTAGGTAGGAATATTCCTAAGTATTTTATTCTTTTCGTTGCAATGGTGAATGGAATTGTTTCCTTAACTTCTTTTTCTACTTTCTCATTATTAGTGTATAGGAATGCAAGGGATTTCTGAGTGTTGATTTTATATCCTGCAACTTTACTATATTCATTGATTAGCTCTAGTAGTTTTCTGGTCGAGTCTTTAGGATTTTCTATGTAGAGGATCATGTCATCTGCAAACAGTGAGAGTTTTACTTCTTCTTTTCCAATTTGGATTCCTTGTATTTCTTTTTCTGCTCTGATCGCTGTGGCCAAAACTTCCAGTACGATGTTGAAGAGTAGTGGTGAAAGTGGACACCCTTGTCTTGTTCCTGACTTTAGGGGAAACGGTTTCAATTTTTCACCATTGAGGATAATGTTAGCTGTGGGTTTGTCATATATAGCTTTTATTATGTTGAGGTATGTTCCTTCTATTCCTGCTTTCTGGAGAGTTTTTATCATAAATGGATGTTGAATTTTGTCAAAGGCTTTTTCTGCATCTATTGAGATAATCATATGATTTTTATTTCTCAGTTTGTTAATGTGATGAATTACATTGATTGACTTGCGGATATTGAAGAATCCTTGCATCCCTGGGATAAAGCCCACTTGGTCATGGTGTATGATCTTTTTAATGTGTTGCTGGATTCTGATTGCTAGGATTTTGTTGAGGATTTTTGCATCTATGTTCATCAGTGATATTGGCCTGTAGTTTTCTTTTTTTGTGGTGTCTTTGTCAGGTTTTGGTATTAGGGTGATGGTGGCCTCATAGAATGAGTTTGGAAGTTTACCTTCCTCTGCAATTTTCTGGAATAGTTTCAGTAAGATAGGTGTTAGCTCTTCTCGAAATTTTTGGTAGAATTCAGCTGTGAAGCCGTCTGGACCTGGGCTTTTGTTTGCTGGAAGATTTCTGATTACAGTTTCAATTTCCATGCTTGTGATGGGTCTGTTAAGATTTTCTATTTCTTCCTGGTTGAGTTTTGGAAAGTTGTACTTTTCTAAGAATTTGTCCATCTCTTCCAAGTTGTCCATTTTATTGGCATATAGTTGCTGATAGTAGTCTCTTATGATTCTTTGTATTTCTGAGTTGTCTGTCGTGATCTCTCCATTTTCATTTCTAATTTTGTTGATTTGATTTTTTTCTCTTTGTTTCTTGATGAGTCTGGCTAATGGTTTGTCAATTTTATTTATCCTTTCAAAGAACCAGCTTTTTGCTTTGTTGATTTTTGCTATGGTCTCTTTTGTTTCTTTTGCATTTATTTCTGCCCTAATTTTTAGGATTTCTTTCCTTCTACTAACTCTGGGGTTCTCTATTTCTTCCTTTTCTAGTTGCTTTAGGTGTAGAGTTAGGTTATTTATTTGACTTTTTTCTTGTTTCTTGAGGTATGCCTGTATTGCTATGAACTTTCCTCTTAGGACTGCTTTTATAGTGTCCCAAAGGTTCTGTGTAGTTGTGTTTTCATTTTCATTCGTTTCGATGCATATTTTGATTTCTTTTTTGATTTCTTCTGTGATTTGTTGATTATTCAGAAGGGTGTTGTTCAGCCTCCAAATGTTGGAATTTTTAATAGTTTTTCTCCTATAATTGAGATCTAACCTTAGTGCATTATGGTCAGAGAAGATGCTTGGAATAATTTCGATTTTTTTGAATTTATCAAGGTTAGATTTATGACCCAGAATGTGATCTATCCTGGAAAAGGTTCCGTGTGCACTTGAGTAAAAGGTGAAATTCATTGTTTTGGGGTGAAATGTCCTATAGATATCAATTAGGTCTAACTGGTCTATTGTATCGTTTAACGTTTGCGTTTCTTTGTTAATTTTCTGTTTAGTTGATCTGTCCATAGGTGTGAGTGGGGTATTAAAGTCTCCCACTATTATTGTGTTATTATTAATTTCCCCTTTCATGCTTGTTAGCAGTTGTCTTACATATTGCGGTGCTCCTATGTTGGGTGCATATATATTTATAATTGTTATATCTTCTTCTTGGATTGATCCTGTAATCATTATGTAGTGGCCTTCTTTGTCCCTTTTCACAGCCTTTGTTTTAAAGTCTATTTTATCGGATATGAGTATTGCTACTCCTGCTTTCTTTTGGTCTTTATTTGCATGGAATATCTTTTTCCAGCCCTTCACTTTCAGTCTGTATGTGTCCGTTGTTTTGAGGTGGGTCTCTTGTAGGCAGCATATATAGGGATCCTGTTTTTGTATCCATTCAGCCAGTCTTTGCCTTTTGGTTGGGGCATTCAACCCATTTACATTTAAGGTAATTATTGATAAGTATGCTCCTGTTGCCATTTACTTTATTGTTTTGGGTTCGGGTTTATACGTCCTTTTTGTGTTTCCTGTCTAAAGTCTATCCTTTAGTATTTGTTGGAGAGCTGGTTTGGTGGTGCTGAATTCTCTCAGCTTTTGCTTGTCTGGAAAGCTTTTGATTTCTCCTTCATATTTGAATGAGATCCTTGCTGGGTACAGTAGTCTTGGCTGAAGGTTATTATCTTTCATCACTTTAAGTATGTCTTGCCATTCCCTCCTGGCCTGAAGAGTTTCTATTGAAAGGTCTGCAGTTATTCTTATGGGGATCCCCTTGTGTGTTATTTGTTGTTTTTCCCTTGCTGCTTTTAATATTTGTTCTTTGTGTTTGATCTTTGTTAGTTTGATTAAAATATGTCTTGGGGTGTTTCGCCTTGGGTTTATCCTGTTTGGCACTCTCTGGGTTTCTTGGACTTGGGTGATTATTTCCTTCCCCATTTTAGGGAAGTTTTCAACTATTATCTCCTCAAATATTTTCTCATGGTCTTTCTTTTTGTCTTCTTCTTCTGGGACTCCTATAATTCGAATGCTGGAGCATTTCATATTGTCTTGGAGGTCTCTGAGGTTGTCCTCATTTCTTTTAATTCGTCTTTCTTTTTCCCTCACTGATTCATTTATTTATACCATTCTATCTTCTATTTCACTAATCCTATCTTCTGCCTCCATATTCTATTTGTTGCCTCCAGAGTGTTTCTGATCTCATTTATTGCATTATTCATTATATGTTGATTCTTTTTTATTTCTTCTAGGTCCTTGTTAAACCTTTCTTGCATCTTCTCAATCCTTGACCCCAGGCTATTTATCTGTGGTTCCATTTTGATTTCAAGATTTTGGATCATTTTCACTATCAGTATTTGGAATTCTTTCTCAGGTAGATTCCCTATCTCTTCCTCTTTTGTTTGGTTTGGTGGGCATGTCTCCTCTTCCTTTACCTACTGGGTATTCCTCTATCTCTTCATCTTGGTTATATTGCTGCGTTTGGGGTGGCCTTTCTATATTCTGGGAATTTGTGGAATTCTCTTTATTATTGAGCTTCCTCTCTGTATTTGGGGTTATATCAGTGGCTTGTCAAAGTTTCTTGATTAGGGTGGCTTGTGTTGGAGTTCTGGTGGGTGGAGCTGGATTTCCTCTCTCTGGAGTGCTGTGAAGTGTCAAGTAATGGATTATGAGATGTCAGTGGTTTTGAAGTATTTTGAGCTGCCTGTATATTGAAGCTCAGGGGCTTGTTCTTGTGTTGCTGGAGAATTTCCGTGGTATGTCTTGCTCTGGAACTTGTTGGCCCTTGGATGGTGCTCAATTTCAGTATAGGTATGAAGGCATTTGATGAGCTCTTATTGGATAATGTTCCTTGTATTCAGGAATTCTCTGATTATCTTAGGATTTGGATTTAAGCCTCCTGATTCTGGTTTTCAGATTTAATTTTACAATAGCCTCATGATTTCTCCATCTATACAGCACTAATGTTAAAACATCTAGGTTAATGATGATAGGTTTCTCCACCTTGAGAGTTGCCCCTAGAGGATCGCTGAGTTACTTGGAGGAGAGAAGAGGGAGGAGGTTGTTAGAGGTGAGTGGAATGGGATGAGGTGGAATCAAAAGAGAAAGAAGTAAGCTAGCCCGTAACCACTTTCTTGTGTGCGTTCCAAAGTCTGAACCTCTCAGAGGTGGTCTCACAGTTATACATGGAAGAGGAGAGGGAGGAAGTAGATAGAGGTGGCCAGGAGGATAAAAGAGGGAGATGCAAAGGAGGGATACAGATCTGGCCAGTGACCAGTTCCCTGAGAGTTCTCCACCTTCTGGAACACACAGAGATTCATAGAGTTGGGTAGAGAAGAGGAGGGGGAGGGAGGAGATAGAAGCCACCTGGTGGAGAAAAGAGAGATTCCAAAGGGGGAGAGAGTGGTCAAGCCAGTAATCTCACACTCATGTAAAATTGGGTACTGAAGATTAGGTTTTTAAAAGTACAAAATTGGCAACAAATACCAAAATGCCGAGATTAAGAATCTGGAGTAGAGATTGGATTTTCAAAGATAAAATATTAACGTAAAGAAGGAGAAGGAGAAAAAAATTAAAAAAATAGAAAATTAATAAAAGACTCCAGAATTAACAGCTTCCACCACCAAAAGGACTATATACAGTGTTTGCTTTAAACGTAGGGTTGTGTTTTTTTTGAAAAGTAGTATTAGGTTATAAAAATAATAAATCAAAATATAGAGGACTTAAAAATTTAAGCAAGTTTAGAAAAAAAAGACAAAAAAGAAAAAAATATTTTTCAAAAAAAATTTAAAAGAAAAATAAAATTCTTAAAAAAAAAGAAATCACGCTTCCACATCAACCCCTCCCCCCAAAAAAAAATTGATCATAAAGGTAGTAAGGGTATGTCTGGTGCTTTCTCTGTCTTTGTGGGCTGTGTAGGGTCGCTACCAAGGCAGTTCCCTCTGTTTGACTTCCTCTGTTTGCTGGTCTCTTCCATGTCTGATTTCCGTCTTGACTCAGGGATGGGGTTGGTGGACTCTGCACTGGGCTTGCCCCTTCTTGTGGTGCACACCACTCAGGCTGTCCGTCTGGGGCCTGCCCAAGGCTTCATGCACCTCCCCGGTCCAAGCCACTCAGGAAACCCTCCAAGGCTCGGATTTGGAGCCTTCCCAGGTCCGAGTAGCTAGGGAGTTTGGCGCACGCAATTGTTGTGACTTCTGGCCTTTCTGGGTCACTCAATTTTCTGGGAGTATCGCTGGGGCTCTTTCTCCGGCAGATTATGACTGTTCAGAGCCCCTTAGAAGTCTTAATTAGCAAAGAAACCTGCTTGCAATTTGGTAGGTAATGTCTCTCTTGAGCTGCAATTGCCCCTTTCCAGCACTTAAGGCTCTGGCTGCCTGTTGCCTGAGGGGGATGGTCTGCGGCTGGCCTTTTCTGATCCATCCTTTGTTCTGTGTGCGGGCCTGTTGGTGTCTTATGTTCGAGCATTTCGCGTGTTAGCTATCCCACAGTCTGGTTTGCTAGACCAAGACAGTTCATTCTAGCCATGCACGGAGCCAATTCTGGCCCTGTTACGACCCAGTTCTCGAGAAAAGCCCTGCAGCCTATGTCTCCTGCGGCCCAATTCTTAGAAAACACTGTCGCAGGTGCCTTGCACTCCTCCCTGCCCAACCCCCACTGCTACTGTCGGAATCAGGCATTTGCGCTGCTTATCTGCTGGGAGTTTTTACTGTTGAATTCGTAATCTGTTGGTTTTAATTATTTATTTATTCTTCCTTCCTGTTATGTTGCCCTCTGTGCTTCCAGGGCTCGCCCCAGACACGGCTGTGAGAATGTTTCCCGATCTTAGGAGACCTCTCTTTTTAAGAGTCTCTTCCCGGGACGGGATTCCCTTCCCAGGACGGGGCTCCCTCCCTACCTCCTTTGTCTCTATATTCGTCCTTTATAATTATTCCTACCTGGTTTTGAAGCCAATAATCTACTTTGCTGGATGCCTGATGTCCTCTGCCAGCAATCAGAAGCTGCCTTGTGGAATTTACTCAGCGTTGAAATGTTCTTTTGATGAAGTAGTGAGGGAGAAAGTGTTCTCCCCATCCTATTCCTCTGCCATCTTTTTCCCCCTCCCCACCACACCAAGTTTGAAGAAACTCTCACTGTCTTCTGTTGGAAAAAATCTTTCACCTGCTGAGACACAGAGTCTCTAATCCAGCAGTGCATAAATTCACAAGGTACGAAGCACAAATATTCCAGTAAGTTTCTGGAAGCAATACTGCTGCTGCTAAGTCGCTTGTCATGTCCGACTCTATGTGACTCCATAGACGGCAGCCTACCAGGCTCTCCCATCCCTGGGATACTCTAGGCAAGAATACCAGAATAGGTTGCCATTTCCTAGGAAGAACCAAACTTACTTTGAGCTTCTGGTTTCTTTAACTGTTGTTTTAGACACTAAGGAAACAGGTTATGTTGGGCACTGGTTTGGTACATGCAGTACACCACATTGTAGGTGGTATTTCCAGTATACTTTAACATTGCACTCAACAGGTCACTATATATATATTTTTTTTTTCAAACTTTGAACTTTTTATTTTGTATTGAGGTATAGCTGATTAACAATGTTGTGGGTAGTTTCAAGTGGAGAGCAGATGGACACAGCCATATACATATATGCAGAAATTCTCCCCCTGCTGGAGTCCAGCTCCAGCAGCCAGGGAATCAGCCTGAAGGGGTGAGTGGTGTTGACAGATGATGATGTAGTCTTTGACTCGTAGTACAAAACTACATGTTCATTTCAAGCTTCAGTTTCTCTTTTATACTTTGCCAAAAGCATTAGGTCAGAGGTTTGATATTTTTAGTTTTGCCCACCCAGATTTACTGTCTCTAGAAATAATTGTTGCCCTATAAACAGAGTTCCTGCTTCAGAGATTCTCTCAAAACCAGCTTTCAGTTCAGTTCAGTTCAGGCACTCAGTCATGTCCGACTCTTTGCTACCCCATGAATCGCAGCATACCAGGCCTCCCTGTTCATCACCAACTCCCAGAGTTCACTCAGGCTCATGTTCATCGAGCCCATGAAGCCATCCAGCCATCTCATCCTTGGTCATTCCCTTCTCCTCCTGCCCCCAATTCTCCCCAGCATTAGAGTTTTTTCCAATGAGTGAACTCTTCGCATGAGGTGGCTGAAGCACCAGAGTTTCAGCTTTAGCATCATTCCTTCAAAAGAAATCCCAGGGCTGATCTCCTTCAGAATGGACTGGTTGGATCTCCTTGCAGTCTAAGGGACTCTCAAGAGTCTTCTCCAACAACACAGTTCAAAAGCATCAATTCTTCTGTGCTCAGCCTTCTTCACAGTCCAACTCTCACATCCACACATGACCACAGGAAAAACCATAGCCTTGACTAGATGGACCTTAGTCAGCAAAGTAATGCCTCTGCTTTTGAATATGCTATCTAGGTTGGTCATACCTTCTCTTCCAAGGAGTAAGCGTCTGTTAATTTCATGGCTGCAGTTGTTAGACCTCACGGTCTCCTTCCAGAGGTCCGTCACCCTCAAAGATCACCAAGACTCGGACTCGATGCAAACAGCAAGAGGATTTATTGGGCCGCCTTACAGAGCAGTTTTTAAGCACAAAAACCACAAACAGGTGCAGCTAGGGTGGAACAGCCTGATTGGCATACAGGTCTTGACATTTTCAGGGATAGGTCCATTCGTTATCAGACCAAACGGTTGACCGAGCTGCATTTTAGCTGTTAGCTATTTTTCTGGAAAGTAATTTCCTGGAATGGTTTTGAGGTAAACATCCCCCGGAAAGCCTCCCGGAGGCTGCATTCCTGAGATATGAGCCCCTTACACATTCTTGAGATAAAAGTTTGTCTTAAGATTAACAAGAGGGCCTGTTTTCCTAAGGCTCTAGTAAAGTTTTAACCTTTCTTCTTATTCACCTTTCCTCTCATTCCCCTCTTCTTTTTGTTTAGATTTCAATCTTGAAATCATGGGCCGAGGTCTCCCTGAGGGAGTGCAGCATACTGTTGTCTTAGCATAAGCACCTGCACAGCACTTATCCGGTCTCGGAGGATACAAGGCCCTATAGTGAGGAGGAGGAGTAAAATGATCAGTGGCCCCATTAGGGTGGACATTAAGGTGGCAAACCACGGGGCTCTGTTAAACCAGGACTCAAACCACCCTTGGGCGCCCTCCCTTTCTTTTTGTCTACTTGCCAACCTTTTTCATAATTTATTCATGGAGTCGGTGATGACCCCAGAGTGGTCTACATAAAAACAGCATTCTTCCTTGAGGGCCGCACACACTCCTCCTTCTTTTAGGAACAGAAGGTCTAGGCCTCTCCGGTTTTGCATCACTACTTCAGACAGAGAGGTCAGAGATTCTTTTAGTTTAGTAATAGAATCTTCTAGGACTCGTAGGTCCGCGTCTATGGCTTGCTGCAGACTAGCATAATACTGGGGCTGCTGGATGAGGGCTGCTGTGCCGGTTCCAACCCCAGCCGCCACTCCGAGGCCTAAGAGGGCTGCCAGAGTGAGAGTCACCAGCTCTCTTTTTGCTCGGTGACCGCCTTCGTAAGCCTCTAAGAAGGACTCGTCGGAGTGGTAGAGGAGTCGGGGCACTAGCCGCACCAGAACACAGAAGTCAGTTGATCTATTAAATACTGCCATAGACACGCAGGGTGTGAGACCTGTCTTACATGCCCACCAACCATCTCCGGGGGGAATGAGATATCCTGTGTAGCTGAGGGTCTTATCAATACTTTTACAAAGATGAGCTTGGTGAGGAGTGGGAGAGCCTATACACAGTCCCTGGCCCGTCACAGCCGAAAGGGTGAGTCTGACTGTTCCCTGTTGCTGCCACCTGCAATGACTGGGGGAAGAGGAGCTATTTACCGTCCCTATTATCCCTGTGGCTTCGTAATAAGGTGGGGGAGTTGTATAACAGAGCCAACAGGACTTAGTAGCCTCTGGATTGGTGGCATTTAGGACCCTGAAAGCACTGTCAACGAGGGTCAGCATTCTGTCCTGACTTGAGGATATGTTGTAGGGAGCCATCTGGGGAGGGGCTGTTGTGGTTCCTGATGCCGTTTTTTTACCTCTTTCAGTGGGGGCTGGCTCCCAGGGATTTAGAACTGGGTTGGGACCGATGGATTGGGGGGGTGGAGAGTCTATTTTTAATCTAATGGAAAAAATGAGGCCATGGTAATGTTTTTTATATAGCCGTATGCCCCACGAAAATCCTCTGATCCATTCTGTGGTTTGCTTTTGTTTTGCCCTATCAGAGAACTTGATATGGAGTGGGTTGCACCATGAGTTACATTCAGGGAGATTTTGGTGGTGCGTATAGTTGGCTTTGACTGTAATAAGGTCCCAACTAGAGGACGGCCCCCAGTAGACATCCCCCGTAGTCTCACAACCCCAGTGCCGACAATAGAACTCATCTTCTCCCCCACAATGACTCAATGCTCGTTCCCTATGAAACCCTGGGCATACATACAGAGTATAAGTTCTTAGCATACTTCTCCTGACCTTATTGGCGCAACCCCCCCCACAGTCTGGGCATGCGAAGAAGCCATCAAGCCCCATATGGACAGACGTTTGGGGGGCTCTGTGAAGGTCAGAGTACCCTTTAAGGTCCCAGTCAGCAGGCAGTCCTGACGCCAGTTGACAGAGGTCTGGGTAAAGGTGTGGCCAACAGGCGGTCCGCGGGGCAATGTTAGTACTAGACCGTACGATCCTTCCCACATGTGAAACTACTTTCCAAGTCAGTTGTTGAGGCTGGTGGGGATTTGACGCACCCACAGCTGGGAGGATCAGGAGGAGGGCTGCGAGTCCATAGATTGGCAGAGTTTGAGCTTTAAGGGGTGAGAAGTATGGTGCGCCTTCCATTGAGGTGACGGTTCCAGAGTGGCCTTGATGTGGGAGGCGTGGATCCAGGATGAGATTCCGTCGACCTTGACGGCTGTAGGGGTGGTGAGCAAGACGATGTAGGGTCCCTTCCACCTAGGTTCTAGGTTCTGCTGTCAGTGTCGGTGGACGTAAACAGAGTCTCCCACTTGAAACAGGTGGGCCTCTCCTGGGGTGCCGGGTTGATAAGTTTCAGAGAGCTGGGTCCACACCTCTCTCTGAACCAGTTGAAGCCCTTTTAGCCTAGCATAGAGATCACCATTATTAAAACTGCAGGGATCAAATCCCTCCCTGAGTGACAGTATAGGGGGAGGTGCCCCATATAGGATTTCAAAAGGAGAGAAGCCAAAACGGGAAGGGGTGTTCTGTACTCAGAACAAGGCTAAGGGAAGGAGCACCATCCAGTCAGTATCGCCAGTCTCCAAGGACAATTTAGTTAGGATCTCTTTTAGAGTCCTGTTCATCCTTTCTACCTGTCCTGAACTCTGGTGTCTGTATGCACAATGTAATTTCCAATTGGTCCCCAGAAACTTAGCTACCTCCTGACTTACTTGGGCGGTAAAAGCTGGCCCATTATCTGACCCTATCATCTTTGGAGCCCCAAAGCGTGGGAAGATTTCTTCTAAGATTTTCTTGGTCATCGTGAGTGCATTTTCGTTTTTGGTAGGGAAAGCCTCTACCCACCCCAAGAAGGTATCTATAAAGACCAATAGATACTTGTTGCTCTACCTTGCGGGGCATACTTTGGTGAAGTCCACTTCCCAATAAGCCCCCGGCCTGTCCCCACGCAGCTGCTTACCTTGGCTCACTTTGTTCTGGCTGGCATTCACCTCTTGGCAGGGCTTGCAATTCTGGACTATCTGTTCAGCCAATTTGACAAGCCCCGGCACCTCATTTCCTGTCTTATTTGAAAGGGAGACTAGCTTTTTAGTTCCCAAGTGAGTCCAATGGTGCATTTGCTCTAACATTTCTTTAGCCTCTTCTGCCTTCATAGCCTGTTTCTTTTTAGGTCATGGGGAGGGGCTGCTTTCAGAGTGAGTGACTAGCAGTTCCGAAATCTCGCCTCTTGTTGCCACTTCTCGCACGACTTGATCTGCCATGTTGTTCCCCTTTACCACTGGGGACTGATCTTTCTGATGCCCAGGGCAATGGATTATGCTGACCTTTTTGGGTAACATAAGGGCGGTTAATAACTCTAAGATTTCGTCTTTATTTTTAATTTCTTTACCAGCCAATGTAAGGAGCCCCCTTTGCTGATATATGGCTCCATGTACATGCACGGTGGCGAAGGCATATCTACTGTCAGTGTAGATGTTAACCCACTTTCCTTCTGACAGTTGGAGAGCCTTTGTGAGGGTTATTAGCTCGGCTTTTTGGGCCTATGTTCCTTGCGGGAGGGCAGCCGCCCAAATCACACTAGTCCCATCTACCACCGTGGCACCGGCCTGCTGCTTGCCTTCTTCGAGGAAACTGCTTCCGTCCATGTACCATGTCACCTCAGCATCCCAAAGCAGCTGGTTGGAAAGATCTCTATGGGTCCTGTGGACATCAGCCAGCACTTCTTGGCAACTGTGCGTCACTTCAGTTTGGCCGGGGTCTGGTAGCAGCATGGCAGGATTGAGCCCTGTCGCCGCTGTGAATTTGATTCGTTCAGAGTTCAGGAGTAACGTCTGGTAGTGGGTCACTCTGGCGTTGGTCAGCCATCTCTCAGGGGGTTGCCGAATCACACTTTCTAAGGTGTGGGGTGCGGTAATGAGCAAGTTCTGCCCCAAAGTCAGTTTATCCGCATCTTTTACCAGAACTGCCACGGCCGCCACTATACGTAAGCAACTTGGCCAGCCGGCAGCTACAGGGTCCAATTTTTTTGACAGGTATGCCACAGGTCGATTCCATGGTTCCAGCTTTTGAGTGAGGACCCCTTTGGCAATGTCATTATTTTCTGCCACATAGAGATGAAACGGCTTGTTCACATCTGGGAGTCCCAGGACAGGAGCTGAAAACAAGGCTCGCTTAATGTTGTTAAAGGCTTTTTGTTCGCTTTCTCCCCAGACGAAGGGTGTACTGCCCTTTGTCAGGGGGTACAAGGGGGCGGCCATCTCCGCGAACCCCAGAATCCAGAGTCTGCAGAATCCTGCAGTACCCAGGAACTCCCTGACTTGCCGAGGGCTCCTGGGGGCTGGTATTCTGGCCACTGTCTCTTTTCTGGCCTCTGACAGCCATCACTTCCCGTCCTTGATTTGGTACCCCAGGTAACTGACCTGCTGCCGGCAGATCTGGGCCTTTTTGGCGGAGGCGCGGTAACCAAGGGATCCGAGCTCGGTCAACAAAGTCTCAGTTCCCTTCCTGCACTCTTCTTTAGTGTCAGCGGCCAGGAGCAAGTCATCTACATACTGGAGCAAAGTTACCTGGGGGTTGGTGGCCCGGAAATGCGTGAGGTCCTGGTGGAGGGCTTCGTCAAAGATTATTGGCGAATTTTTGAATCCTTCCAGCAGCCTTGTCCACATTAGCTGTCCAGAGAGTTCTGTAAGGGGGTCCTTCCACTCAAAGGCGAAAATAGGCTGACTGACGGGCTAAGTCGTAGGCAGAAGAGAGCATCTTTTAAGTCTAAGACAGTGTACCACTTTCGGTTGGGGGGAAGTGTGCTCAACAGGTTGTAGAGGTTGGGTACCATTGGATGTAGGTCGGCCACCCACTTGTTGACTTCCCTCAGATCCTGTACAGGCCGGTAGTCGCCTGTTCCAGGTTTGCGGACTGGGAGCAGAAGGGTGTTCCAGGCTGACTGGAACTTTACTAGTATTCCTAATTTGAGGAGCCGCTGGATATGAGGGCAGATCCCGTCTCTGGCTTCTCTGCTCATCGGGTACTGACGGACAGATACAGGAGTGGAGGAGGCCTTGATTTTTACCACCAATGGAGGCTGCCGGACCACCATCCCCATGCCTGAAACTTCAGCCCAGGCTAGAGGGGTTTTAGTCAACCATTCCTGCATATCAGCAGCCTCAGGGAAGGGGCCTTCAAACAGCCTGTGTTCATCTTCTAGTTTTAAAGTCAGAACCTGTAGTGACCTCCCCTTCCCGTCTGTCACCGTGGCACCTTCGGTGTGAAAATGGATCTGAGCCCCCACTTTTGTGAGCAAGTCCCATCCCAACAAGGGGTAAAGGCATTCAGGGATCACAAGGAACGAATAGGATACCCGGCCCATGCCGAGGTCCACTGTTCTTCGGGTAGTCCATGGGTACTGCCGGTACCCTGTAGCGCCCTGTACCCAAGCTTTTTTTGTGGACAACGTCTCTTCTGACTGTAACAGGACCCAGTGTTGGGCTCCAGTGTCTACCAAGAACTGCACAGGCTTCCCCTCCACCTTGAGAGTTACCCTAGGCTTGGGAAAGGGATCCGAGCCCCATCTTCCCTAATCTTCTTCTTCGAGAGCTAAGATCTTGTCAAGAGTGGAGGGTCTTCTCCTCTTCTTTTTGGGGCAGTCTCTGAGACAATGTTCCTTTTCCTTGCAGTATGCACACTGGTCTTTATCTAGAGTTCCCGCTTTACTTTCCCTGCGATCTTTTTCTTCAGCCCTGTCTCTCCCTTTTCCCACTGTAATTACTGTGGCCAAAATCTTAGTTAAGATTCTCTCTTGTCTCTTTTCTCTTTCTAGTTCTCTTTCATCCTGTTCCTTTCTTTTTCTCTCTTTTTCTTCTTCTGTCTCCCTCTTATTAAATAATTTGTCTGCTTCTCTAACCAGATCCTGAAGGGAGTATCCTTGTAACCCATCTAGTCTCTGTAATTTTTTTTCTGATGTCTGAGGCTGACTGATCAATAAAAGCCATTGCTATAGTTGCTCTATGCTCCTCGGACGTGGGGTCATAAGGAGTGAATCGTCTAAATGCCTCCATTAATCTATCTAAAAACATGGTCGGTGACTCAGTGGATCCCTGAGTCACTTCTCTTACCTTAGCCAGATTTGTGGGGTGTCTTGCAGCCCCTCAGAGACCCGCCACCAGAGCCTGGTGATAGACCCTCAGGTGCTGCCTACCTGCTGGGGAACTGTAGTCCCAGTTGGGTCTCATCAGCGGAAAACCAGCATCTATCTCATTGGGTAGTGCCGTGGGGTGCCCGTCATCTCCGGGCACATTTTTTCCAGGCCTCCAGCAACACTCGCTGCCTCTCCTCGGTTGTGAGAAGAGTCTGCAGCAATTGTTGGCAGTCATCCCAAGTGGGCTAGTGTGAGAAAACAAGGGATTCTATTAGAGAAGTTAGTGCTTGTGGGTTGTCAGAGAATGAGGGGTTATGAGTCTTCCAATTATAGAGGTCTGAGGCAGAGAATGGCCAATACTAGAGTGGCCAATTTCCATGGTTATTGGGGGGCCATACTCCCAAAGAGGGAGGATGGCAGAGGATTCTGGGGTGGCTGCTTGGCGACTTCGCGTCCCCGCCACTGGGCCTGACTCTCCTCCGTCCAGGGCAGGCTCGGACGGTACAGTGGGCTGAGTTGCCAGGGCTGGGGGAAGTGGGTCCGGTGAGGGGACCAACTCCAGTGGATAGGGTAGGGGGGGGGTCCACGAGTAAGAGATCGGCCTGGGTATCTGGGTATATCTTTTTGGCAGGAGCTCTCACTTTTTCTTCTCCTTTTTCCACTGGTCTCAAGGTGAAGATCCCTGCAGCGGGTCCCGACGACATTCCTGTAGAAAGAACAAAGGGCCGGACCCACGCCAGAAGGGAGAGGACCAGGTCCTCCCATACCATAATATAGGGCACCTGGTCTGGGTGTCCGTGGGGTCCAGGGGCAAAAACTACAGCCTTAACTAGGCTGACCTGTTCTGAGGAGAAAGAACCTTACCTTCGAGTGGCCACCCTGTCTGAAAGCTGGGCCATTCTGCTGAGCACAAAGTCTGCCACTTTTCCTTCTTAACCCTTACTGAAAGGTTATGTGCCCTGGTCTTAACTTCAGTCCAATGACTTGTCGTCAATGACAAGGGGGTTGTCACAGTCTGTCCCATCGTCAAGTCATCTGGGGATGCCGCAGGAAAGACAAGTTAGGAGAGAGACAAACAAAGCCAAGACAAAAAGAGAGAACAGCCGCTGCACGTCTGACCAAAAACAAAAAGGACTACAGATGGGAGCCCCGCCAGAGGCTCTGTCTGATTCAGACGAAGGGGGGTCAAAACTGAACCCTTCTTCCAGACTGACGTCTTGGGCGTCCCCAAGGATCGTCACAGATCTGCCTCTCAAGCAGATTTCAGAAATGTGTGAGAAAACAAGGGATTCTATTAGAGAAGTTAGTGCTTGTGGGTTGTCAGAGAATGAGGGGTTATGAGTCTTCCAATTATAGAGGTCTGAGGCAGAGAATGGCCAATACTAGAGTGGCCAATTTCCATGGTTATTGGGGGGCCATACTCCCAAAGAGGGAGGATGGCAGAGGATTCTGGGGTGGCTGCTTGGCGACTTCGCGTCCCCGCCACTGGGCCTGACTCTCCTCCGTCCAGGGCAGGCTCGGACGGTACAGTGGGCTGAGTTGCCAGGGCTGGGGGAAGTGGGTCCGGTGAGGGGACCAACTCCAGTGGATAGGGTAGGGGGGGGGTCCACGAGTAAGAGATCGGCCTGGGTATCTGGGTATATCTTTTTGGCAGGAGCTCTCACTTTTTCTTCTCCTTTTTCCACTGGTCTCAAGGTGAAGATCCCTGCAGCGGGTCCCGACGACATTCCTGTAGAAAGAACAAAGGGCCGGACCCACGCCAGAAGGGAGAGGACCAGGTCCTCCCATACCATAATATAGGGCACCTGGTCTGGGTGTCCGTGGGGTCCAGGGGCAAAAACTACAGCCTTAACTAGGCTGACCTGTTCTGAGGAGAAAGAACCTTACCTTCGAGTGGCCACCCTGTCTGAAAGCTGGGCCATTCTGCTGAGCACAAAGTCTGCCACTTTTCCTTCTTAACCCTTACTGAAAGGTTATGTGCCCTGGTCTTAACTTCAGTCCAATGACTTGTCGTCAATGACAAGGGGGTTGTCACAGTCTGTCCCATCGTCAAGTCATCTGGGGATGCCGCAGGAAAGACAAGTTAGGAGAGAGACAAACAAAGCCAAGACAAAAAGAGAGAACAGCCGCTGCACGTCTGACCAAAAACAAAAAGGACTACAGATGGGAGCCCCGCCAGAGGCTCTGTCTGATTCAGACGAAGGGGGGTCAAAACTGAACCCTTCTTCCAGACTGACGTCTTGGGCGTCCCCAAGGATCGTCACAGATCTGCCTCTCAAGCAGATTTCAGAAAATTCAGAAAACCAGAGTTGGACAGATGTGCGAGTGGTACCTTAATTCTGAGTAAGAACAGAGCCAACACAAGAACATACAACAGAGCTCGAGCATACCTCCGAATCCGGGTGTCAGGGAGATCTAAGATGGGCAAGAGATCCCGGACGAGCCCCCAAATTTTAGACCTCAAGATCTTCTTCCAGAGGTCCATCACCCCCAAAGATCACCAAGACTCGGACTCGATACAAACAGCAAGAGGATTTATTGGGCCGGTGCGCTGGGGTTCGGTCACCTCCAGTGAGGAATGAACCCTGAACACTCGTTACAGAGCAGTTTTTAAGCACAAAAACCACAAACAGGTGCAGTTAGGGTGGAACAGCCTGATTGGCATACAGGTCTTGACATTTTCAGGGATAGGTCCATTCTTTATCAGACCAAAACGATTGACCGAGCTGCATTTTAGCTGTTAGCTGTTTTTCTGGAAAGTAATTTCCTGAAATGGTTTTGAGGTAAACATCCCCCAGAAAGCCTCCCGGAGGCTGCATTCCTGAGATATGAGCCCCTTACACATTCTTGAGATAAAGGTTTGTCTTAAGATTAACAAGAGGGCCTGTTTACCTAAGGCTCTAGTAAAGTTTTAACCTTTCTTCTTATTCACCTTTCCTCTCACAGTCATCATCTGCAATGATTTTGGAGCCCCAAAAAATAAAGTCTGACACTGTTTCCACTGTTTCCCACTGTTTCCCCATCTATTTCCCATGAAGTGATGGGACCGGATGCTGTGATCTTCGTTTTCTGCACGTTGAGCTTTTAGCCAACTTTTTTGCTTTCTTCTTTTACTTTCATCAAGAGGCTTTTTAGTTCCTCTTCACTTTCTGCCATAAGGGTGTTGTCATATGCATATCTGAGGTTATTGATATTTCTCCCAGCAATCTTGATTCCAGCTTGTGTTTCTTCCAGTCTAGCGTTTCTCATGATGTACTCTGCATATAAGTTAAATAAGTAGGGGGACAATATACAGCCTTGACATACTCCTTTTCCTATTTGGAACCAGTCTGTTGTTCTATGTCCAGTTCTAACTGTTGCTTCTTGACCTGCATACAGATTTCTCAAGAGGCAGGTCAGGTGGTCTGGTATTCCCATCTCTTTGAAAAATTTCCACAGTTTACTGTGATCCACACAGTCAAAGGCTTTGGCATAGTCAATAAAGCAGAAAGAGATGTTTTTCTGGATTTCTCTCGCTTTCTCCATGATCCAGAGGATGTTGGCAATTGGATCTCTGGTTCCTCTGCCTTTTCTAAAACCAGCTTGAACATCAGGGAGTTCACTGTTCATGTATTGGTGAAGCCTGGCTTGGAGAATTTTGAGCATTACTTTACTAGCATGTGAGATGAGTGCAGTTGTTCAGCAGTTTCAGCATTCTTTGGCATTGCCTTTGCTTGAGATTGGAATGAAAACTGATTTTTTCCCAATCTGTGGCCACTGCTGAGTTTTCCAAATTTGCTGGCATATTGAGTGCAGCACTTTCACAGCGTCATCTTTCAGAATTTGAAACAACTCACTGGAATTTCATCACCTCTACTAGCTTTGTTCATAGTGAGACTTTCTAAGGCCCATTTTACTTCACATTCCAGGATATCTGGCTCTAGATGAGTGATCACACCATCATGATTATCTGGATCGTGATCTTTTAGTACAGTTCTTCCATGTATGCTTGCCACCTCTTCTTAATATCTTCTGTTTCTGTTAGGTCCAGACCATTTCTGTCCTTTATCGATCCCATCTTTGCTTGAAATATTCCCTTGATATCTCTAATTTTCTTGAAGTGATCTCTAGTATTTCCCACTATGTTGTTTTCCTTTCCTTGGCTGAGTTGGCTGGAAAGAATATTAAAGTGCTTGAAAGAAGCGTGAGAAAGGTTAAAGCCTTCTGCCTTGTGCCTTGAAAATAATCTATAAAATGCATTAGGCATTACTGACAAAATGGAGGCACACCCCCAAACCCTTCTCCACATCTCACAGGCCCTGGGATAAAGGAGTTAGTCCTTGTGATTCTGACTTGTTCTTTCTTTGGTTGAGTTGGCTGGAAAGAATGTTAAAGTGCTTGAGAGAAGCATGAGAAAGGATAAAGACTTCTGCCTTGTGCCCTGAAACTAATCTATAAAATAACCATTGACATTTGTTTAAGGATCTTTACAAAGAATGTTCCAGGATGAGCACATAGGCTGCAGCTTGAGGCCATGGGAAGGATTGTTATCTGAGACCTGTTTGTGAGGGAAATATTTATGACAAAAATGTTTGCTGAGTTTAGGGTTTAGGAATAATTAAGAATAGCTAGAAGCCTTTTTTAGGAGATAGTGATCTTAAGATGCTAGGGGCAAACAGGATTTAGAAAGATAAGAAATAAACTGAGGAATGTAGCATGAGTTACAATGCAATCACAAATTAAGATTAGGACACATATGAGAAAGTAGCTGGAAAGAATGTTAAAGTGCTTGACAGAAGCATGAGAAAGGATAAAGCCTTCTGCAGTTGTGCCTATACAATAATCTATAAAATAACCATTGACATTTGTTAAGGATCTTTACAAAGAATATCCCAGGATGAGCACTGTAACAGTTTATTTCTTATCTTTCTAAATCCTGTTTGCCCCTAGCATCTTAAGATCACTATCTCCTAAAAAAGGCTTCTAGCTATTCTTAATTATTCCTAAACCCTAAACTCAGCAAACATTTTTGTCATAAATATTTCCCTCACAAACAGGTCTCAGATAACAATCCTTCCCATGGCCTCAAGCTGCAGCCTATGTGCTCATCCTGGAACATTCTTTGTAAAGATCCTTAAACAAATGTCAATGGTTATTTTATAGATTAGTTTCAGGGCACAAGGCAGAAGTCTTTATCCTTTCTCATGCTTCTCTCAAGCACTTTAACATTCTTTCCAGCCAACTCAACCAAAGAAAGAACAAGTCAGAATCACAAGGACTAACTCCTTTATCCCAGGGCCTGTGAGATGTGGAGAAGGGTTTGGGGGTGTGCCTCCATTTTGTCAGTAATGCCTAATGCGGCTCCCAATATCCCACAAAACCCCTCCCAAACAGGTTGTTAACTAACATTGAACAGAGTTTCCTGTGCTATACCGTAGGTTCTTGTTGGTTATCCATTTTGTATATAGCAGTGTGTACAATACACCGCGTCGAAAACCAGTGGCGGCCAGGAGGAGACACCCTGTGTCCGAGGTCAGGGGTGCCTGGAAGAAGCCACCTTGCACTCGAGGCCAGGGGTAGTGACCCTGAGGAGCCATCATGAGCCCGAGGCCAGGGCTGGCTGCTGGAAGGAGCAACCCAAGGAGTGGTGGCTGCACAGGTGCAGAAGGGCCTAGAGAGCTATCCCACATTGAAAGTCAGGAACCACTGCCTTAAGGAGATACCCCTCGTCCAAGGTAAAGAGCAGCAGCTGAGCTTTGCTGGAGCAGCTGTGAAGAGATACCCCATGCCCAAGGTAAGAGAAACCCAACTAAGATGGTAGGTGTTGCAAGAGGGCATCAGAGGGCAAATACACTGAAACCATAGACACAGAAAACTAGTCAGTCTAATCACACTAGGAACACAGCATTGTCTGACTCAGTGAAACCAAGCCATGCCTGCAGGGCAACCCAAGATGGGCGGGTCATGGTGGAGAAGGCTGACAGAACGTGGTCCACTGGAAAAGGGAATGGCAAGTCACTACAGTATTCTTGCCTTGAGAACCCCATGAACAGTATGAAAAGGCAAAATGATAGGATATCAAAAGAGGAACTTCCCAGGTCAGTGGGTGCCCAATATTCTACTGGAGATCAGTAGAGAAATAACTCCAGAAAGAATGAAGGAATGGAGCCAAAGCAAAAACAATGCCCAGCTGTGGATGTGACTGGTGATAGAAGCAAGATCCAATGCTGTAAAGAGCAATATTGCATAGGAACCTGGAATGTCAAGGCAAATTGGAAGTGGTCAACAGGAGATGGCAAAGGTGAATGTCAACATTCTCAGAAACAGCGAACTAAAGTGGACTGGAATGGGTGAACTTAACTCAGATGACCATTATATCTACTACTGTGGGCAAGAATCCCTCAGAAAAAATGGAGTAGCCATCACAGTCAACAAAAGAGTCCAAAATACAGTACTTGGATGAAATCTCAAAAACGGCAGAATGATCTCTGTTCGTTTCCAAGGCAAACCATTCAATATCACAGTAATCCAAGTCTATGCCCAACCAGTAATGCTGAAGAAGCTGAAGTTGAACGGTTTTATGAAGATATACAAGACCTTTTAGAACTAGCACCCCAAAATGATGTCTTTTTCATTATAGGGGACTGGAATGCTAAAGTAGGAAGTCAGGAAATACCTGAAGTAACAGGCAAATTTGGCCTTGGGATGCAGAATGAAGCAGGGCAAAGACTAATAGATTTTTGTTAAAAAGATACACTGGCCATAGCAAACACCTTCTTCCAACAACACAAGAGAAGACTCTACATATGGACATCACCAGATCGTCAACAACGAAATCACATTGATTATATTCTATGCAGCCAAAATTGGAGAAGCTCTATACAGTCAACAAAAACAAGACCAGGAGCTGACTGGTGGTTCAGATAATGAACTCCTTATTACCAAATTTAGACTTAAATTGAAGAAAATAGGGAAAACCGCTAGACCATTCAGATATGACCTAAATCAAATCCCTTATGATTATACAGTGGAAGTGAGAAATAGATTTAAGGGCCTAGATCTGATAGATAGGGTGCCTGATGAACTATGGACAGAGGTTCGTGACATTGTATGGGAAACAGGGATCAAGATCATCTCCATGGAAAAGAAATGAAAAAAAGCAAAATGGTTGTCTGGGGAGGCCTTACAAATAGCTGTGAAAATAGAGAGGTGAAAGGCAAAGGAGAAAAGGAAGGATATAAGCACCTGAATGCAGAGTTCCAAAGAATAGCAAGAAGAGATAAGAAAGCCTTTTTCAGCAATCAACACAAAGAAATAAAGGAAAAGAACAGAATGGGAAAGACTAGAGATCTCTTCAAGAAAATTAGAGATATCAAGGGAACATTTCATGCAAAGATGGGCTCGATAAAGGACAGAAATGGTATGGATCTAAGAGAAGCAGAAGATATTAAGAAGAGGTGGCAAGAGTACACGGAAGTACAGTACAAAAAAGAACTTCACGACCCAGATAATCATGATGGTGTGATTACTCATCTAGAGCCAGACATCTTGGAATGTGAAGTCAAGTGGGCCTTAGAAAGCATCACTACAAACAAAGCTAGTAGACGTGATGGAATTCCAGTGGGGCTATTTCAAATCCTGAAAGATGAAGCTGTGAAAGTGCTGCACTCAATATGCAGGCAAATTTGGAAAACTCAACAGTGGCCACAGGAGTGGAAAAGGTCTGTTTTCATTCCAATTTCAAGGAAAGGCAATGCCAAAGAATGCTCAAACTACCACACAATTTACTCATCTCACATGCTAGTAAAGTAATCCTCAAAATGCTCCAAGCCAAGCTTCAGCAATATGTGAACCGTGAAATCCCTAATGTTCAAGCTGGTTTTAGGAAAAGCAGAGGAACCAGAGATCAAATTTCCAACATCTGCTGGATCATGGAAAAAGCAAGATAGTTTCAGAAAAACATCTATTTCTTCTTTATTGACTATGCCAAAGCCTTTGATTATGTGGATCACAATAAACTGTGGAAAATTCTGAAAGAGATGACAATACCAGACCACCTGACCTGCCTCTTGAGAAACCTGTATTCAGGTCAGGAAGCAACAGTTAGAACTGGAAATGGAACAACAGACTGGTTCCAAATAGGAAAAGGAGTATGTCAAGGCTGTATATTGTCCCCCTGCTTATTTAACTTATATGCAGAGTACATCATGAGAAACACTGGATGAAAGAAACACAAGCTGGAATCAAAATTGCTGGGAGAAATATCAATAACCTCAGATATGCAGATGACACCACTCTTATGGCAGAAAGTGAAGAGGAGCTTATTAGCTTCTTGATGATAGTGAAAGAGGAGATTGAAAAAGTTGGCTTTAAGCTCAACATTCAGAAAACAAAAATCATAGCATCTAGTCCCATCACTTCATGGGAAATAGATAGGGAAACAGTGGAAACAGTATCAGACTTTATTTTGGGTTGACCCAAAATCACTGCAGATGGTGACTGCAGCCATGAAATTAAAAGACACTTACTCCTTGGAAGAAAAGTTATGACCAACCTAGATAGCATATTCAAAAGCAGAAACATTACTTTGCCGACTAAGGTCCGTCTAGTCAAGGTTATGGTTTTGCTTGTGGTCATATATGGATGTGAAAGTTGGACTGTGAAGAAGGTTGAGTGCTGAAGAACAGATGCTTTTGAACTGTGTTGTTGGAGAAGACTCTTGAGAGTCCCTTGGACTGCAATAAGATCCAATCAGTCCATTCTGAAGGAGATCAACCCTGGGATTTCTTTGGAAAGAATGATGCTGAAGCTGAATCTCCAGTACTTTGGCCACCTCATGCGAAGAGTAGACTCACTGGAAAATACTCTGATGCTGGGAAGGATTAGGGTCAGGAGGAGAAGGGGACGAATGAGGATTTGATGGCTGGATGGCATCACGGACTCGATGGATGTGAGTCTGAGTGAACTCCGGGAGATGGTGATGAACAGGGAGGCCTGGAGTGCTGTGGTTCATGGGGTGGCAAAGAGTCGGACACGACTGAGTGACTGAACTGAACTGACATCAGTTTTCCAAACTCTCTATCCCTTCCACCTGGCAAATGTAGGTCACTATATTTTTTTATTGGCCATTTGTTTTTCCTGATGACATAGGATATGGAATAGTAGATAGAGTCTATGATCATTCATTCATAGTCATGTCTCATTTACCATAAAATGATTCCCTAGGTATGGGAGATGTTATATGGTATTCCAAGTTGGCAAATAAAATAATATTGTAAATCCTTATGAAGTAGTAAAAGTAGAGGTACAGACGTTATGTAAATTGCCAAAAGGGGGATGCCTGTTGCCTCTAGTGTGAAATAAGTCTGGTGGAACTAACTTCTCAGTATAAGGCTGGATGGTCTCCTCAAGTTACAGTATCCAATTGAAGGATCACCATTGGTAGATGCCCTTAACAGAGTAACCGTCACATCATTACCTACACCATTCTAAATGAGAAGGTGCAGATTCTATTATTGCCAGGCATTACATAATCCTACCTGCTGCCATGACCCATGGGCTTCCCTTGTGGCTCAGATGGTAAAGAATGAGCCTGCAATGCAGGAGATCTGAGTTCAAATCCTGGGTTAGGAAGATCCCCTAGAGAAGGACATGGCAACCTACTCCTGTGTTTTTGCCTGCAGAATCCAATGGACAGAGGAGCATGGTGGGCTACAGACCATGGGGTCACAAAGAGTAGGACATAACTGAGCAAATGAATGCACATACATCATAACCCATGCATTCATCGGGCTTTTGCACAAGAAGTAATGGAGGAGACAGGCTGTCATTATGCCCACCTATTATTTAAGTAAATTCTATATAAGAAGATATTAGGCAGTAGGGATTTGTAGGAGATACCAGATCTACATGCTTTGTGTCCCTCTCCCCCGTGTGTAGGTCTATCTATATTCCTCTTTGTAGACTTCTTGTTATTGAGTTTTTGATCTTGCCCATTTTATACTCATGACCAACTAATCATCCAATTCATAACTAGGTCATTCACCACTGCCTGAGTCCATGTATATTTTTACCTTAGACAATGAGAAAGAACAAATAAACTTTTATCAGAAATGTTCTTGGGAAAGATCCATCCTTTCATGCTATCATTTAAGGTAACTTATGAGAGGGTATCTACATTGCACAGTATTGCATTTTTAGCTCACATCAACATACCAGACAAACCAACCTGTTATGTAGGTACAAGATATTTTCCATTTCTAGTAAATGGTAACTGAGAATTCCCTATGATAATACAGATATAGAAAAAGGAGAGGGTTCAGTACCCCCAAAATAAGAAGAACCTAGATTATATAGTTATTTAACATCTTTGTAAACAATGTTATTATGATTGCATAATAGGTCTATCTATATTCCTCTATATTCATAATATATTCCTATATTAGACCTTATAGTATCTGATGTTTCTTCACATTTTAAATGCAGCTTTGGTTGAATTTAACACAATCAGAACTTCAGAAAGCTATTCAGTTCAGTTCAGTTCAGTTGCTCAGTTGTGTCTGACTCTTTGTGACTCCATGGACTGCAGCACACCAGGCTTCCCTGTCTATCATCAACTCCCAAAGCTTACTCAAACTCATGTACATCGAGTCAGTGATGGCATCCAACCATCTCATCCTCTGTTGTCGCCTTCTCTGAGTTAGAGTTCAGTAACTCACTATGAGAACTATTGCAAATGGTAAGGAGTTGTCTGTTACAAATGGCATGGCCTTGCTCTGCAATCCTTTTGAGGCATGGCAAAAAATCCACAAAGCTACTATATCCAACATGGATATATATGACCAGATAGTGAGTAATTTAGATACTATGAGTAATGTTTTGTGTCAAGAACAGCTTATGTTGCATTCTGGATTTGATCAAGTTCCCATTCAAAACTAATATCTTGCTGCATCATTTAATAGCTTTCAGTAGTATGCCCAAGTACAGTATTTAATATCTTCCAAACCCAAAGAAACCTACTAGGCATTATACTTTCTTTGCAAAGGGTCAATATGCAACATTTGTTGTTTACCTTTAAGCATGTCCTTTATCGATAATACTTCAAAACATTCAAATTTGTAAATATATTTTTTGATGAGTCAGGACTTTAAATATTACTGTAGCATTTTTCTCCCAAGTTTGGTCATATGTATATGCTATATGAGATTGCCAGATCACTAGCATGGATTAACATAAGAGTATCCTCTTGTAGACCATATTGTGACCAAAATCATAACACTTCACATAACCTGGGGCAAGACAGGAAGTGTTTGCTGTTGTCCTGTTTATGTAAAAAGGGATTAGATTAATTTTCCTTAATAGTGGAGATTGGAGAGAAAGTATTTTACTGATTGGTAACTATGCATCAACTGTCCTTGTTACTGTGTTAGCAAAACCTAGATAGACTTGTCCTTTTCAGCTGCAGCTGTAATTATGGATAAAGTGGAGCTGATGTGAGGAAGTGTAGCAAAAGTATCTCATATAGAATAGAAAGCTGATTGTTATCAAAATAGATGTCAGTTTTCCAGTTTGGTATTAGTTTGAAGTTCTTTTAAAACCTTAAATGCAGGTTGAATATCCCATCTCATTATCCACATGGTAAAATAATGATGGAATAATGGCAAAACTAATTATAATGTATTTACATAGTAATTATATATTATTTTCTTAAAACTAATGCCTTGATCGAAGAGGGCATGGCAGTTTACTTCAGGATTCTTGCCTGGAGAATCCCATGGACAGAGGGGCCTGGCAGGCTACACTCCATAGGGTTGCACAGAGTTGGACAGAACTGAAGTGACTTAGGGCACATGCACACAGTGTCTTGATCACTGTGTTAGTTAGCATACACAGTTCATTTGGTTTTTTATAAACTTTTTTAAGAATTTTGGGCTCAGGAAGTTTCAGCTACTTGTCAAAGTAACAGTCATTATTCAGAAAAATCTGAGATTCAAATCTGGCTGAATCTAAAGCCACTATGCTCTCTTCAAAAGGACCTTACTTTCCAGTATTGCAGTTTCAAGGATTTTTCTTTTCTAATGTTAGTTTTATAGCAACGACTATTTTCACAGAAAATTGGAAGAAAAAAAAAAAAAAAAGAATAGACATGGCAGAGTAATATAAAACTGCAGACTATGACATTCTATTGCCTGAAAAAAAAAAAGTAAAATCAATTAAAATTTTATCATCACCAACCTATAAGTAAAAGAGAAGCTTCTAATGACAAAAAATTCACAACACATAAAATTAGGAATAAAACAGATTTTGGGTCTATATAGAGCATGGCTCTGAACCACAGTACTGATGCTACTGCTACTGCTAAGTCGCTACAGTCGTGTCTGACTCTGTGCCACCCCATAGATGGCAGCCCACCAGGCTCCCTCATCCCTGGGATCCTCCAGGCAAGAACACTGGAGTGGGCTGTCATTTCCTTCTCCAGTTCATGAAAGTGAAAAGTGGAAGTGAATCTGCTCAGTTGTGCCGACTCTTAGTGATCCCATAGACTGCACCCTACCAGGCTTCTCCATCCATGGGACTTTCCAGGCAAGAGTACTGGAGTAGGGTGTCATTGCCTTCTCTGGAACCACAGCACTAGGTATCCTATAAATCTATTATAATTATTCTCCAAAATTATTCTCACAGACAACCATTTAGACAGAAAAGAGGTAAGCTAAGTGCATGTCTTTGTAATTTTCTTCTTTGTTTCTTTTGACTGTATATGTACTCTATATAGATTTTGCAGAAATGTGAATGAAATGGTGGGGGGCTGGTGAATATCCAGGACTAGTTCAGTTTGTGTAACTTAAGATTCCAGTGCTGGGAGCACAAGGGTTTGTACCCATAAAATTGAACTTTCTTATTTTTATTATACAACTCTTCAGATCATTGGCTTTTTGTTCATCATAGACCTCAAATCCTGGACATGCCATCTCCTATGACTGTTCTTCATAGAAATAATCTTTTCCCTGTTCTTAAACTCACTAAAGTCAACCTAGACCCACTGTGGATAATAGTGCAATTACACAGGCAAGAAAAGAGCTGGTCCGAGCATCAAAATAATTCCAGACATGGCAGAAAAATCAAAGAACCAAGTAAGAAATTATGGCAACTTGAACTTCCTAGAATTTAGAATTGTTTTACACAGTATTCAGATATACAAGCTAAACCAAAGGAATCTTGTAAAGGAAGAATCCTATTGAAAAAAAAAAAAAACTGCATGAAAATAAAATGACTTCAAAGGTTCTTTTTTGCATTTCCCTGTGTTTCCTCTTCTGGTTTCAACAGATATACTTAGTCTGTTGATATTGTATTATCCTTTATTTCCTAATCTTTTTAAATAAGGTGACCTCAATCTTGCAGGTGGTAAAAATGGAAATTATTGGATAAACATTAGTGCCACAGATGAGAATTGCTCTTTTAAAGTTAAATATTGTTCTTCTTTATGTGACTTTTCTAAAGTGCATGCATTTCAATTCCCTGTTTGCCCTTTCTAATATTCTAATATAATTGAGTGGAATGATGTCCTCTGGAATATGTTCTTTGTGGAAGAAGATAGATAGCATATACTTACTAGAGGGAAGAAAATTCTTCCTAAAACCTTTCACCCAGCATTGAGCTATACTTTGAGGTTTACAATTTCCTGGTTTTTTTACACTATAGAATCCCACATATGAAATGATTTCTGTTACCTTGATGAAATTCCTTATTTTTCATTCAAGGGAAAGGTGCAATTTATTTTAATATCTAATAAAGTATTATTTGATAACATTTAAATATTAATATTTAATAAAAATAATTCATCCATGGTTTTTTCTGATGCTATCTCTAAATTTATGGTTATTAAATTAATATTTACAGTTTATCTTCTTCCCTTAATTTCAGACTTATATACTCAATTGCATACACAACATCTTCATATGGGTCTATAACAGACATCTCAAATTAACATGTCTGCAGCACACCCCTGGAATTCCCTCCATGCTGATTGTCAGTCCCAGGTTTTCTCATTCCAGTAAAAGTTTTATCTAGATTCTAAAAATCCAAACCTAAAGTTACCTTAAGTCCATCTCTTTTATTTTATACATTTCACAACTATTCCTGTATCCATTGACAAACTAAAGTAGCAGTGTAAACCGACACACTAAAACCTGGAAAGACAGATGAACCTAGAGAACCTGAGTTAAGATCTCCTTTCCTAAAAGAGAAATCACTAGAGATGTAAATTGGTAAATACACTTAAATGGTAATTTTAATGAATTGCTGGAGGCTGAATGCAGACCAGTGTGAGAGAAACTCCTAGGGAATAAAGTTTTAGGAAATTCCCTATTCTTTTACAAGCTTTGCCTCCAGGAAACCCACCAGGTTATCACTATAAAGATCTAAGCTAGACCATCCTAAAGCTGTAGCAGGTGTACAAAAGAGTATTCATTGTGAAATATGCCCAGAATATTCTCTCCATAAAAGTCTGTCATTCCAGGGAAAAGGCTTTACCAGGGCATGTCTCAAATGGAGAAGTGCATTCTTACCAATCCAGAATCATCGATTCTTCTTATTTTACTTAAAAAGAATACAAACGAGCTAAACCATAAGAGTAATACAGGTAAATATCACATTCCATATCTCTACATTTAATCATAAAATTATAGAAAGTTTCCCTTCTCCAATACCCTATGACTGCAAAACAGGATTATAAAAATTAGTGGTTACAACTAAAGTAGCTGTCCAATATAGTCTCTAAGGAGGAATACTTAGGGAAGCCTGAAATCAACAGAGGAGACCAGAGGGGATATATGTATACCTATGGCTGATTCATGTTGAGGTTTGATAGAAAATAACAAAATTCTGTAAAGCAATTACCGTTCTGTTAAAAAATAAATTAATTAAAAACAAAAAAAAGACATGAGAGTAATTTGAAACTAATGTCTTTCATGAAGAGAGATGCAAAAATCTTAGAAGAAGAATGACTAAGTCACATCCCGTGCATGAAAACAATATGCACCCGAATCTAGTGGGACTTATTCCAGATATGCAAGACAGAGTTGACATCCATAAATCAATTAACATAACCCACCACATAAACAGCTACAAAAGAGAATCATGTGGTGATATAAACTGACCCTGCAAACATTTCATAAAATTAAACACTCTTTCAGAATAAAAACTTATTTAACAAATTAGAAACAAAGTATAACTTTCTCAACTTGATAAAAGAACATCTACAAAAACTTTCAACTCACATACTTCCTATGAGAAAAAGACCAAGGATATTCTTTCTCTGATATCCTATTCAACATCATTTTCAAAGTCCTAGCTAGCACAGTAAGACAAGAAATAAAAGAGGCACAGATTGAAAATGAAAAGGTGATACATGTTATTCACAGAGCAAATTATTATCTTCATAGAAAATCTCAAAGCTTCATCATCAAGAAAAAGGAGAAGGGGAAAGAGAAGAACCCTCAATAAAAATTAATCAAATGTATCTCAAGTAGTTATGAAATTTGAATAAGAAAATAGAATATATGTATAGTAGATAGAACATTTTCTTTATTTTCTTCCAGTTTTATTGAAATGTAATTGATGCACAGCAGTGTATCAGCTTAAAGTGTACAGCATAATTATGTGACTGGTATATATACTGAAATGATGACCCCAGTAAGTTTAGTGAACATAAATCAACTCATATAGATACAAAATTAAAGAAACAGAAAAAACAATTTCCTTGTGATGAGAACTCTTAAGACTTACCCTCATAATATTTTTAATATATAGCATATAGCAGTATTAATTATATTTATCATGTTGTAAATTACAGTATTAGTACCCATGTATTTTATAATTGGAAGTTTATTCCTTTTAATTACCTACATCAAGTTCTCTCTCCGACTGTCCCCTGACTCTGGTAACCACAAATCTGTTCTCTTTTTCTGAGTGTTTGTTTTTAAAGTAAAATTGACCAAAATGATATGTTAGTTCCTATAACACATACAGAAATTTGATACTTATATATATATATATATATATATATATATTTATAACTCTAGTTAACATCTGCCACTATACAAAGATATTACATATTTATTAGCTATTTCCCCACAGTGTACATTTTATACACATGACATTTATTTTATAAGTGGAAGTTTGTACCTCTTAATCTTCCTTACTTTCTTCTCTCTTCTCCCAGCACCAAACCCTCTGGCAACCACTTATTTCTTCTCTGTATCTATGAGTCTGTACCTGCTTTGTTATGTTGATTTATTTATTCATTTTACCTTTTTCTTTCTTCCTTCCTTTGTGATTTGATGGCTATTACTAGTGTTATGTTTAGATTAACTTTTCCCTTGTGAATACCTATTACAGATTTTTGGATAGTCTATATTAACCAAATATATATATTAACCAATATATAATCTACACTATACACACACACCTATTTTCTGATTATTTTAAGTTGCTGATCTCTTAAGTTCAAATGTATTTAAACAACTCTGAATTTTTACCAACCCTGCCAAACTTAATGCTTTTGACTTCATATTTTACTTTATTTTGATTTATGTATACCTTAACTAATTATTGTGTATATAGGTTAGATACACAATAATGGATATAGTGAAAAGCCACTTTAAACATTAAAAAAAACTAAGATCATGGCATCCAGCCCCATTACTTCATGGCAAATAGAAGGGGTAAAGGTGGAAGTAGTGACAGATTTCCTCTTCATGGACTCTAAAATCACTGTGGATAATGAATGCAGCCATGAAATCAGAAGACAATTGCTTCTTGGCAGGAAAGCTATGACAAATCTAGACAGTATGTTGAAGAGCAGAGACATGACTCTGCCAACAAAGGTTCATATAGTTAAGGAAATTGTCTTCCCTGTGGTCACGTACGGTTGTGAGAACTGGATCATAAAAAGACAGAGCACCAAAGAATTGATGCCCTAAAACTATGGTACTGGAGAAGACTCCTCAGAGTCTCTTGGACAGCAAGGAGATCAAACCAGTCAATCTTAAGGGAAATCAACCCTGAATCCTCATTTGGAAGGGCTGACGCTGAAGCTGAAACTCCAGTATGATCATTATTTTGAATTCTTTATCTGGTAAATTGCTTTCTTCACCTTGATTAGTTCTTCTGGGATTCTATATTATTTCTTTATTTGGAACACATTCCTTTGCTGCTTCATTTTATCTTTCTGTATTTTTATTTCTACATATATGGTTGATTGGTTAATTTTCCTTATCTTTGAGAAACAGTTTTATATGGAAGATGCTTTATCACGCTCAGTAGAGCACTCCCCTCTGGTCACTAGAGCCATATGCCCTGAGGATTCTCTATATATAGGCTGTGAGCTCATCTATTATGGCGAGTTTGCTAATGTGGGCACACTGGTAAGTGTGACTGCCCCCAGTCCGGTTGGTTGCTAGGATTTGCTTAGTGCAAAAATTGCTTGTGAGCAAAGCTGAGTCTTGGCATACTGGCTGCATGACCTGAGTTCTGCTCTTGGTTCTGGTTACTCTACCTTGAGAGCTGGTTCTAAGGGTAGATGTCAGTTGTGCTGTGGATCCCAAAGCTAGTATCAGCCTGCTGGTGGGTATGACAGCTTTCTGACAGTTTCCTGCAACTGGTGTCCTGAGCTGGTGTCAATCCACTGATGGATGCCCAGGGTTGACGTTCACACACTGGTGGTTAAGGCACTGTCCTGATATTATTGGCAGCCTTCTTATGTGTGGAGCCAGGTCCTGGAGTCTCTTGCTACAGTGCCTAGGGTGTCTGAAACAGGTGACAACCTGCTGGTAAGTTGAGCCAGGGCCCAGATTGAACCAAGTTCTCAGTTTGTCCACTGGTGGGTGAGGTTAAGAGCTCAAAAATTCCTATGGCAGCAGGTCTGCTAGAGAATAAGCTGTGTCCTCACTTGACCAGTGCATGATTGGAACCGGCTCCTACCACTAAAAAAGCTAGAGAGATAATTGCAAAGAGATGCTTGCCAAAACCAGTGTCCTTGTGTTAGAATGAGATTCTCAAAATGGCTTCTGGCAGCATCTATGTCTCCATGAAAAGTCCCAGTTACACTTGCCTCTCTGGAGGTTCTCCAAGATCATCAAATGGGTCTGATCCAGGTTCCTTTCAAATTCCTGCTACTTCCCTGGGTCTCAGTGAGATTTTGTGTATACCATTTAAGAGTGGATCTCTGATCTAATATCCTCTGCCTCTCCTTCCAAGTAAGCCCTACTGGCCTTCAACACCAAATATTCTAGGGGCTTACCTTCCCAAAGTAGGATACTCTGGTTGGAGAGACTACTATGAGGCTTGAAACCCTTGCTTCTTGGGGAGAACCTCTGAACTATGATTATTTTCCTGTCAATGGGTTGCCTACTTGGAGTATAGGTCTTAACTATACCATATATTCACTTGTTCAAAATTTTTGTGATTCATTCTTTATACCTCTATAAGATTTTTTCCTGCTAGCTTTCAGGTCAATCTCATTGATAATTGCTCTGTAAATAGTTGGAATTTGGGCTGCTGAGGGTAGAAGGGGAGCTCAGGTTCTTTCTACTTAACTATCTTGGCCATTCCTCAAACATTTTGTTGAATGTTACTTGCATCCAGGCCTAAGTTAACATATTAGGGCTAACTATTTTTTATACAGGAGAAGGCAATGGCACCCCACTCCAGTACTCTTGTCTGAAGAATCCCATGGGCGGAGGAGCCTGGTGGGCTGCAGTCCATGGGGTCACGAATAGTTGGACATGGCTGAGCGACTTCACTTTCACTTTTCACTTTAATGCATTGGAGAAAGAAATGGCAACCCACTCCAGTGTTCTTGCCTGGAGAATCCCATGGGTGAGGGAGCATGGTGGGCTGCGGTCTATGGGGTCGCACAGAGTCGGACACGACTGAAGCGACTTAGCAGCAGTAGCAGCAGCATTTTTATACAAAACTGATCACTCTCCACTCTGTGCTAGGGAATTGACCAGGTACTATGGTGATAAATTAGAGAGGCACATGTCTTCCTTTATGGGCCTTTTAAACTAGTACTGAAATCATAAGAACTGAGAATTTTAACAATCCCGGCCAGATTTTATCATTTTTATATACTTCCATCAAGCAAAGCAAAACTACTTCAGTTAGTTTTTGTTTGTTCTCATCACCAAGAAAACCCATTAACTAACTGACATAATTGGATTCTGTCAAACACCAAAGGAGTTTATCTAAAAGGACTCAGTGGGAATATATGTAAAATAAACATGTCTGTAATTATAATATGTGAGATTTTTTTCTAGAAATATAGTAATGATGCACCTAAATGAACTAATTATATATTAATTTGCATTTAGTTTACAGAAGTAGATTTAGATCTTGTGCAGGGATTATTCTAACTTTATATAATACAATAGGCAGCAATGATAATGTAGTTTGGTTTCTGATATTTTATTTAAAACTGGTTAAGGAAAAGAAAATGAACTAAATTTGGAAGGTAATACATTATAACATAGTTTTCAGATCCAAGTAACCAGGCCACGGCATACTCTGCCTTTTATAATCTATAAATTTACCAAAGTCATTTCTTCATTCTGGGTCTCTGTTCTTTCATTTATAAGGGAAAAGGGTTGAACTAAATTTTATTACAAAGTCCTTTTTAGATCTAACATTCTAGGTCCCAAGCAGAAATTTTATAGTCTATATACAGCTCCATATAAGCAATTAATAGGAGTAATAAATAATGTAAGAGAGGACACACCACTACAGTTAGCCATTTCTTCTACAGTTTATCTAGATTAATAAATGGTTCAGACCCACCTGCATGCCTATATCAAAGATGGTTTAAGCAACCAATTGTCTTTGACTTTAGTAGTGTCAAATAAATCATTCTACTATGCTCAGATACAGGAAAGTGAATAGCAAACTGATTTTATTCATTTGCCAATAACTAACAACAATGGTATACAGAATGAAAACAAGATGGAAGAGTTATTTATTATACTATACTACACAGCAGAGGAAATCTCAGAGGTATTAATTTGTAATATGAGAGAAGAGTCTGTAAGTGAATACCACACCCAAACCACTTTGTCACAAACTATCATACTTCCTATCTATTTTAAAGCCCATTCATCTTTCCTAAAAGCCATTTAATCATCCCTAAGAGACCTAAGGTGCTACCCTATGTCTGAGGTCAGAGGCAGAAGCTGGGAGGACCGCAGGCCCAAAGGGCAGTGGCCAAGAGGAGCTACCCAGTACCCAAGGACAGAGGCGGTGGCCGAGAGGAGCTACCACATGTTCGAGGAGCTACTACATATTCAAGGAGCTGTGGCTGCACGGGCGCAGGAGGGCCTAGAGGAGATATCCCATGTTGAAGGTCAGGAAGGGCAGCGGTGAGATTCCCTTCATCCAAGGTAAGGAGCAGCAGCTGTGAATTGCTGGAGCAGCCGTGAAGAGATACCCCCACACCCAAGGTAAGAGAAATACAAGTAAGATGGTAGGTGTTGCAAGAGGGCATCAGAGGGCAGACACACTGAAAACATACTCACAGAAAACTAGTCAATCTAATCACACTAGGACCACAGCCTTGTCTAACTCAATGAAACTAAGCCATGCCCTAGAAGTAACCTAAGACGGGCAGGTCATGGTGGAGAGGTCTGACAGAATGTGCTCCACTGGAGAAGGGAATGGCAAACCACTTCAGTATTATTTCCTTGAGAACGCCATGAACAGTATGAAAAGGCAAAATGATAGGATACTGAAAGAGGAACTCCCCAGGTCAGTAGGTGCCCAAAACACTACTGGAGATCATTGGAGAAATAACTCCAGAAAGAATGAAGGGATGGAACCAAAGCAAAAACACTACCCAGCTGTGGATGTGACTGGTGATAGAAGCAAGGTCCGATGCTGTAAAGAGAAATATTGCATAGGAACCTGGAATGTCAGGTCCATGATTCAAGGCAAATAGGAAGTGGTCAAACAAGAGATAGCAAGAGTGAACGTTGACATTCTAGGAATCAGTGAACTAAAATGGACTGGAATGGGTGAATTTAACTCAGATGACTATTATGTCTACTACTGCAGGCAGGAATCCCTCAGAAGAAATGGAGTAGCTATCATGGTCAGCAAAAGAGTCTGAAATGCACTACTTGGATGCAATCTCAAAAATAGCAAAATGATCTCTGTTCATTTCCAAAGCAAACCAGTCAATATCACAATAATCCAAGCCTATGCCCCATCCAATAACACTGAAGAAGCTGAAGTTGAATGGTTGTATGAAGATCTACAAGATCTTTTACAACTAACACCCACAAAAGATGTCCTTTCCATTATAGGAGACTGGAATGCAAAAGTAGGAAGTCAAGAAACACCTGGAATAACAGGAAAACTTGGCCTTGGAATGCAGAATAAAGCAGGGCAAAGACTAAGAGAGTTTTGCCAAGAAAATGCACTGACCTTAGCAAACACCCTCTTCCAACAGCACAAGAGAACACTCTACACATGGACATCACCAGATGGTCAACACCAAAATCAGACTGATTATATTCTTTGCAGCCACAGTTGGAGAAGCTCTATATTGTCAATGAAAACAAGACCAGGAGCTGACTGTGGCTCAGACCATGAACTCCTTATTACCAAATTCAGACTTAAACTGAAAAAAAGTAGGGAAAACCGCTAGACCATTCAGGTATGACCTAAATCAAACCCCTTATGATTATACAGTGGTAGTGAGAAATAGATTTAAAGGCCTAGATCTGATAGACAGAGTGCCTGATGAACTATGGAATGAGGTTCCTGGCATTGTACAGGAGACAGGGATCAAGACCATCAACACGGAAGAGGAATAAAAAAAAAAAAAAAAAAAAAAACTCTGAAGAGGCCTTAAAAATAGCTGTGGAAAGAAGAAAGGCAGAAAAAAAAGGGAGAAAAAGAAAGATATAGGCATCTGAATGCAGAGTTCCAAAGAATAGCAAGAATAAATAAGAAAGACTTCTTCAGAGATTAATGCAAAAAAAATAGAGGAAAAGAACAGAATGGGAAAGACTAGAGATCTCTTCAAGAAAAGTAGAGATTGCAAGGGAATATTTCATGCAAAGGTGGGCTCTATAAAGGAGAGAAGTGGTATGGACCTAATAGAAGCAGAAGATATTAAGAAGAGGTGACAAGAGTACACAGAAGAACTGTACATAAAAAAGATCTTTATGACCCAGATAATCACGATGGTGTGATCAATCATTTAGAGCCAGACATTCTGGAATGTGAAGTCAAGTGAAGCTTAGAAAGCATCACTACAAACAAAGCTAGTGGAGGTGATGGAATTCCAGTTGACCTATTTCAAATCTTGAAAGATGATGCTGTGAAAGTGCTGCACTCCATATGTCAGCAAATTTGGAAAATTCAGCAGTGGCCACAGGACGAGAAAAGGTCAGTTTCCATTCCAATTCCAAAGAAAGGCAATGCCAAAGAATGCTCAAATTACTGCACAATTGCACTTATCTCACATGCTAGTAAAGTAATGCTTTAAATTTTCCAAGCCAGGCTTCAGCAATACATGAACCGTGAACTTCCTGATGTTCAAGCTGGTTTTAGAAAAGGCAGAGGAACCAGGGATCAAATTGGTAACGTCCACTGGATCACGGAAAAACCAAGAGAGTTCCAGAAAAACATCTATTTCTGCTTTATTGACTATGCCAAAGCTTTTGACTGTGTGGATTACAAGAAACTGTGGAAAATTCTGAAGGAGATGGGAATACCAGACCACCTAACCTGCCTCTTGAGAAATCTGTATGCAGGTCAGGAAGCAACAGTTAGAACTGGACATGGAACAGCAGAGTGGTTTCAAATAGGAAACAGATTACGTGAATACTGTATATTGTCCCCCTGCTTTATTTAACTTATATGCAGAGTACATCATGAGAAACGTTGGACTTGAAGAAACACAAGCTGGAATCAAGATTGCTGGGAGAAATATCAATAACCTCAGATATGTAGATGACACCACCCTTATGGCAGAAAGTGAAGAAGAACTAAAAAGCCTCTTGATGAAAGTGAAAGAGGAAAGTGAAAAAGTTAGCTTAAAACTCAACATTCAGAAAACGAAGATCATGGCATCCAGTCCCATCACTTCATGGGAAATAGATGGGGAAACAGTGGAAACAGCGTCAGATTTTATTTTTGGGGGCTCCAAAATCACTGCAGATGATGACTGCAGCCATGAAATTAAAAGATGCTTACTCCTTGGAAGAAAAGTTATGACCAACCTAGATAGCATATTCAAAAGCAGATACATTACTTTGCTGACTAAGGTCCGTGTAGTCACGACTATGGTTTTACCTGTGGTCATGTATGGATGTGAGAGTTGGACTGTGAAGAAGCCTGAAGGCTGAAGAATTGATGCTTTTGAACTGTGGTGTTGGAGAAGACTCTTGGGAGTCAGAAGTCTATAATTTTAAGAGAAGGAACTGTTTCAGTTACAGAATATTAGCTTTCCATTTAATTTCCGTATTAGAAAGCAATTTTTACTGACAAATACTATAGATTCTGACTATAACAATTAATTTCATTATAATGACTTTTAAGTTTGTGCAGTTATAATTGCTAATATGACTACAGTCATTTTGGTCTTTATAATTCAATTAGATCATGATGTTTAATCTTCCTAATCTAGTATAAGAAGGCCACATGTTTAAAAGTTCTATTTTTTAAACTTCTTTTTTCCCAAGTAGATAGTACTTAATTGAAGTTAAAATCATTCCCTTGTTTGTATAATTACATAGGCACATGAAGGGGGTTTGATCAGAGAACTACCATGAAGTTAAGCCCTTCACACTCTTGTGAAAGTGAAGTCCTTCAGTCGTGTTAGACTCTTTGCGACCCCATTGACTGTAGCCCACCTAGCTTCTCCATCTATGGAATTTTCAAGGCATGAGTACTGGAGTGGGTTCACAAAATTCAGTTCAGTTCAGTTCAGTCACTCAGTCATGTTGACTCTTTGCAAACCTATGCATCGCAGCAGTCCAGGCCTCCCTGTCAATCACCAACTCCCAGAGTTCACTCAGACTCACGTCCATCGAGTCTGTGATGCCATCCAGCCATCTCATCCTCTGTCGTCCCCTCTCATCCTGCCCCCAATCCTTCCCAGCATCAGAGTCTTTTCCAATGAGTCAACTCTTTGCATAAGGTGGCCAAAGAACTGGAGTTTCAGCTTTAGCATCATTCCTTCCAAAGAAATCCCAGGGCTGATCTCCTTCAGAATGGACTGGTTGGATCTCCTTGCATTCCAAGGGACTCTCAAGAGTCTTTTCCAACACCACAGTTCAAAAGAATCAATTCTTCGGTGCTCAGCCTTCTTCACAGTTCAAATCTCACATTTATACATGACCACAGGAAAAACCATAGACTTGACTAGACGGACCTTAGTTGGCAAAGTAATGTCTCTGCTTTTGAGTATGCTATCTAGGTTGTTCATAACTTTTCTTCCAGGGAGTAAGCACCTTTTAGTTTCATAGCTGCAGTCACCATCTGCAGTGATTTTGGAGACCTCCCAGAATGAAGTCTGACACTGTTTCCACTGTTTCCCCATCTACTTCCCATGAAGTGATGGGACCAGATGACATGATTTTCATTTTCTGAATGTTGAGCTTTAAGCCAAATTTTTCGCTTTCCTCTCTCACTTTCATCAAGAGGCTTTTTAGTTCCTCCTCACTTTCTACCATAAGGGTGGTGTCATCTGCATATCTGAGGTTATTGATATTTCTTCTGGCAATCTTTATTCCAGCTTATGTTTCTTCCAGTCCAGTGTTTTTTATGATGTACTCTGCATATAAGTTAAATAAGCAGGGTGACAATATATAGCCCTGATGTGCTCTCTTTCCTATTTGGAACATGTCTGTTTTTCAATGTCCAGTTCTAACTGTTGCTTCCTGACCTGCATACAGATTTCTCAAGGGGCAAGTCAGGTGGTCTGATATCCCATCTCTTTCAGAATTTTCCACAGTTTATTGTGATTCACACAAAGGCTTTGGCATAGTCAATAAAGCAGAAATATAATTTTTTTCTGGAACTATCTTGATTTTTCCATGGTCCAGTAAATGCTGGAAATTTGATCTCTGGTTACTCTGCTTTTTCTTTTTTTCTTTCTTTCTTTCTTTCTTTATTTATTTATTTTTATTACAATACTGCATTTGTTTTGCCATACATTGACATGTATTAGCCACAGGTGAACACAATCTCCCAATGCCGAAGCCCCCTCCCACCTCCCACCCCACACCATCT
>SJYG01000609.1:351355-417501 GCA_006410535.1 Litocranius walleri | reverse complement strand
AAAAAAAAAAAAATTTGATCATAAAAGTAGTAACAGTATATCTCGTGTTTTCTCTGTCGTTGTAGACTGTGTGGGGTCGCTACCAAGGCAGTTCCCTGTTTGACTTCCTCTGTTTGCTGGCCTCTTCTGTGTCTGATTTCTGTCTTGCCACAGGGAGGGTGGCGGTGAGCTCTGCACCGGGCTTGCCCCTTCTCGCTCCGCGGGATATTCATGCACTTCCCCGGTCTAAGCCACTCAGGGATCCCCCTCTGGGTGTCGGTTTTGGTTGATCCTGGGCTATGTTCCCTTCCCAAGTCCGAGTGGCTAGGGAGTTTGGCGTGCACTATTGTTGCATCTTCTGGGCTTTCCAGGTCGCTCAATTTTCTGGGAGCTCTGCCGGGGCTCTTTCTCAGGCAGATGGTGACTGTTAAGTCTCAGTAAAGAAACTTGCTTGCAATTTGGTAGGTAATGACTCTCTTGAGCTGTGACTGCCCTCTTCCAGTGCTTAAGGCTTTGGCTGCCTGTCGCCGGTGGGGGATGGTCTGCCTACTCTGCTTTTTCTAAAACCAGCTTGAACATCAGGAAGTTCAAGGTTCATGTATTGCTGAATCCTGGCTTGGAGAATTTTGAGCATTACTTACTAGCATGTGAGATGAGTGCAATTGTGTGGTAGACTGAGCATTCTTTGGCATTGCCTTTCTTTGGAATTGGAATGAAAACTGACCTTTTCTAGTCCTATGGCACTGCTGAATTTTCCAAATTTGCTGACATTTGAGTGTAGCACTTTCACAGCATCATCTTTCAGGATTTGAAATAGTTCAACTGGAATTCCGTCATCTCAACTAGCTTTGTTCGTGGTGATGATTTCTAAAGCCTACTTGACTTCACATTTTAGGATGTCTGGCTCTAGATCAGAGATCACACCATCGTGATTATCCATATCATGAAGATCTTTTTTGTACAGTTCTTCTGTGTATTCTTGTCACCTCTTCTTAATGTCTTCTGCTTCTGTTAGGTCCATACCATTTCTGTCCTTTATCGAGTCCATCTTTGCATGAAATGTTCCCTTGATATCTCTAATTGTCTTGAAGAGATCTCTAGTCTTTCCCATTCTGTTCTTTGTCTCTATGTCTTGGCATTGATCACTGAAAAAGGCTTCCTTATCTCTTCTTGCTATTCTTTGGAACTCTGCATTCAGATGCTTATATCTTTCCTTTTCTCCTTTGCTTTTTGCCTCTCTTCTTTTTACAGTTATTGTAAGGCCTCCATAGACAGCCGTTTTGGTTTTTTGCATTTCTTTTCCATGGAGATGGTCTTGATCCCTGTCTCCTGCACAATGTCTCGAACCTCCATCCATAATTCATCAGGCACTCTGTCTATCAGATCTAGGCCCTTAAATCTATTTTTCACTTCCACTGTATAATCATAAGGGATTTGATTTAGGTCATACCTGAATGGTCTAGCGGTTTTCCCTACTTTGTTCAATGTAAGTCTGAATTTTGTGATGAGTAGTTCATGATCTCAGCCACAGTCAGCTCTTGGTCTTGTTTTCATTGACTTTATAGAGCTTCTCCATCTGTGGCTGCAAAGAATATAATCAGTCTGATTTCAGTGTTGACCATCTGGTGATGTCCATGTGTAGAGTGTTCTCTTGTGTTGTTGGAAGAGGGTGTTTGCTATGGCCAGTGCATTCTCTTGGCAAAACTCTATTAGTCTTTGCCCTACTTCATTCTGCATTCCAAGGCCAAATTTGCCTGTTACTCCAGGTGTTTCTTGACATCCTACTTCTGCATTCCAGTCTCCTATAACAGAAAGGATATCTTTTTTAGGTGTTAGTTCTAAAAGGTCTTGTAGGTCTTCATAGAACTGTTCATCTTCAGCTTCTTCAGCATTCCTGGTTGGGGCATAGACTTGGATTACTGTGATATTGAATGGTTTGCCTTCGAAACGAATAGAGATCATTCTGTCGTTTTTGAGATTTCATCCAAGTACTGTATTTCGGACTCTTTTGCTGACCATGATGGCTACTCCATTTCTTCTGAGGGATTCTTGCCTGCAGTAGTAGACATAATGGTCATCTGAGTTAAATTCACCCATTCCAGTCCATTTTAGTTCACTGATTCCTAGAATGTCAACGTTCACTCTTGCTATCTCTTGTTTGACCACTTCCTATTTGCCTTGAATCATGGACCTGACATTCCAGGTTCCTATGCAGTATTGCTCCTTACAGCATCGGACCTTGTTTCTTTCACCAATCACATCCACAGCTGGGTAGTGTTTTTGCTTTGGTTCCATCCCTTCATTCTTTCTGGAGTTATTTCTCCAATGATCTCCAGTAGTGTTTTGGGCACCTACTGACCTGGGGAGTTCCTCTTTCAGTATCCTATCATTTTGCATTTTTTACACTGTTCATGGCATTCTCAAGGGAATAATACTGAAGTGGTTTGCCATTCCCTTCTCCAGTGGGGCACATTCTGTCAGACCTCTCCCACCATGACCTGCCCATCTTGGGTTGCCCTGCGGGCATGGCTTACTTTCATTGAATTAGACAAGGCTGTGGTCCTAGTGTGATTAGATTGACTAGTTTTCTATGAGTATGGTTTCAGTGTGTCTGCCCTCTGATGCCCTCTTGCAACACCTACCATCTTACTTGTATTTCTCTTACCTTGAGCGTGGGGTATCTTTTCACAGCTACTCCAGCAAAGCGCAACCACTGCTCCTTACTTTGGATGAGTGTTATCTCCTCACTGCCACCCTTCCTGACCTTCAACATGGGATAGCTCCTCTAGGCCTTCCCAGGTGCAGGTAGCTCTGACTGGTGCACTAGGCGCAGGTGGCTGCAACCGACGCCCTAAGCACGGCCGAGAGAAACTACCTCAAATCTTAGATCAGGGGCTGAAGCTGGAAAAACCCATGCCCGAAGAGCGGCAGCCAAGAGGGGTTTCCCCACATCCAAGGTCTGGGGCAGCAGCTGAGAGTGCCAGGCAGCGACGGTGCAGGAATGGCCGAGAGGAGCTGCCCTGCATCCGAGGTCATGGGTGGCGGCCTGGATGAGCTATCCTGCATCCAAGGTCAGGGTCAACAGCCGAGAGGAGCCACCTAGCGCCCTAGTTCAGGGGCAGTGAACGGGAGGAGCAACCTTACGCCCGAGGCCAGGGGGGCGGCTGGAAGGACCAACCCCATATCCAAGGAACGGTGGCTTACAAACTTATGACCCATCAATTTTTGAGCAAATTAAAATGGTTGTTTTGGGGCATAAAATGTTGGTGTATTTGTTATGTGGCAATATGTCACAAATCAGATTTTATTCATAATCTGACTATTGTTGCTACAGTTGAGGCCTGGAATCACATAATCCCTAAAGGAGGGTAGCTAATGCTAGAAGATTTACTTCAAATCCCACTTCTACAACTTCTGTCACAGCCTTTGTCCCTTAAGTCATGATAAGTTACTTTTTTAGGTTTTACATTTGCAAATTGCTAACAAACGTTTGGTAGTTAGACTAATGGAAGACTAAAAGTCATCCTTCTTAAAAAAGTAAACAGGTAATTTGTTACACTGGCTTCCTTGGCAAGTTATTGCCTTTTTTAAATATAGAAAGGTTAAAGATGTTATTTCTTTAAAAATTGAAACAAATTAAAATATTAATTGTATTTTAGTAGTAGCAATGTTGGTATAATAATATTATTTATTTTGTAGTAGAAATAAAATGTATCTATGCATATTAAAGGGGCTTAACTCATTCATCTTTATATATTTCTTTTCAGTAGTCCCCGTGCAGGGGAATAAAGAGAATGAAAATACAGTGCTCTGGTAGACCATATTGTTCACTAATTCTCATACCCTAGACCTATGGCTTTATTTTTTCTTGTAAGTGATAATATTTTGACTGTTTTCTCAGACTGTCAGGGAATTTTCCATTACAATGTTCAGAATTCCAATCAATCCTTCTAAATATCTCAGATTTCACGTAGAAAACCCTTCATAAGTCCTTGTCTTTTTCCTTCTTAACATTTAACTAAAAGAGAAACAATAGCTAAATGGATGTCCTAGATCCTTTCTTTAAAGTTTCTATTTACAAATATAGTCACATTCTGAGGTGCTAGGGCATGGGAGTTCAAAATGTGAATTTAGGGGAAAACACAATTGACCCCATGATAAGAATACATATCTGTTTTGTAACACTTCCAAAGTGATTATAATACCTTAGAACACAAAGTAGATTATAGTGCTCCACTCTATATTAAATTACTTCTCACAATTTTAAGATTCTTTTGTCAACTGTGTATAAAGTTCAGTCTCCTACTTTACTCCCATAAGTCACATATTACAAGATACATTTGTATTGCCTTTAGGAGCAGGCTACTACTCATACTAGTGGAAATCTCTTTACAGTTCAGTTTAGTTCAGTCACTCAGTCGTGTCCAACTCTTTGTGACTCCATGAATCGCAGCATTCCAGGCCTCTCTGTCCATCACCAGCACCTGGACTTCACTCAGATTCACATCCATCGAGTCAGTGATGCCATCCAGTCATTTCATCCTCTGTCGTCCCCTTCTCCTCCTGCCCCCAATCCCTCTCAGCATCAAAGTTTTTTCCAATGAGGCAACTCTTCACATAAGGTGGAAAAAGTAGTGCAGTTTCAGCTTTAGCATCTTTCCCTCCAAAGAAATCCCAGGGCTGATCTCCTTCAGAATGGACTGGTTGAATCTCCTTGCAGTCCAAGAGACTCCCAAGAGTCTTTTCCAACACCACAGTTCAAAAGCATCAGTTCTTTGGTGCTCAGCCTTCTTCACAGTCAAACTCTCACATTCATACATGACCACTGGGAAAACCATAGCCTTGACTAGACGGACCTTAGTCGGCAAAGTAATGTCTCTGCTTTTGAATATGGAATCTAGGTTGGTCATAACTTTTCTTCCAAGGAGTAAGCGTCTTTTAATTTCATGGCTGCAGTCACCATCTGCAGTGAATTTGGAGCCCCCCAAAAATAAAGTCTGACACTGTTTCCACTGTTTCCCCATCTAATTCCCATGAAGTGATGGGACCAGATGACATGATTTTTATTTTCTGAATGTTGAGCTTTAAGCCAACTTTTTCACTCTCCTCTCTCACTTTCATCATGAGGCTTTTTAGTTCCTCTTCACTTTCTGCCATAAGGGTGGTGTCATCTGCATATCTGAGGTTATTGATATTTATCCCAGCAATCTTGATTCCAGCTTGTGTTTCTTCCAGTCCAGCGTTTCTCATGATGTACTCTGCATAGAAGTTAAATAAGCAGGGGGACAATATATAGTCTTGACGTACTCCTTTTTCTATTTGGAACCAGTCTGTTGTTCCATGTCCAGTTCTAACTGTTGCTTCCTGACCTGCATACAGATTTCTTAAGAGGCAGGTCAGGTGGTCCTTCTGAGAGAGATGGGAATACCAGACTCTCTCAGAATCTTCCACAGTTTATTGTGATCCACACAGTCAAGGACTCTGGTATAGTCAATAAAGCAGAAATAGATGTTTTTCTGGAACTCTCTTGCTTTTTCCATGAACCAGCGGATGTTGGCAACTTGATCTCTAATCCCTCTGCCTTTTCTAAAACCTGTAAATTAAATGTTATTTAACAGTATCTTGATGTATGCTCTCAGCATTTTTGTTTGAAAATTTTTCTTAAAAAAAAAAAAAAAAAGAAAATTTTTCTTTTGTGCTTGTGTTACGAGTTTTATATTATCCATTTAGGCTAAGCAAAAGTCATGTATTTATTTAATGACTACCAAGGTTTTAAGCATTGTTCCAAGTATATTGGTTTATTGACTGAAAGACATAGACCAACTGCACAGTTACAGATAGGCATTTTCAATATAGGCTTACTAAATTACTCTACTTATGTTATGATAGTGTGTGCTTTGGTTTTAATTCCTCTAGAAGAATTATTGGCATTTAGCTCTTAGGGAATTTGCAAACGGCTAATTAACTTTCTAAGCTTAATATGTAAATACCAGAACTGTGATACTGAAACAAAATTGTATTGATCAAGCATTAGATGAATAAATGTTCTTGTGTGCCAACAATGACATCTGATATTTAAAATCAGTAAGATTGTGTTAGAATATATTTTTATATGCATAGCACATACTGTATAAAATGTGAATAAATGAGTTGAGCATAAAAACAATATATAGAAAATATATTCAGTTCAGTTCAGTCGCTCAGTCGTGTCCGACTCTTTGTGACCCCATGAATTGAAGCACGCCAAGCCTCCCTGTTCATCACCAACTCCCAGAGTTCACTCAGACTTACATCCATCGAGGCAGTGATGCCATCCAGCCATCTCATCCTCTGTCATCCCCTCTCCTTCTGCCCCCAATCCTTCCCAGCATCAGAGTCTTTTCCAATGAGACAACTCTTTGCATAAGGTGGCTAAAGTACTGGAGTTTCAGCTTTAGCATCATTCCTTCCAAAGAAATCCCAGGGCTGATCTCCTTCAGAATGAACTGGTTGGATCTCTTTGTAGTCCAAGGGACTCTCAAAAGTCTTTTCCAACACCACAGTTCAAAAGCATCAGTTCTTTGGTGCTCAGCTTTCTTCATAGTCCAACTCTCACATCTATACATGACCACAGGAAAAACCATAGCCTTGACTAGACGGACCTTTGTTGGCAAAGTAATGTCTCTGCTTTTAAATATGCTTTCTAGGTTGGTCATAACTTTTCTTCCATGGAGTAAGTGTCTTTTAATTTCATGGCTGCTGTCACCATCTGCAGTGATTTTGGAGCCCAAATATTAATTAAAGTTTAAAAGCATCATATGGAATATCCATGTGAAAGGTTATTGCTGATTCATGAAAAGACACTGGGATTCTTGGCCTCTGGAAGAGAATTCAATCTGGGGCAAGAAATGAGACGAGGCTTGATCACTCAGTGCTTTTGTGCAATAGAGTTTTATTAAAGTATAAAAGGGATAGAGAAAGCTTCTGACATAGACATCATAAGAGGGCAGAAAGTGTGCCCCCTGCCAGTGTTAGCAGAGGAGTTATATAGTTATTACAATGAATCAAGAGAATGCCTCAAGTTTGTGAAAAATTTATCAGACACACTCCCACAATTTACAGTTTAGGATAACAAGATTAGAATTTAACAATAGAAAGATCCTCCAGACCCAGTCCCATAATATACATTCTAAGATATCAGGATTAATCAGAAGGATTTCCTGAAGGAGAAACTCTCCTACAGCTGGATACATGTTGCTGTATAATCCCTAGTACAGAGTTTAAACTGAGTTGTGTAAGTGACTAAAACTAAGGAATGTAGAGGAAAAAAAAAACTTTGTCCTTTTCTACTCCTTGAGAATTCCAGACCCCAATACCATTTAGAGAGCCACAGACCCCCTTTCTCCTCCTTGGGACCCTGAACTTCTTATCAATCTGCCTAGGAATTGACTCTCTCACATGCACATTGATTGCTGAATGTTGGAAAAAAATGAGAATTTTTACTTTAATTAATATATAATAAGATTTATAATAACAAATATTTCAAATACATTTGCACTATAGCTTTTCACTCAGTTGTAAATCAGGGTACATTAATTATAAATTCAAGTCACTTAAAATTCAGTTCAGCTCAGTCGCTCAGTCGTGTCTGACTCTTTGAGACCTCATGAATCGCAGCATGCCAGGCCTCCCTGTTCATCATCATCTCTCGGAGTTCACTCAGGCTCAAGTCCATCGAGTCCGTGATGCCATTCAGCCATCTCATACTCTGTCGTTCCCTTCTCCTCCTGCCCCCAATCCCTCCCACCATCAAAGTCTTTTCCAAAGAGTCAACTTTTCGCATGAGGTGGCTGAAGTACTGGAGTTTCAGCTTTAGCATCATTCCTTCCAAAGGAATCCCAGGATTGATCTCCTTCAGAATGGACTGATTGGATCTCCTTGCAGTCCAAGGGACTCTCAAGAGTCTTCTCCAACACCACAGTTCAAAAGCATCAATTCTTTGGTGCTCAATCTTCTTCAGAATCCAACTCTCACATCTATATATGACCACAGGAAAAACCATAGCCTTGACTAGACGGACCTTAGTCGGCAAAGTAATGTCTCTGCTTTTGAATATGCTATCTAGCTTGGTCATAACTTTTCTTCCAAGGAGTAAGCGTCTTTTAATTTCATAGCTGCAGTCACCATCTGAAGTGATTTTGGAGCCCCAAAAAATAAAATCTGACACTGTTTCCACTGTTTCTCCATCTAATTCCCATGAAGTGATGGGACCGGATACCATGATCTTCATTTTCTGAATGTTGAGCTTTAAGCCAAATTTTCACTCTCCTCTTTCACTTTCATCAGGAGGCTTTTTAGTTCCTCTTCACTTTCTGCCATAAGGGTGAAGTCATCTGCATATCTGAGGTTATTGTTATTTCTCCCAGCATTCTTGATTCAAGCTTGTGTTCCTTCCAGTCCAGTGTTTCTCATGATGTACTCTGCATATAAGTTAAATAAGCAGGGGGACAATATACAGCCTTGACATACTCCTTTTCTTATTTGTAACCAGGCTGTTGTTCCATTTCCAGTTCTAACTGTTGCTTCCTGACCTACATACAGATTTCTCAAGAGGCAGGTTAGGTGGTCTAGTATTCCCATCTCTTTCAGAATTTTCTACATTTTATTGTGATCCACATAGTCAAAGGCTTTGGCATAGTCAATAAAGCAGGAATAGATGATTTTCTGAAACTCTTTTGCTTTTTCCACGACCCAGCAGATGTTGGAAATTTGATCTCTGGTTCCTCTGCCTTTTCTAAAACCAGCTTGAACATCAGGGATTTCACGGTTCACGTATTGCTGAAGCCTGGCTTGGAGAATTTTGAGCATTACTTTACTAGCATGTGAGATGAGTGCAATTGTGCGATAGTTTGAGCATTCTTTGCCATTGCTTTCCTTTGGAATTGGAATGAAAACTGACCTTTTCCCGTCCTGCTGAGTTTTGCAAATTTGCCTGCATATTGAGTGCAGCACTTTCACAGCATCATCTTTCATGATTTTAACCTGCTCAACTGGAATTCCATCACCTTCACTAGCTTTGTTCATAGTGATGCTTTCTAAGGCCCACTTGACATCACATTCCAAGATGTCTGGCTCTAGATGAGTGATCACACCATCATGATTATCTGGGTCGTGAAGTTCTTTTTTTACAGTTCTTCCATGTATTCTTGCCACCTCTTCTTAATATCTTCTACTTCTGTTAGGTCCATACAACTTCTGTCCTTTATCGAGCCCATCTTTGCATGAAATGTTCCCTTGGTATCTCTAATTTTCTTGAAGAGATCTCTAGTCTTTCCCATTCGGTTCTTTTTTTTCTATTTCTTGGCATTGATCACTGAAGAAGGCTTTCTTATCTCTTCTTGCTATTCTTTCGAACTCTGCATTCAGATGCTTATATCTTTCCTTTTCTCCTTTGCTTTTCACTTCTCTTCTTTTCACAGCTTTTCGTAAGGCCTCCCCACACAGCCATTTTGCTTTTTTGCATTTCTTTTCCATGGGGATGGTCTTTACCTTGTCTTCCATACAATGCCATGAACCTCATTCCATAGTTCATCAGGCACTCTGTCTTCAGATCTTTGCCCTTAAATCTATTTCTCACTTCCACTGTATAATCATAAGGGATTTGATTCAGGTCATACCTGAATGGTCTAGCAGTTTTCCCTACTTTCTTCAATGTAAGTCTGAATTTTGTAATGAGTAGTTCATGATCTGAGCCACGGGCAGCTCTTGGCCTTGTTTTTGTTGACTGTATAGAGTTTCTCCATCCTTGGCTGCATAGAATATAATCACTCTGATTTCAGTATTGACCATCTGGTGATGTCCATGTGTGGAGTCTTCTCTTGTGTTGTTGGAAAAGGGTGTTTTCTATGACCAGTGCATTTTCTTGGCAAAACTCTATTAGTCTTTGCCCTGCTTCATTCCGCATTCCAAGACCAAATTTGCCTGTTACTCCAGGTGTTTCTTCACTTCCTACCTTAGCATTCCAGTCCCTTATAATGAAAAGGACTTCTTTTGGGGGTGTTAGTTCTAAAAGGTCTTGTAGGTCTTCATAAAACCGTTCAACTTCAGCTTCTTCAGCATTACTGGTTGGGACATAGACTTGGATTACTGTGATATTGAATGGTTTGCCTTGGAAATGAACAGAGATTATTCTTTCTTTTTTCAGATTGCATCCAAGTAGTGCATTTCAGACTCTTTTGCTAACCATGATGGCTACTCCATTTCTTCTGAGGGATCCCTGCCCCCACTAGTAGATATAATGGTCATCTGAGTTAAATTCACCCATTCCAGTCCATTTTAGTTCACTGATTCCTAGAATGTTGACGTTCACCCTTGCTATCTCTTGTTTGACCACTTCCAATTTGCCTTGATTCATGGACTCGACATTCCAGGTCTCTATGCAATGTTGCTCTTTACAGCATCGGATGTTGCTTCTATCACCAGTCACATGCACAGCTGGGTATTGTTTTTGCTTTGGCTTCATCCCTTCATTCTTTCTGAAGTTATTTCTCCACTGATCTCCAGTAGCATATTGGGCACCTAATGACCTGGGGAGTTCCTCTTTTGGTATCCTATCATTTTTTCTTTTCATACTATTCATGGGCTTCAAAGCAAGAATACTGAAGTGACTTGCCATTTCCTTCTCCAGTGGACCACATTCTGTCTGCCCTCTCCACCATGACCAGCCCTTCATGGGTTGCCCCGCAGGCATTGCTTGGTTTCATTGAGTTAAACAAGGCTGTGGGCCTAGTGTGATTAGATTGACTAGTTTTCTGTGTGTATGTTTTCAGTGTGTCTGCCCTCTGATGCCCTCTTGCAACACCTACCGTTACTTGGATTTCTCTTACCTTGAGCATGGGGTATTTTTTCATAGCTGCTCCAACAAAGCACAGCTGCCACTCCTTACCTTGAACGAAGGGTATCTCCTTACCGCCGCTGTTCCTGACCTTCAATGTGGGATAGCTCCTCTAGGCCCTAAGTGCCCAAAATCAATACATACTAGCATGAAGATTTCACAACTAGATACTTTCCTGTGTGCTTCGGATACACTGACTGTCACAGTTTTTATCAAAAACCAAATACAGAGGGCATATGCAAATTATATATATATATATATATATATATATGTACACACATGTACAAATCATACATAGAAAAGACATTGCCTTATGCCATTTCATATCAAAGTTAAATGTATAGATTGGTTACACAGTGAACTGAATGTGGAAAATTTCAATTTCATCTCTTGGTGCTTTGAGAAAAAGGGAAAAAAGATGACAGTCTTAAGCAATCTAACATTAAATTCAATATCAGTCATTCTAAATGATGCTATTGAAATAAATTTGATTTTTGTTATATCACAACCATTTTATCATTGTTGACCATTTTAGAACTGATGTATGATACATACTAGATCTATCCAAAATGTAAGCAAAGTTCTAAAAAGAAAAAAATCTGAAAGCAAAAGGTTATTATCAGGTATAAATGAGAAGGGAAAATAGCACAAAATGTCAACTGGATTTTGAGATTTGTGTAAAAAGTCATCAAGCAGTGGGTGTTCATGCAACTTTCTATTTGTGCTTATATTGATTAATTGAAGATAAATAAAATTTGAGCATTTTAAATACAGAAAGGGAAACATTGTTAACCTTCTGCACTTTATAGAGCTGTTTCTAAATGTGTCAGTCTTGCTGAAATTAAAGGACAGAATATATACTTTACACATATTTTTATTTTTAATAAATAATGATTCCAATTTGATAGAAATTCATTGTATGATTTGGGAGAGGGTCATCAATACTTCTGTGAATCTGTCGTCCAGGTGTTAGTGATGAGTGAATGTAGTGTGGTACTTCACAGAAGAAAGAAGCTGTTACTGTACAAAAAGTAAAATAATTTGTGTACTGTTTTCTTCAGTTGGCCTTTTAGGGAATCGTTTTGTGAATAATATTAAATGCCCAGTTTGCATCATTCTACAGTGCAACAAAACAACATCATTCTTAAAATATATATCCTCTACTTTCCTACTTGTTTTATTATCTTCATAAAAAATTACACTTGTCATTGTGGACAAGAACCAAAAAAAGCAGCATTCCCATATTGAAAATAAATACATTTAGGGTAGAGGAGCACAAACATAGAATCAAAAGGTTAAAACACAAATCAAAATACTAAAGAAAAACTGTTATAGTTTAACCTAAGCAGTTGAAGAAAATTAGAAGATATTAATATAGCACTGAAGATAGCAGGAAAAAATATTTTTGAGGGGAGTACAGTGAAGAATGTTTATACTAGACACCATGGACTGTACGTAGCCCACCAGACTCCTCTGTCAACAGAGTTCTCCAAGCAAGAATACTTGGGTAGTCATTCCCTTCTTCAAGGAATCTTCCTCACCCAGGGATTGAACCCTGGTCTCCCACACTGCAGGTGGATTCTTTATCATCTGAGCCACCTGGGAAGCACACTAGACCCTCTTTTATTCAAACTGAATAATTAAAGATGGAGAACCTCCTTGTGATAAAAGGTCATGAATCCTGAGAAGTATACATGCCTTTTAGAGGGTCAAGTTAAATTTTAGATGACATATAATCAAACAGTTGAAAAATACATTATTTCTGTAACTGATGACATTATGGAAAAAATGACAAAATACAACCTAAAAACTCAAGCTGTGTATAAATTTGTAATAGTTGAAGCAGATTCATTATATTATTTGTTGAGAGATCTATTATCTATTTAAATTAAGCCCAAAGTCTTGGTAAAGCTACTATCTCTAGTAAATTTAATAAAAGAATGTGACAGGTGTAAGTGTAGAAAATACTTTTGTGCTAAACAGTTATATAAACCTCATGTGCCTTTGCATATCCTTCTACCTTTTGAACAGCATGTCCATATCATAAAGGAAAATAGTATTGTCCTGGAGTCCAAGTTCACATATTAACCCATCAGGGAATATTTTCAAAATAATGTACCTAGACAGGAATAATCTGTCTTCTATGTTTCTGCACATCACATTACATTACCTTCATTCTGATTATCTTTACATAGCACTAAATGTATACATATGCATATCTATTCTTAATTTTTATGCCTGATATATAATGGAAACAAAAAAATTAAAATGAAATAACTAAATAAGATTCTGGCCTAAGAATTTTGAGTTTGAAATAGATCATGGCTTATTTTTTTAACTGTTTTTTTTTTTTAATTTCTTCACTTCTTAATTAATGCAGTGCATGAAAAGTGTTTACTGCATGCCTGGCACAGAGTGAGCATATTAAGTAATCAAACTCACATTATTAAATCTCCACTTAAAGTAACTCTCCATCCTTCTACTTCAAACATCCAGATCTTCCTACTTTGATACTGAAATCTAAGCCTTCATTTTAGAGATAGGAACCTCACTTCAAAGCATAAATAGGTGATATTAGCATTTTTAAGAAAAAAATATGCTTTTGAAATGAAGTTATTACACAGTCATCAAACTCTCAGTCATTGGAAAATTTTTCTTCCTTCCTCCCTCCTCAGTAATATATCACCTGACTTGCATCTATTTACAATTTAATGAGAGAAACATGGAATTTTCAATTTTAAGCATAAGCAATAAAATAATACACTAAAATAATATAGAACAAAGAAATTAATTCTGCATGGAACACAAAGGAAGGCACTGCAGAGTCAGAGTTCAACAAATCGTTGAAAGATGAGTAGACAAGTAAATAATATTTAAGCAAAAATTGCAGAGGCAAGTAATTTCATGGGCTAAATAGAAAATCATGATAGAATCTGAAATACAAAATCATGGGGGTAGTAGAGGGCAGAATATGAGGGATACAAGCCCCCAAAGTTAAATGGGATCATATTGCCAGGATGTTAACTGTTATGTTAAGGGGCAACCCATTGTTGACAAAGTGTACATAAAGAGATTTGTATTTTAAAAAAATAAAAGGAAAAACTGATTTCTGGGGAAGGAGAATAGTTGCATATCTGTTGTAAGTATGCATTCATAATATGATAGGACCAAGTAATCTTGAGGACAGAACATAGTAGAGAGATTTGAGAACCATATTGTTGAGTACTGCAAAATTGAGAGGAGGCACAGTCCAGAAGAAAGCCCTTGAGGTGTCAGGAAACCTTTAAGTTCAAAAATTCAAACTCACTGAAGGTTGCTACACTCATGGTTATGATTATTACAGTAAAAAGGTTTAGAATAAAATTGACTAAGTAAAGAGACTGATGAGACAAAATACAGGAGGTTCCAAACATGGAGCTTCTAGGTGTTCTCTCCCTCTGTTGTCATGAAAATATTAACTGCTAGCAGTAGTGTGTGACAATACGTAAAGGATATTGCCAAGTGAGGAAACTCATGTTATCTTTGGTGGCTCTATTACAAAGGCAGATTGATAGTCAGTGTGGGTAATCTCTTTCTGTAGCCCCTCTGTAGGTTGAGCTGACACCACATGACTCCAAAACCCCACCATGAATCACCGTGTTAGAATTTCTAGCATGACCAGAACTTATCCTAAATAATGACACTTATATGAGGGCTTAGAGATTACAGAAGCAGCATTTTAGGGTAAATTCCAGGACTCTGTCTGGGAAAGGGTAAATATTTTGCTACAAAAGAATCAGTAGGATGTGGTTTTAATAGTGGATAACTGAATATTTGAATAGTGTGATGGTAAAAATGATCAAACAGAATTTTCAGTTCCTAGCTTCTCTCTAATGCTAATTAACTTCTTAAAGAATACCTGAAAAGAAGTAGAAGGAAAATCTAAGAGATTGTTAAGACAGAGATAATATGATTTCAAACTTTAATGAAGTCCAACATTTGCAAAGATTTATGACACTTGAGTTTGTGATTTTTATGGAAGAAAATATGAGAGGCAAGATAGGAAAATGAGACCAACTAGAGAGGGAGAAGTAGAGCAGGGGCATGAGGGTAGAGATAATTGAGTTGTCACTATAAACTAGAATCTGTCTTATCTATTTTATGACATGACTTACATTATTAATATTAAGATCAATTGTATTGTTAATGATAATATAGTCTTTTAATTCATATAACAACAAATAGCACAAGTTTACTATACCATGTTACATATGTAAACCAGTAGTATCACTTTTCAATCATAGAGATCCTCTATTATCAGTATTCTTTAATAATAAAAGAGATGCTAAATAAACTAAATATCTATATATAGAAAACTATAAAACACTGGTGAAAGAAATCAGAGAGGACACAAATAGATGGAGAAATATACCATGTTCATGGATTGGAAGAATTAATATAGTGAAAATGAGTATACTACCCAAAGCAATCTACAGACTAAGTGCAACCCCTATCAAGCTACCAGCGGTATTTTTCACACAGCTAGAACAAATAATTTCATAATTTGTAAGGAAATACAAAAACCCTCGAATAGTCAAAGAAATCTTGAGAAAGAAGAGTGGAACTGGAGATATCTACCTGCCTGACTTCAGGCTATACTACAAAGCCACAGTCATTAACAGTATGGTACTGGCACAAAGACAGAAATATAGATCAATGGAACAAAATAGAAAGCCCTGAGATAAATCCACACACCTATGGACACCTTATATTTGACAAAGGAGGCAAGAATATACAATGGATTAAAGACAATCTCCTTAACAAGTTGTGCTGGGAAAACTGGTCAACTGCTTGTAAAAGAATGAAACTAGATAACTTTCTAACACTATACACAAAAATAACCTCAAAATGGATTAAAGATCTAAACATAAGACCAGAAACTTTAAGACTCCTAGAGGAGAACATAGGCAGAACACTCTCCGACATAAATCACAGCAGGATCCTCTATGATCTACCTCCCAAAATACTGGAAATAAAATAAAAAAATAAACAAATGGGACCTAATTAAAATTAAAAGCTTTTATACAACAAAGAAAATCATAAGCAAAGTGAAAAAAAAAAAAAACACAAAAACAGCCTTCAGAATGGGAGAAAATAATAGCAAATGAAGCAACTGACAAACAACTAATCTCAAAAATGTACAGGCAACTCCTGCAGCTCAAGTTCAGAAATATAAACGACCCAATCAAAAAATGGGCCAAAGAACTAAATAGACATTTCTCCAAAGAAGACATACAGATGGCTAACAAACACATGAAAAGATGCTCAACATCACTCATTATCAGAGAAATGCAAATCAAAACCACAATGAAGTACCATTTCACACCAGTCAGAATGGCTGCAATCCAAAAGTCTACAAGCAATAAATGCTGGAGAGGGTGTGGAGAAAAGGGAACCCTCTTACACTGCTGGTGGGAATGCAAACTAGTACAGCCACTATGGAGAACAGTGTGGAGATTCCTTAAAAAACTGGAAATAGAACTGTCATATGACCGAGCAATCCCACTGCTGGGCAAAAACACTAAGGAAACCAGCATTGAAAGAGACATGTGTACCCTAATATTCATCACAGCACTGTTTATAATAGCCAGGACATGGAAGCAACCTAGATGTCCATCAGCAGATGAATGGATAAGAAAGCTTTGGTACATATACACAACAGAATATTACTCAGCCATTAACAAGAATACATTTGAATCAGTTCTAATGAGGTAGATGAAACTGGAGCCGATTATGCAGAGTGAAGAAGCCAGAAAGAAAAACACCAATGCAGTATACTAACACATATATATGGAATTTAGAAAGATGGTAACTATAACCCTGTATGCTGGGCAGCAGAGGAGACGCGGATGTGTAGAGCAGTCTTTTGGACTCTCTGGGAGGGAGAGAAGGTGGGATGGTTTGGGAGAACATCATTGAAGCATGTGTGGTATGTGAGAGGCGAATTGCTGGTCTAAGTTTGATACGGGTGCAGGATGGTTGGGGCTGGTGCACTGGGATGACCTGGAGGGATGGTGTGGTGGGGGAGGTGGGAGAGAGGTTCAGGACTGGGAGCACATGTGCACCCGTGGTGGATTCATGTTGATGTGGACAAAACCAATACAATATTGTAAAGTAAAAGAATAATAATAATAAATAAAAGAATAATAAAAGAGATGTTTAAAGAAATACTTATTATCACCAATTTTTAAGTTTTAGCCCAGTAACCTTAAATGCATGATATTCAGCTAAAAAGCTTAATTCTAACTTTTAAGATACTGTGATAGTATTTGAATACATATTGAGAAAAATAAAATGTAGCAATATGAAGTTTTTAAAATTAAAACCTGGATAAATTAATAGATAAATATTCCTTTAATATTAAGATAAGAGGATAGGTAATAAAAACAGCCATGTTCTTTGAAATTTATTTTAAAGTAATTAATCAACTACTAACTATTCATTATTAATGCACTGTTGGGTGTTAAAATCTTACTTTGGGAATATGGAAATATAAGACATTGAACTTAATTTTAAAGATACTGAATTATGAGTAGCAAATCTTATTCATAAACACAGTGAACAAGAGACAGTTTAAGATTACTTACAAATAAACTGCGTAGTTTATGACCAGATAAGATACAATCATTATCTACTGCAATCCATTAGAAATTTCATTTCCTTTTCTTTCTAACATTGTGGAATAATTTCCTCTACAGTCTCTCAGTGAAGCTGCCCTGGACCCATCTGATTAAATCTGAATGTCCTTCCTTATCATAATAAATCTCTCTTTCTCCTCACATCTCTAACAACCAAATAAATCTCATAATTTGTCATATTAAAAAGCTTCTATAAAGCTCTGCTAAGTAAAATATCATACTTTATTTCACTGATTTGTACACTTAATCAACTTTTTGAGATTTTTTTTCATTTTAACTGTATACTTCAGTTGGTCTTGGTGAATATAGGTACTTATCACTATTATAATCAAAATATAGAATATTTTCATTACTATAAAAAGTATTTTCCTCTCCCTTTCAGGTCAGACTCTGCCCCTAGATCCAGACCCCAAGCAACCACTGATTTCACTATAGACTGCTGCTACTGCTAAGTCACTCAGTCGTGTCCGACTCTTTGTGACCCCATAGACAACAGCCTACCAGGCTCCCTCGTCCCTGGGATTCTCCAGGCAAGAACACTGGAGTGGGTTACCATTTCCTTCTCCAGTTCATGGAAGTGAAAAGTGAAAGTGAAGTCGCTCAGTCGTGTCCGACTCTTCAAGACCCTATGAACTGCAGCCTACCAGGCTCCTCCGTCCATGGGATTTGCCAGGCAAACGTACTGGAGTGGGGTGCCTTTGCCTTCTCCTCACTATAGACTAGTTTTTAGATTTCTAAAATTTCATATAAATGGAATTGTAGAGGATTTTTCTCTTATTCTTAGCCATTTATTTTTAACGTTTTCAAATGTATCATTCTTTTTATTGATGACTTGTGTTCTGTAAAGATATTGCAAACTATGTCAGTTTTAAAACTTTTAGTACATTCATAGTGATATTTCATCAATGTTAATTTTCATTTCCCTGACTAAAATATGTTGAGCATTTTTTATATGTTTAAAATCAATTATATAAAATTGATTTTAGAACATATTTTTAACACTTGTATCATTTAAAAAAATCTTATTAATGAAAGTGAAAGTGTGAGTTTCTCAGTCATGTCTGACTCTGCAACCCAGAGGATTGTAGCCTGCCAGGCTTCTCTGCTCATGGGATTGCTCAGGCAAGAACACTGAAGTGGGTCGCCATGCCCTCCTCCAGGGGATCTTCCCGACCCAGGGACTGAACCTGTGTCTCCTGCACTGCATGCAGATTCTTTACTGCCTTATTAATGAGCTATAATTACTCTATATAGATACAGGTCTTCAGCCAAATGTAAAACTTGAAAATAATTTCTCCTAGTCTGTAACATGCCTTTCATTTTCTTAATGATGTTTTTCAAAACCTGAAAGTTTTAAAATTCTGGTGAAGCCCAGTTCATAATATCTGATCTTATGGTTCCAAGAAACCTTGGTTATCCCAAGGTCGGTAAGATTTTCTTCTTGAGTTTTATAATTTCATTGTTTATGTTCACAGTCCATGTTGAGTTGATTTTTATGTAGTATGTGAAATAAAAACAGAGCTTCATTTTTTCCCCCAATACATATATTCTGTTGTTCTAGCACCAGCATTGTCCTGCTTGGTTCACCAAACCTTAATACCCAAATTTTGATATAAAGGTAATTTTGTGATTTCTGTGCATGAAATGGATTGCATTATAGGGAAATCTAAATGTTAATGGACAGAAGCATGTCTAAACTTTGCTGCAAATAGATACATTATCTCTATCTTGTAAGTTTAAAAAAAAAAGCACATGATTTATTTTTATTGGAGTCTAAGTACGTTATGATAGTGTTGTGGTTTTTGCCATACATTAGACATGAATCACTCATGGGTGTACATGTGCTTCCCAATCCTGAAGCTTCCCCCTCCCCTCCTTCCTCACACAATCCCTCTCTTTTACTTAAAAATCCTTGAAACTCCAGTTTAGAAGAAAGTCCTACAGCATCTTTGCTCAGACAAAAAAATACAGACATGTGAGAGGTACAAGAAAATTGTCTTCCTTGGCTACTTTTTTTTTTTCTCTCTTAGATTCTTGTGCTTTGTTTGCTGAACTTCATGGTCTAAATTTTTTTTTTTTTTTTTTTTTCACAAAATTGGAAAATTTTGGCATTGTTCCTTCCACTTTTTTTTTCCTTTTATCTTTCTTTCAAGGACTATATTTACACATTTGCTGGGACACATAAAGTTTTCCTACTCACCATTGCTTTGTTTGCCAGTATTTTTATGAATTTCATTTTGGATAGTTTGTGTAATAGTATTTTTAAATTCGCTAATATTTTCTTCTAAAGTGTAAAAAAACAAATGGTAGAAGAATTGTCCTAAATTAAAAAATATTAAGAAAATTTAGTATTCTGTATAACAGCCACATTTGGGAAAATATTTGAAATTTGGAAATACACTAGATATTTTATATTAGGGGATTATTGTTTCTTGGAAGAAATAATGAGATGAGATTACTTAGCATAATGTCCTGATTTTAATGTATGGAACCTGAATAGTTTGGGATAATGTATTTACAATGTAATCTACTCATTCAGAGAAAAACAAACAAAAAATAAATCCTAACTTTATAGCTTCCAAGGGCTTCCCTGGCAGCTCAGATGGTAAAGCGTCTGCCTGCAATGTGGGAGACCCAGGTTCGATCCCTGGGTCGGGAAGATCCCCTGGAGAAGGCAATGGCAATCCACTCCAGCACGCTTGCCTGGAAAATTCCATGGATGGAGGAGCCTAATAGGCTACAGTCCATGGGGTTGCAAAAGTCAGACTCGACTGAGCAACTTCACATTCACATAGCTTGCAAGTATATAAATGAAGAAAATGTTATTTAATTTAGACAAACATGTGCATATGTCCAGTATTATCTATTCAGGTTTTTCTACTTGAAAATGATAAAAACTAAACATTAAAAAGATAATATTGAAAAAATCACTTATATTCTATAATATCTTAGTAGGATACACAAAATAGTATATTTCATGTAAGTTTAAGGATATTCCTTTCAAATGTTGAAGATCTGAGGATCAACTTTGACAGGAAATTTAGACAATTTTATTGGTAAACGTTTCAAAGATGGAAAAAGTAATAGTACTGAAATACAGGATTTAGAATTTCTATTCAGGAAAATACTTTTATAGAAGTAACATTGGATTTATGTGTCTCTTAGAATAGGATATGAAAATATTAACAAAAGTAATTCTGGGTCAAGGTACCTTTCATACCTGGGCTTATTAGAGTTATTATAAGAAGTAATATCTTTGTGTATATCTTGTATTCATTTTTAAAATTATGTCATGTAGTGTTTATGCTTTCACTGACTCTGTAGTACATTTAACCACTAAGTTTTGTCTCTCCAAAAATCCAGCTGCAGACTTTCCTAACCTTCTCTTCAGTTCAGTTCAGTCTCTCAGTCATGTCTGACTCTTTGTGACCCCATGAATCCAGCAGGCCAGGCCTCCCTGTCCATCACCAACTCCTGGAGTTCATTCAGACTCACATCCATCGAGTCAGGGATGCCATCCAGCCATCTCATCCTCAGTCATCTACTTCTCCTGCCGTCAATCCCTCCCAGTATCAAAGTCTCTTCCAATGAGTCAACTCTTCGCATGAGGTGGCCAGAGTACTGGAGTTTCAGCTTTAGCATCATTCCTTCCAAAGAAATCCCAGGGCTGATCTCCTTCAGAATGGACTGGTTGGATCTTGTTGCAGTCCAAGGGACTCTCAAGAGTCTTCTCCAACACCACCGTTCAAAAGCATCAATTCTTCAGTGCTCAGCCTTCTTCACAGTCCAACTTTCACATCCATACATGACCACAGGAAAAACCATAGCCTTGACTAGACAGACCTTAGTCAGCAAAGTAATGTCTCTGCTTTTGAATGTGCTACCTAGGTTGGTCATAACTTTTCTTCCAAGGAGTAAGCTTCTTATTGCTAAAAATCCTTGAGCAAGCAAATCTTACTGGGTGTCTGCCGAGATCCCTGTCAAAATTTCATGTAGTTTATTTCTTTTTTATGAGCTCTGTAAATTGTGCAATAGTATATTTCCTTGAGATTGGAAAACTTCAGAAACTTGCCCTGCTTTGTGTAAATGAATGAGCAGAGCCATGGCTATTATAATCCCTTGTCATTAGTTGAAAAATTATCTGTGCCATGATATAAGTAGAACAACCAAGTCCTGTGTGTGCATGTGTATGTGTATTTAACTCTTATTAGAAGTTGGGAATGATTTTCTTAGTTTGCTCTCTGATTTAATTTAGAAAAAAGCATTGAATTTTTTCTTTTACAAAATTCCACTGATAAATATAAATGAAGATGAAATGAAATAGGTAGTCTTCTACTTAGAAAACAATTTAAAAATAAGTTCATTTTGAGAATTACCACTTTAAAATACACCCTAATTAAAAAATATAAGTGATTACATTCTTTGTAAAATATGTCATGATTGCAATATTGCAGAAACTTGGAAAGCATAATAAAATCAGTACAACAACAAAAGATTACAAAGTTTTATTTATACCTATTAAAGTTTAATATTTTTTGTAACTAGCACACCTTTTCATACTGTTTATGGGGTTCTCAAGACAAGAATAATGAAGTGGCTAGCCATTTCCTTCTCCGTGGACCATGTTTTGACAGACCTCTCCACTATGACTCATCCATATGGGTAGCCCTACACAGCATGGCTCATAGTTTCATTGAGTTAGACAAGGTTGTGATCCATGTAGTCAGTTTGGTTAGTTTTCTATGACTATAGTTTTTATTCTGTCTGCCTTCTGATGGATAATGGTAAGAGGCTTATAGAAGTTTCCTGATGGAAGCTACTGACTGTGGGGTAATCTGGGTCTTTTGAATTGGGCAGGGACATGCTCAGTATATCTTCAATCCAATTTTCTGTTGATGGACAAGGCTGTGTTCCCTCCCTGTTGTTTAGCCTGAGGCCAAACTACATAGGAATAATGACAGTAACGGTGACCTCCTTCAAAAGGACTTTTGCCTATACTGTTGTATTCATTGCCCCTGACCCCAAAGCAGTATATTGTTGATCCACGCCTTCTCTGGAGACTCCTGGACACTCATAGGCAAGTCTGGCTCAGTCTCTTGTGGGGACATTGCTTCTTTCCTCTGGTTCTTTGTGTGCATATGGTTTTGTTTGTGCCCTCCGAGAGTCTGTTCCCTCATCCTGTGAAAATACTGTAATCAAATCCCACTGGCCTTCAAAGTCAAATTCCCTGGGGTTTCTCCGTCCTTTTGCTGAATCCCTATAAAGGAAAACAATCCTGAATATTCACTGGAAGGACTGATGCTGAAGCTGAAGCTGACTCTCCAGTACTTTGGCTACCTGATGCGAAAAACTAACTAATTAGAAAAGAGAAAGATTGAAGATGGGAGGCAATGGAGATGACAGAGGATGACATGTTTGGATGGCATCACTGACTCCATGGACATGAGTTTGAGCAAACTCCAGGAGTTGGTGATGGATAGGGAAGCTTGGTGTTCTGTAATCTATGGGGTTGCAGATAGTCTAACTCGACTGAGTAACTGAATTGAACTAACATGAGGTTTTCAAAACTATTTTATTGACATAAAAAGTCAGACTCCTCTATTAATGGAATTCTTCAGCTAGAATACTGGACTATGTGGGTGGACATTCCTTTCTCCAGGGGATCTTCCTGACACAGAGATCGAACCTGAGTCTCCAGCATTGCAGACAGATTCTTTACTGTCTGAGCCACCAGGGAAGCCCAAAAAATAGGATACAAGAAAAACTATATTCAACATGATTCCATCATTTTGTCATATACATGATCACAAAAAATCTGGGAACTATTCATTTAAAGAATCATTATTTTTTAGTAAATGGGTCATGAATAATAAACATTTTTTCCTTTATTTTTTCTAGAATTTTGAGTTATTTCAAAGATAATGGATGATAAAATACTGTTAATATATTCCTTCAACAAGACCCATCTAGACTACTGTCCACAGGCCAAACAAACTAAATAGCCTGATTTTATAAATAAAGTTTTATTGGAACATGTCCACACTCCTTTTTTTTTTTTAACCATATGTTTGTAACTTCTCTCATGATGCAGGGACAAAGTTGAGTGATTGTAACATCAAGAACTTAAGGATAGCCAACAAAGTTCAAAATATTTCTTATCTGACCCTTTCCAAATAAAGCATTCAGTTTCATTAAGTCCAAGTTCAAATAAGAAAAGATTTTGTTTGGTTTTAATATAAATTTATTTATTTTAATTGGAGGCTAATTACTTTACAACATTGTATTGGTTTTGCCATATATTGACATGAATCCACCATGGGTATACACGTGTTCCCCATCCTGAACACCCCTCCTACCTCCCTCTCCATACCATCCTTCTGGGTCATCCCAGTGCACCAGCCCTGAACATCCTGTATCATGCATCAAACTGGTGATTCGTTTCACATATGATAATACACCCTCTCCCTCAGAGGCCAAAAGTCTGCTCTGTACATCTGTGTCTCTTCTGCTGTCTCACATACAGGATTATCGTTACCATCTTTCTAAATTCCATATATATGCGTTAGTATACTATATTGATATTTTTCTTCCTGGCTTACTTCAGTCTGCATAATAGGTTCCAGTTTCATCCACCTCATTAGAACTGATTCAAATGTATTCTTTTTAGTGGCTGAGTAATACTCCATTGTGTATATGTACCACAGCTTTCTTATCCATTCATCTGCTAATGGACATCTAGGTTGCTTCCATGTCCTGGCTATTGTAAACAGTGCTGCAATGAACATTGGGGCACCTGTGTCTCTTTCAATTTTGGTTTCCTCAGTGTGTATGCCCAGCAGTGGGATTGCTGGGTTGTATGGCAATTCTATTTGCAGTTTTTTAAGGAATCTCCACACTATTCTCCATAGTGGCTGTACTAGTTTGCATTAAAAAAAAAAAAAAAAAAAAAAGTTTTATGCACCAGAACATGATAGTTTATATATTTTATGTGTGACTTCATTTATTAGAAATTTTCATTAAGGCTTTGATTACCCCTAAAATTGTGAGTTAAAGTACTATTTTAAAGCAGAAATTTGACTGACTCAAAATGCATATTCTTCATTCTTCAGTAGACTCCTTGGAGAGAGGGGGATAAAAACCTAACCTTCTTAAATCTTCACATGCAGAAACAAAGTTTTTAAATCTCTTTTTTATCTCCACACTGCATCGCTTTAAAAAGATTACAGAGAACAGCCATAAGAAATGATTCCATCATGAAACTGGTTAATATGTCAGTTATGACTGTTGGACTTCCCTGGTGGTTAAGACAGTAAAAAGTGTGCTTACAATGCAGGAGACTGAGGTTTGATCCCTGGGTCAGAAAGATCCCCTGAAGGAGATGGCAATCCACTCCAGTATTCTTGCCTAGCAAATCCCATGGACAGTGTTGCCTATTGGGCAAAGAGTCCGACAGGACTGAGTGACTTTCACATATGACTGTTAAAGGAACAGAGCTCAGAGCAAACACTGCTCTAGCCTTTTTTTTTTTTCCCTTTTCCTTTTATTTCTTGCTCTGAGACATGAAGTAATAAGAAAACGTAGTAACTTCCTAGCTATGCAAACTACAAGGTGTTTGTTTCACAATAAAGTAGTGATCTTAAAAAATAAAAAAGCACTAATAAGCAATGCGGAAGAAATCAATGCATATGTCATTATATAAAGGCCTAAGGTCAAAGCTCCCAACTGGAAAGTGCAGGATTTTACAAGCATTTTAGGAATTCCTTTTAGTAGAATGTTGCCCCAAATGTACTATTGATTTTTCAAAGAAATCTGATGGTCTGGAGTACAATCCTCCAATTTTCCTAAATTTGTGCCAGGTTTTTCTTCCTCTTTCCATTGTAATTCTGGTTTATTGTCTTCCCATCTTAGTTCTTCACTCTCCTGAAGGTGGGCTTGAACCTCTTTGCCGGAATGAAGGATCTGAGCAATCACCCTAATCAACAGGCTATGATGTTTGCTCCAGTCCCCTGACAACTCACAAAGGCTATCAGGAGAGTAATTTCTGTGGTTTCTCAGGTCATATTTCTTTTCCTGTAACATCGTTGACAGGCAAAGTGAGGCTGAAAGAGTACATAAAATCGCCTGGTTACTTTGAAAAGACTGTTCAAATAAGTAGAAGAAGCAATACACTTGTATCTCACCCAAGAAGTTCCCATCATGCACAGATGCTCAATATAATTTCTTTTGCTAACCACTAGGTCCATTCACCTAGTGGCTTCCCTGATGGCTCAGCTGGTAAAGAATCCTCTTGCACTGTGGGAGACGCAGATTCGCTCCCTGGGTTGGAAAGATCCCCTGGAGAAGGGATTGGCTACCTGTTCCAGTATTCTGGCCTGGAGAACTCCATAGACTGTATCATCCTTGGGGTCACAAAGAGTCTGACATGACTGGGCGACTTTCACTTTCAGGTCCATTTACCATGATCCCATCCTTGGTCTACCTCACAAATTCCCCTCAAAATTCAGGTCTAGATCTTCAGTCCAGGTTAACTAAGTCACAAGATGATGAATTACTAATTACTGTTTTCTAAATAGATCCACTTGTTAATTATCACATGATAATATCATTAGCATGTTGGTGGAGCCCTGTATACCTAACATTGAGAACTGATGCTTATGCAGTCTGTTCTTTGACCAGAACAGTTTTCAACTTCGCTAGGGTCCTACTGTGACCTTAATCCACCTCATAATTATGGCCAGAAACATATAAATGTAATGTTGTCTTATAATTTTGATTCTGAAAGTCAACTGTGTAAATTTTCCTCTCTATCTTTCTAATTAGGGAAACTTGGCATAAAACTGAAGACATTTTCAGACACTTATAGAACGTGATTCTATCCACAGTTTGGAAGGATTTTTTTCAAAATAACTATAAAATTTAATGTATAATTATATACATATTATAGAGAAGGAAAATTTTCCTTTCTGACTTCTTTGCTTAGACCCCCTATAATAAAAGACAGGTTAACAAAAGAAAAGCAAACAAGATTATTAATATTTATACTTCATGTATACATCAGAGACACCCAAGAAAAATGAGTAACTCAAAGACATGGCTTTATAATTCAGGACTATATATGAAATTAATGGGGAAAGGGAAGGAGGCATCTAGGTCTCTTCAATTAAGTTCAGTTGCTCATTGGTAAGAATCCTGGAATATCTGTATCTATCACTGATGACGGGGCTTCCCTGGTGGCTTACTGGCAAAGAATCTGCTTGGGAATGCAAGAGAAACGGCTTTCATCTCTGGGTCAGAAAGATCCCCTGGAGAAGGAAATGGCAACCCACTCCAGTATTCTTACCAGGGAAATCCCATGGACAGAGGAGCTTGGTGGGCTACAGTCCATGGGGTCAGAAAAATCCGGACATGACTTAGCAGCTAAACAACAATCACTGAGAATAAAAATCATTGTGAGTCCAAGAAATGAGATAAGAAGAAACACACATGAGGATGAATGTGTAATATTTTTTTTGCCAGATCTCTTGGAATTCTTAATAGTAATCTAGGAAGGAGGGGAAAATGGGCCTTTTCATGTGTGCTCAGTCATTCAGTTATGTATGACTCTTTGCAACTCCATGGAATATAGCCCTCCAGTGCTCCTCAGTCCATACAATTTTTCAAGCAAGAATATTGGAGTGGGTTTCCTACTTCTCTGGAGTAAGAATGGACATGAATTTGGGCAATCTTTGGAAGACAGTGAGGGACAGGGAGGCCTGGTGTGCTTCAGTCCATGGGGTCACAAAGAGTTGGATACAACTGGATGACTGGACAACAACAAAACTCCAGGGGATCATTCTAATGGGAATCGAACTGCAATCCCTAGAATATCTTGCATTGGCAGGAGAATTATTTACCAGTGCCTTAAAGTTATTTGATTAATATACACTAAGGACAATATTATAAGTTCATATCCACATAAAGAATAAAAACAATATGGAGAACTAGTATAATTTTTAGGGAGTGGGATATAGTTGATGTGGTATGTTCAATTATTTATAACTGGGAACAAAAATAAGGGAAAAATTACCAATAGAAATAGATGTCCATTGTGAGGTGTGTGTGCACACACGTACACACACACACACACAAATCCAAGAAAATAAGAGACCAAACTGTTTTAGTGAGAGTTCTGCATAGAAACAAACAAGCAGGGGATATATATATAAATACATAATATACACATATCAATAACCTCAGATATGCAGATAACACCACCCTTATGGCAGAAAGTGAAGAGGAACTAAAAAGCCTCTTGATGAAAGTGAAAGTGGAGAGTGAAAAAGCTGGCTTAAACCTCAGCATTCTGAAAATGAAGACCATGGCATCCAGTCCCATCACTTCATGGGTAATAGATGGGGAAACAGTGGAAACAGTGTCAGATTTTATTTGGGGGGAGGGGCTCCAAAATCACTGCAGATGGTGACTGCAGCCATGAAATTAAAAATTTTTATTACTTGGAAGAAAAGTTATGACCAACCTAGATAGCATATTCTAAAGCAGAGACATTACTTTGCTGACTAAGCTCCGTCTAGTCAAGGCTATGGTTTTTCCTGTGGTCATGTATGGATGTGAGAGTTGGACTGTGAAGAAGGCTGAGCACTGAAGAATGGATGCTTTTGAACTGGGGTGTTGGAGAAGACTCTTGAGAGTCCCTTGGACTGCAAGGAGATCCAACCAGTCCATTCTGAAGGAGATCAACCCTGAGATTTCTTTGGAAGAAATGATGCTAAAGCTGAAACTCCAGTACTTTGGCCACCTCATGCGAAGAGTTGACTCATTGGAAAAGACTCTGATGCTGGGAGGGATTGAGGGGAGGCCGAGAAGGGGACGACCAAGGATGAGATGGCTGGATGGCATCACGGATTTGATGGACGCGAGTTTGAGTGAACTCCGGGAGATAGTGATGGACAGGGAGGCTTGGTGTGCTGCGATTCATGGGGTCGCAAAGAGTCGGACACGACTGAGCGACAGAACTGAACTGAATCTTTGTACAAAGACATGCATTTCAAAGAATCACCTGATGAGGTTGTGAGAACTAGCAAGTCTGAAATCTGAGGGATCTAATGCTCGGTTCAGCTTAGTTCAGCGCGCCAGGCCTCCCTGTCCATCATCGTCTCCAGGAGTTCACCGAAACTCATGTCCATTGAGTCGGTGATGCCATTCAACCATCTCATCCTCTGTCGTCTCCTTCTCCTCTTGCCCCCAGTCCTTCCCAACATCAGGGTCTTTTCCAGTGCATCAACTCTTCGCATAAGGTGGCCAAAGTATTGGAATTTCAGCTTTAATAGGCTCATATAATAGCTGATGTTACAGTCTTGAAGCAGAATTTCTTCTTTTTCTGGTGGGGGAGGGGCCTCAATTTTTGCTCTTCAAGGCTTTCCACTAATTAGATCTCTCTCTTTCACACACAGATTATCAGTAATCTTCTTTACTAAAAGTCAACTGAGTGTACATGTTAATCACAACTACAAATTACCATCACAACAATACCTAAATTAATATTTGATTAAATAACTAGGTTCTTTAATCATGACATTTTTATTCATTGAAGTTCAACTATTCTCCAAGATCTCTGGTAAGAATATTACATACATTGTGTTCTTCATTCTCACAACACCACTATGTTCAATATGTGTTCAATATTCGTTATCTCTATGCTATCAACTATCAGCCTAAGTTTAAAAAGGATTAAGTTATTCTGCTTGGGCATGAACACAGAAATGTGCAGCTCTAAAGCATGTGACTGTAAGCACAGTTCCAAGATTCTGCCATGAAAATGATAGCTGCTGGTATATTTCTTCCACATTTATCTCTGGCCATAGGCTTCCTACTGAGCATTGCTTACCACTCCCACATAACAGAAACATTAAATAAGTTTTCAAACAGTACCAGCTGCAGATTGATAAATTAGGAAAATTTCTCTCCCTTCTGTTGTATAGACAGCCCAGTTCCAAAGTGAATGGCTCAGCACTATAAGCACAAGTTCAATTATCATTCTCACTGCTCTCTTTATAATAATATATTATTCAGGGTGCAATCTAGAATTAGATCTGTATATTTGTTTTATTCCTAAATACCCTTATTCATAGGCACTCTAAAGGAACTATGTCTCATGCTAAAAATCATACTTTTCTTCTTCACTCTTGTTCATTCTCATTAATTTATGCTCTTCATGAGTAAGGAGACTAGATTTCCAAATCAAGACTTTATCTTTTTTATAATTTTTCTCCTCTACTTCCAATCACTTTTACATCAAGCCAGTAACAAATATAAAGATTATACTTCTTTAATGAAGATGGTATCATTAGCATTATCTCTATTCACACTACCTAATCATGTCTTCACCATTTCTTGCCTAGGTTTCTCCAGTAACCATCTAGGTGATTACCCTATTTCCATTTTTAGCCCCAGAAATTAGATACCATCCTTTTGTCAGAGTAAACTTTCTATATAACAGATGTTTTCAATGCAAACTTTCAATACTTAACTGTAAAATATTTAGAAAAAAATGTTTAATAAGAGACTTGAGAGTCTTATACACTGAAAACTACCAAACATTGTGAAAATAAATTAAATACCTAAGTAAATGGGAAGACACCAGTGTTCATGGATTGGAAGATTTAACATTATTAAAATGGTGTGTACTGTGTGTGATCAGTTGTGTCCAACTCCTTGTGACCCTGTGACTATAGCCCACCAGATTCCTTTGTCCATGGGATTTCCCAGACAAGAATACTGGAGTGGGTTGCCATTTCCTTCTCCAGGGAATATTCCTGACCCAAGACTCAAATCTGCATCTCCTGCATCATCTGCACTGGCAGGCAGATAATCCTCCTTAAATTGATCTATAGATCCTAAAGAATACCTATCAAAATTCCAATTGCTTATTTTGCTGAAATGAGTAAGCTAAATTTAATTTATTTATTTATTTTTTTTTTAATTTATTTATTTTTTAAATTACATTACTGCATTTGTTTTGCCATACATTGACATAAATTTAATTTATACATGAAAATGCAAAGGACCCTGAAATATCCAAAGCAACCTTGAGAAAGAAGAACAACTAGAAGAGTCACACTTCTAGATTTTGAACTTGCCACAAAGCTACATTAGTTTAAAAGAATGTGGAATTGGCATAAGAACAGATAGAGTTGCAATGGTGGGCTCATCTTTGTCTTGCATCACTCAGGAAATGGCCTCCTTTGAGGCAGTAGCTTTGCAACACAATTCTGATTCTCCTCAGGAACCATCCCCACCATTCCTCTTTGCTTATAGTTCTATAACTAGACTTAACAAGCAAGTTCCCTAAGGTGAAGTACAGAGTGTGACCCATGAGGAGATGATCTACAATGAAAAACATGTACTGTACTTGAGTTTTCTAATTTACTCAAGCAGGAATCTGGGAAACATACGTGGGAAGGGATATTAATGATGAAGGATACTGATAAAGAAACATAAAAATAGATCATGCCATATCTACTGATAAGGGATCATTAAGGGAAAATACTGGAGCTTGTATTGCAATGCAACTATGGCAGTTAGAATGAGCTCTAACACATTTTGTTTGGCTGGTTGAAATATGGATCAAAAGATGGCCCCATGGTGAGTAGAAATGCCCAACCTTCCTTGGTTTAAAGCAGAGAAAGAAACTCAAAGACTTAAGAATATTGGAATATTAGAGAGAAATTATTATTTAAGACCTGATCATCCACAATGGAAGGATTCAGAAGATATACCTTTCACTTATACTTTGAGAAGAAAGTTTGTGACAGGAACTCCAGCACCCTTGAAGAGCTCTGTGGTAATTCTTCTCTATAGGCTGACCTTACAGTGCGAACCACAGCCACTCAGTTAAAAACTCTAAATGCAATTGGAATAGATGATCCCAGGTTGGCAGGGGCCAAGCAGATGTACTCAACCACCAAAGGCAATGTGAACACAGTTACCTTATTGGACAGCAGAGCCAAAGCAGTAATCAAAATCGGACTCAAGCAGTCATTAGAATTTGGCTAGTTAATCATGGCATAGTAGAAGCAAAACAAGTAAGTTCACTAAATTCTTACTTGATATGTAGAAGCAGAAAAGTTCTAGGATGAGTGAACAAAAGTCTTACTCAAATCATAGAAATAAAGAGTCCTAGTTCTTCAGTCAATTCCCAGACTTTAACCACTTATATGATATCAAGGGGAAGAATAAAGATCACTCAAGGATTTACTTCTTCTGTTGGGATAGCTGTTGGCTGTATGGGGAGTAGGTTTATCATATTAGATGGAACTAAGATCTTGCTATTACTTTCATTTGGGGATTAAGTATGATTTAAAGAGAACAATATGAGTATCAAGTTGACAAGGGATGGCCTTGTGATGGTTATTTTTATGTATCAACTTGACTAGGCACTGAAGGCTCAGATTTAAACATTAATTCTGGATATGTCTGTGAAGATGTTTCAAGATGAGATAAGAATTTGAACTGATCGATTCAGTAAAGTAGTTTGCATTCCTCAACATAGCTAGGTATCTTCCACTTTGTTGATGGTTTGAATCAAATAAAAAGCAGAGGAAAGGTCATCTCTTTCCTTCCTGCTTAACTGCTGAACTGGGATATTGGACTTCTTGGATCTTGGACTAAGATTAACATCATCAGCTCCTCAGTGCTCAGGTTACAACTGGTTTTCCTGTTTGCAGACACCACACCATTAAATCTCTGAGCCTCCAAAATTAATCTCCCTCTCTCTTCTCTCTCTCTTCAATGATGGAAATAATAGTATTTTGAACAAATGGTGTTATGACAATTAGATAGCCCTGTGCATGGAAAAAATAAATTTGGACTCCCACCTCACACCATATATAAAAATTAACTTAAATGGATTCTTTAAAACTGAAAGAGCTAAAATTGAAAGCTGTTACAAACACACATATGTCTAAAATTTCATGAATTTAAATTAGGCAATGGTTTCTTGGCTATGATATTGAAACACAAGCAACAAAAGAAAAAAAAATACTGAACATCATAAGAACTTTAGTGTGTCTAAAGATACTACTAAGAGAGTAAAAATATAATCTACCTAATAGAATATTTACAAATAACTTATGTGATAAGGGACTATCAGAAATATACAAAGAACATTTACCACTCAACCTTAAAAACACATGTAACTAAAAATTAGACAAAATTCTTTACTAGACATTTCAAAATGAATAAATCAATAAGTACTTGAAAAGAAGTTCAACCTCATTATTCATTCAGTTCAGTTCAGTTCATTTCAGTTGCTCAGTAGTGTCCACTCTTTGTGACCCCATTATTCATTAGGGAAATGCAAATTAAAAACAATGTAATATCACTTTTTACCTATAGGATGGCTAGTTCTTTTGAATAGAAAATAGTAAGTGTTAATGAAGATGGGAAGAAACTAGAACATCCATGAATTGTTGGTTGAAGGTAAAATGGTAAAGCTGTTGTGGGAACATTTAAACAGTTTCTAAAATGAGTTAAACATAGAGTTACTATATTACCCAGCACTTCTACACCCAAGAGAATTGAAACATCTGTTTGCACAAATGCCTGTATCCAAATGTTCATAGTAGCATGATCAATTATAATCAAAAAGTGGAAACAATTTAAGTATTCTCCAGCTGATGAATGGATAAACAAAATGTGTGATAACTATACAATGGAATACTACTCAGTCTAATGCAAATGCATGCACAATATAGATGAATCTAGAAAGCATTGTGTTAAGTGAAAGAAGCCAATAATGAAAGACATCAAATTGTATGATTCTATTTATAGTAAATGTTCAGAATGGAAAAATCCATACCTATAGAAAGCAGATTACTGATTTCTAGGGAATGTAAGAGGAAATATTTGGGAGCTATGCAGATTCTCTTTAGATTATGGAGATATTATGAAATTAGATAGTCTAATGGTTGAACAACGTGGTGAATACACTGAAATCAAATGAATTTTAATTATTTAAATGGTTAAAGTGATTAATTTTGTTACGTGAATTATATTTCAATTTTTAATCAAAAAATTTCTAAAAAGTACATTCATAGATTATTGCAAATGGATAATGATAACCTTCCCTACTATTCTCTCTAGCTTCATTTTCACAAATCTTGAAAACACTCAATTTTAATCTATTGCAACTATTTGATGTTTTTGATAGTCATGATGCTATTTCATGACTCTAATACCTTTGTTTACGTTGTTTATTGTGTCTGAAACTCACTCTTCCTGGAGTAACCTATTAAGATAAAAGGCCAAAATGAAAAACAGTTAAGTCTTTAGTCATTTATTACAATTGTATAAGTAAGACACATGACTCATTGGAAAAGATCCTGATGCTGGGAAAGATTGAAGGCGGGAGGAGAAGGGGACAACAGAGGATGAGATGGTTGGATGTCATCACCAAGTCAATCGACATGAGTTTAAGCAAACTCCAAGAGTTGATGATGGACAGGGAGGCCTTGTATGCTGCAGTCCATGGGGTCGCAGAGAGTCAGATACAACCGAGTGACTGAACTGAACTGACTGAAGTCAGAGAAGGTAGGAAGGATTTCCTCATGGAACAGAGTACTGCTAAAGGACAGTGAAGGTGCTCTGAAAAAAAGCCTGTGATTCTATGTACCAGAGATCCAGAGGATGGAGTTGGGATGTGGTGATGTAGAACGCCTAATGATGGGAAAATTTTTAGTATTGAGTTTCAGTGGAAGAAAAGCATTTTCTGGATTTCTCTAACCACTCCCCTCATTCACACCAAAAAGAAGTCTTGGCAGAAGCACCTATGAAAGGCATCTGCTGAAAGTCTCAGTTAAAGAGACCTCCAAGTGGAAGTGCCTAGACTAGAAACACAGATATTTGTAAGAACGTGGCTGGCTCGAAGGGTCTGAGTTTTTTTTTTTACTGTAACTCTCTCCAAAATTGTAATGCAATGGCTGTGTACCAGGCCTAGGGTAGTTTATCCCTGTAAGATAATCCAGCCAATGCTTTGTAATTGTCTATAGTCAGACCTGAAAAACCACGGATAGTTTTTTAGCCAGAAGCTGTACACTTTAAAAAGAAGGGAAGGGGGAGCCCCTCTCATACTTACTTATCATCTTTGGGGAAATATAAATCAAAACCACAGTGAGATACACTTTGCACCTGCTAGAATGACTGTAATTAAAAACAAACAAGCAAAAAGTACAAAGTATACTTAAAAATAATTACAAAGCACTTATTTTTTAACTTTACAAAACAAGTACTCCAGGACAGATTTCAAGAAAAACATTAAGACTTTTGATAAGGGAAATGTAGTGAGGTCACAAAACTTTCATAAAGGTACTCTTGAAATTGACTGGATTTTACTGGTGGATAGGGTCATCTCAGGAACTGGAAACAAAATAAGTGAAGGCATCAACAAAAGGAAATACTCAGAGAATAGAAATGTATTAGTAAAATTCTAATTTATCTGAAGTATAGAAGAGAAGACATCTCCAGAGACATTGGTGGAAAATCAGTAGTTTGTGGCCATGGTATAAAATGTCTTCAGTATATATTTTTAAGTCTTTAATTCTGAAAATGATAAAGAGTCATTTATGTTTTGAATACTATGAGATATGATTAAAGTTTGCTTTAAGAAGACCACTTAAAGACATTTTCTTCCTCAGAAAAAATAATTTACCACTATTTAGTTTATTTTCTTTTGAAATAGTTCAAACTGTTTCAAATAATTAATAAAGCAAAATATATGAAATAATTGTGCATTTCATTTAATCTCTCTAAAATAATAAAGGCAAATTGGAAGGTAAAATTATCTGGTTTAACTCTGTGACTCCAAAACTCCTAGTAATCTGCTTTGTTCAGAGAAGATAATCAATAAATGTTTCCTGTTTAAGCACTATCCTGAAATTGCTGAAGTTGACATTCAATAAATGCACTTAACTCAGAAATGAAACTAAATCTATTTCACACTTTCTTTCCTGTCCTTTTTAAGTTTCTTAAAGCACTTTAAAGATTTTCAGACTTTTGGTCAGTCGATATAAAGAGTAATAGCCACTGCTAGAATATAACAAATATATATATTGCTTGTGTAAAATGTCTTCTTGTTTCATATTCTGGATAAGTGATATCTAATGAAGTTGAGAAAATTGTCTGGCAATGGTATTAAACTGCTCCATGAGCTTTGTGCTGAAAGTATTAGTTTATATTTTGTTTGAAAAATTGTTCCTATATCCTAACATCCTCTTATCTCTGTAGGCAATCATTATACTTATTCCACTTAATTGTTAGTGCTGTTATCAGGTTGTAAAGATGAAAAACTATTGCTTCAAAGCTATGCAAGAAAATTCCATACTTCTGTTTTATGGTTATCATAGTCTATATAGTGTGTTCTGCATAATTGGGTGTAGTGCAAACTGCATGATACTATACAAAGAAAAAAAGAGAAAACATTAAAAAGCCAAATTTGATTCACAAATGCATCAAGTTAAAAATCTGTTTCAATAATTTAACATAGCCTTATGCTGGAAGATACTGTGCTCTTGCCTGCATTATCTTATTATATAGATTCATTTACATGATTGCAATTATTAACCAGTCTAATAAAAAAATCAGATCAACAAAATGACAGAGTAGCTTTTATAATGCAAAGGACTTTAGTAGCAAAAAGTAGGGTGGATTTTGAGAAGTGTTAAAAAGTTAAGCTCTAATAAGTGTTCATGATTCTTTTCAAATAAATAACTATGGTCACCATATAGCAAAAAGGAAGGAAAAAAAGGAAATTTGTTTACCTGTACTGAATCTTGGTTATCTTTTCACCCTTAAAAAAAAAAAAAAAAACACCTCTGTTAGAGCATGGAAAACTGAGAGAATTGAGAGTTAATCTTAGTTTTATAAGGTATAAATCATTTTTTAAAGGAAAAAGAAAAAGAAAAATATAATGATCTTTATGCCTTTATGTCTATTTATGCTCACTGTCTCCAGTGATACAACCAGATTGACAGGTGTATATTAGGCTCTCAAGGCATTAGACACCAAATAGGACTCTATAGAACATGTATTCACTGAATAAGGAAACAAATTAAATACATGATACAGTTTCTACCCTCAATTTGAAAGTACCATTTATTTGAATAATTCATCTACTTTTCATAGTAAGATCGTCCTCAGATGTGTCTTATTTAACAATTTTATTTAATGGATGGGCAAAGAGTTGGACATGACTGAGCACACACAAACACAAACATAGCTTTGTGGTGGTGGTGTAAAATATCTTCATTGACTCATTGGTTTTTTAGTTGCATATTGTTTAGCCTCTGCATTGTGGAGTATTTTTCCCTTTCTTAATTCTGTAACTGTTTTCTACTTTCACACCATTGTGGTAGGATAAAATGCTTCATAACATCTCTATCCTCTTAAATTAAACTTGTTTCATGGCCTAGCAAAGAGCCAACTCATTGGAAAAGATCCTGATGCTGGAAAGATTTAATGCAGGAGGAGAAGAGGTTGACAGAGGACAAGATGGTTGGATAACATCACCAGCTCAATGGATATGAGTTTGAGCAAGCTCTGGGAGATGGTGAAGGACAGAGAAGCCCGGCATGCTGCAGCCTGTGGGGTCACAAGGAGTCAGACATGATTGAGCTAGTGAAATCAACAGTAATTGGCAACACTTTATTACTTCATTATTAAGCAGAGTGATTAAAAGCCACATAGCATTGTGGTTAATAATACAAATTTTGGAACCAAACAGACAAGAATGGAGTGACATACACATTAACTGGCTATATGATTTTGAACTTATTAATTAATTATCTAAATCTCAGCTTCATTATCTAAAATGGAGATATAGTTACACATAAACAATAAGGTTGAAGGTGAAATTAAAGAGACAATGTGTGTAAAGTGCTTAGAACAGAGTCTGGCCCAAAATCAACATGTTGATATTTGCTCATATAATCTGTTCTACCTTATGCTATTTTCAATATATGTAGTTTAGTATTGTAAAATGTGTAATCAAAGTATTAAATGTGTGGCATAACCATATATGAAACTACCTAGAGTAGAGAGAAAGCAAAAAGGTTCTTTGTTTCAATCTGCAGGCATGTAAGAAAGGCTTACTCCATACACTGGAATTTATGAACAAGACCTTGGCATTTGTCATTATGAATGCTTAGGATAGCACATCTACCCTGTCTGCTGATTAAGTATTTGGTATATTTCACCAAGATGTAGTTCTATTTCTCAGTCCAAAACAGCATTATGAGAAACTAAAAGTGACTAAGAATAGGGATGTATCATTCTTTTAGACCCCTCTATTCACAAATGACAATTTAATCCTAATTTTTAACACAAATTGTTCCTGCTAATGGTAAATATAAAGTATAATGTTGGTGTTAATATCAAACATTTCTTGCTACCTGACATCTTCTAAGGACTAGCTTTAAGATCTGTCTTCATTTGCTAGCAATTACAGGTAAAACTGTATCCCATGTTCTTAATGACCAGCAAATAAGTGGTATGATGTGATTTTGAATAGCAGGCTTCCAAGAGGGCAGGAATCACAAAACTTACACAAACAATGTAGATTTTTATGACCCTTATCTTTGGAGCACCGGTTTATTTCCATACTTATTGTAACGGATCATTAATGATTAGACAATGCTGGGGAGAATATACAGATTTTAAGAAAAATCATAATATTCTTTTGAGGTTATCCAAGCTTATGTTATTCTTTACATGACTGTTGTAACTAGTTAAAATTAACCAATACATTTTTGCTTATGTGACAGGTAGTTGCTATTTTATTTCTTTCAATAAATCAGTAAAACAAAAATTAAAACCATCTGATCAGTAAAGAATTGTCTTCAAAACTGAGACTTTCTTTGATCTATAAAAATATATTTTAAGAAGGACTTTAACATTCAAGGGATAATTACAGCAATCAATGGAATCTGACATAGCGCTCTCTTCTTTGGAAGGAATATGATCCTGTAAGCAGGAATAAAAAGAAGAAAGAAAATAAAATGATGATGATGATATCAGGGTTTTACCTTGGTTGGCTGTGTTAATTTATGATATGATATGCTTATATCCTCTTGAAAGATAAGGTTCAATAAATTAATATCTTAAAAAAAAAGTATATTGTGGATAAGTGACCAAACCAGAAACTACTCTTTAATTGAGTCCATTAATCTTGCCCATTAGATCAGTTTCACCACCTATAGTCTTGGCTGAGGAAGAATCGGTGTGTGTATGATACAATGAAAGTGAAAGATGTGAGACTGAAGCATTTTTAGATTTATGTTCAAATCCAGGTTTTAGCTATTTGCATTGTAAAGAAAAACTTCAGCCATCTCAAAGTAATACATCATCTTCTGAGTTGTATTTACCCTCCACAGCCCTAGCCAGCTCATGTTACTGAGACTCTCCATTTACACATTTTTCTTAAAGAAGATCCTGAGTAAATTTAGAATAACAATGCAATTATTTTTTATGGACTTAACCTATCAAGAAGTGAAGAAGCTGCCACACAGCATGGTCTCTTAGCTACTCAGGAAGAAACCTGAATCTCAATGTGTCTACCGGGTCGAGAACTAATTTTTCTCATCTACTATGACACCGCTTGCTCCACTTGAAACTATATGACATAAGGAAACAAATTGTATTTAAAGCCAGATAAACTAAATTTGAATCCTTGCTCACATGATTACCAGCTATGTGACCTAGACATTATTTGTGAAGAACAGAGATTACAAATATGAGAAGTTTTGCCATAATACTAAACACATGATAGTTTCACAAAATATGTCTAATTTTTTTATTATTTAGTTACTAATTGGATATGTGCCTCAGTTTCTGCATCAAAAAATCAGATTCTCCAAGTGGTGAAGAACTTCTGCCATGAATTACAACCCAGTTGATGAATGTGATAATGTATTATTTTTTCTTTTAAGTCTACTACTGTGGCATCCCTGGAATCTGGCCCTCATTGGCTCTGTACATTTATATGTATACCTTCCTTTCTGCTTGTCTATGGCTGTGAAGCAGAGCACATTGAGATTACATAGCATAAAATAACCTCTTAGTCTGCTCTTGGGTTTCCCTCATTGCTCAGTTGGTAAAACATCTGCCTGCAATGCAGGAGACTGGGTTTGATTCCTGGGTCAGGAAGATCCCCTGGAGAAGGAAATGACAACCAACACCAGTATTCTTTCTTGGAGAATCCCATGGACAGAGGAGCCTGGCAGGCTACAGTTCACAGGATCACAAGAGTTGGACAACTTAGTGACTAAAACCCAACAACATGCTCTCAATTTTATCGATCAAGAATTTAGGCAAAGCACAGCAAATATGGTCCATTCCTGCTCCATAAAGACTGGTGCCTCAGTTAGGGTGGCTCAAATGGCTGAAGACTGCTGAGACAGCTTAATTTATGTCTTGTGTCTCAGACCTGCTGTTTTGTCTGTTGTTTAGTTCCCTCAGTTTTTCTCCACATCTTTGGTCGTGTCTTTTGCAGTCTGGTATATCCATAATGTTTTTTTCATTCACATGCTTGATATCTGGCCTGGAATGTGGAGACCAGCTGCATTGGATCAGACATTCTGCTCTCTCTATGGCCTCACCACATAGGTAGCTTGGGGTACCTCAGAGCCTGAAATCATAGGATAGTGAGATTTCTTACATGAAGGTTGACTTCCTCAAGAGTAGGCATTCCAAGTGGCCAGAAAGAAGCAGGAAGGCTTCTAATGACTTAACCACGGAAAGTATACAAACCAAGAATTCTGCCTCATTCTTTTGATCAACCTAATCACTAAGGCCACCTCAAACTCAGTTGCAGACATAACAAAGAATATATTATTTTAAATTTCCTTATTGTATCAGGACGTCTCATTAGGAACTATGGCAGACTTTGGTTATGTTTACTGTCAGATAAGCTATCAGAAAACATCAAGCCATTATCCTAGAGATAAATATCTTTATATCATATTTTCAGCATGCTTCAATTAAAATGTATTTTTCTAGATATCTGGCATTAGGTGTGTTGCTTGCCCATTATAAGTGTAATTTTTTTTATCCCTCATTGGAAACAATAGCAGCTATTCCATAAGATTAATTTGGATTGGAGATAATGTTTGCTATATATTGGGCACTCAATAAATGGCAGTTGCTATTTTATCATTATTGACATCAGCATACATTGTACTTCTAATACACAAGTGGAATTGTCTTTCTAAATCAAGCTCATGTTCCTCACCTGTTTAGTCACTGATTTTTGGCTGACTTAGATCTCACCATAAAGGACAATTCTATGGTTTACTACTCCCTGTGTGTTAGTCATGTCCGACTCTTTGTGACCCAATGTACTGCAGCCTACCAGGATCCTCTGTCCATGTTACTCTCCAGGCAAGAATACTGGAATGGGTAACCATTCCCTTCTCCAGGGGATTTCCTGACCTAGGGATCAAACTTGGGTCTCCTGCATTGCCGGCGGATTCTTTACCATCTGAGTCACCAGGGAAGCCCATTAGTATTCCCTATCTACTTGTTATTCCATTTGTTCAACTTCTTCTTCCTCCCCATCATAACTTTCATCATAACTTTCACTCAAATTAACCTGAATTCATTAAGGCAGTGTAACTTGCACTATCTTAAGTTTTTCTGGAGTTTAGATGGAATAGTTGAACATACTGCCTTGTGCCCCTACAGTGAGACTGTGCCCTAACCTCACCCAAAATGAAGTATTTCTTCAAGTTCTTCAACTCTTCCTGGTATCCTAACCAACCTACATCTAAGTTTAAAGTAAACACAAATTTAAATATTTCATCCACAAATTAGTAACATTTTCTGCCTTATATTTAGGTTGTTATTTTTCTGTATTTAGTGAACTCAATCCCAAGAGAAGGGTCATCCTGAGAAATTTCAGGAGAAAAGACATATTCATCCTCACATGTTATTTTTTGACTAGGATCATGGTAAAACATCTCACTCCTTTTATAACTAATACCAGAAATGGATTTGGGGTCAAAGGAGAATATCCTTGATTAAAAAAAAAAAAAAAAAACTATGTCAGTGCCTATCAAAGAGCATTAGTAATTTAGTGTTAGATGCTTTCCTTTCTTCATGATTTTGTTACATCACAGAATTTGTAAATCAATTCCTAAGAACAAAGTTCTATTCCTAAGATTATATATATATATATTATATATGTTTATCTGTATGTGTATATCTGTGTCTGTGTATACATCGATATATATTCAACAGTCTGAGTTACCATTCTTATCTGCAGATATAAGTAGGAAATGACACACTAATAGAATTTAAAGATGTTTAATGCTACGAAGCCCTTTTACCTAAAGATAACATCTTTAGGTCTTCTTGGCACAGTTTTATTATTCAAGCCTTCTACATAACAAATTCATGTGAGTTGAAGAACTAATCAATAAATCATATATCATTAATTAACCAGAATTACATTAAGTATAAAAAATCCCATTATTTACTGGAATTTAATGGCCAGATACAAAGGCTTAGAACTACTTTGACATATATTACTTTCATTCAGTAAATGCTGCCTATGCTTAAGCTGACTCTGTACAAATGCATTTGTGGAAAACAACATGAGCAGTGTGGCTGCATTCAATGTCAATCAAATTATATTAATCTGAAATAATATTACTAACATTTACTTCATATATTATTTTTATATAATTTAAATGCCTCCAAAAAGTGGGTAATTGCATACCTTGGAGGAATCCTGAATGACTGAATCACAATCATGTGGCACAACCCCAGCTAAGTTAAACTGTCCATTTTTAAACAGATTCAAATATCAAGAGACTGTCAGGAATGCATATTTCATATAACCTGTGACTACTATCTACCTGTAAATCCATGCTTCCTCTTTTATCCGAATTCAATTTAAGAAAACATGAACATTTTACATAGCATGTATTTTTTACCTTCTTTATTTTATTTTATTGTATGCTGGAAGCTATTTTTTCATTATGTCTATTTCTAATACAGAAATAAAGGTACTGATGTGTATCTACCAAACAGTCATATAGGAAAACAATCCAATGAGTTAGATACTCTTATTAAGCCCATTTTGCCAATGGAGAATTGGAGGCACAGGGAAGGTAAATAACTTGCTTAAGTCACAAATTTACATTAAGTTACTATTTGGATTAGTTTCTTATTGTCACCATAACAAATTACTGCAGCTTAAAACAATACTTGCTTATTATCTCATAGTTCTGCAGGTTAGAAATCTGACATTGGTCTCACTGGGCTAAAATTTAAGTGTTGGCAGGATTGTGTTCCTCACTGGAAGCTCAGGGAAAGAATCAAATTCCAAGCCCATTCCAACTGTTAGCCTAATTCAGTTCATTACAACTGCAAGATTGAGGTCTTTGCTCATGAAAGATATCAGCTAGGAGTTAGTCTTTATTCTTCAGGCTGTCTTCACTCCTTTACATGCTTTCTATGAGTTCATAAAGGCCTCTCTCCAGACTTCTAAAGATACAGCCCTTATCTTTCAGAACCATTAAAGGTTCTGCAAATCTTTCACAGAGCTTCCCAGGTGGCTCAGAGTTAAAGAATCCACCTGCAGGAGATGCAAGAGACATGGGTTCAGTCTCTTAGTCAGAAAGATTACCCTGGAGGAGAAAATGGCAACCTCCTCCAGTATTCTTGCCTGGAGAATCCCTTGGACAGCTGTAGGCTATGGGTTTACAAAAAGTTGACTGGAATGGGTGAATTTAATTCAGATGACCATTATATCTACTACTGCGGGCAGGAATCCCTCAGAAGAAATGGAGTAGCCATCCTGGTCAACAAAAGAGTCTGAAATGCACTACTTGGATGCAATCTCAAAAACGACAGAATGATCTACATTCGTTTCCAAGGCAAACCATTCAATATCACAGTTATCCAAGTCTATGCCCCAACCAGTAATGCTGAAGAAGCTGAAGTTGAATGGTTTTATGAAGACCTACAACATCTTTTAGAACTGACACCCAAAAAAGATGTCCATTTCATTATAGGCGACTGGAATGCTAAAGCAGGAAGTCAAGAAACACCTGGAGTAACAGGCAAATTTGGCCTTGAATGTGGAATGAAGCAGGGCAAAGACTAATAGAGTTTTGCCAAGAGAATGCACTGGTCATAGCAAACACCCTCTTCCAACAACACAAGAGAAGACTCTACACATGGGCATCATCAGATGGTCAACACCAAAATCAAATTTATTATATTATATGCAGCCAAAGATGGAGAAGCTCTATACTGTCAACAACAAAAAAAGACCAGGAGCTGACTGTGGCTCAGATCATGAACTCTTTATTACCAAATTCAGATTTAAACTGAAGAAAGTAGGGAAAATCGCTAGACCATTCAGGTATGACCTCAATCAAATCCCTTATGATTATACAGTGGAAGTGAAAAATAGGTTTAAGGGCCTAGATCTGACAGATAGAGTGCCTGATGAACTATGGAATGAGGTTCATGACATTCTACGGGAGACAGGGATTAAGATCATCCCCATGGAAAAGAAATGCAAAAAAGCAAAATGGCTGTCTGGGGAGGCCTTACGAATAGCTGTGAAAAGAAGAGAGGCAAACAGCAAAGGAGAAAAGGAAAGATATAAGCATCTGGATGCAGAGTTCCAAACAATAGCAAGAAGAGATAAGAAAGCCTTCTTCAGTGATCAAGGCACAGAAATAGAGGAAAACAACAGAATGGGAAAGACTAAAGATCTCTTCAAGAAAATTAGAGATATCAAGGGAATATTTCATGCAAAGATGGGCTCGATAAAGGACAGAAATGGTCTGGACCTAACAGAAGCAGAAGATATTAAGAATAGGTGGCAAGAATACATGGAAGAACTGTAGAAAAAAGATCTTCATGACCCAGATAATCATGATAGTGTGATCACTAATCTAGAGCCAGACATCTTGGAATGTGAAGTCAAGTGGGCCTTAGAAAGCATCACTATGAACAAAGCTAGTGGGATGAAATTCCAGTTGAGCAGTTTAAAATCCTGAAAGATGAAGCTGTGAAAGTGCTGCACTCAACATGCCAGCAAATTTGGAAAACTCAGCAGTGGCCACAGAACTAGAAAAGGTCAGTTTTCATTCCAATCCCAAAGAAAGGCAATGCCAAAGAATGATCAAACTACCAAACAATTGCACTCATCTCACACGTTAGTAAAGTAATGCTCAAAATTCTCCAAGCCAGGCTTCAGCAATACGTGAACCGTGAACTCCCTGATGTTCAGTCTGGTTTTAGAAAAGACAGAGGAACCAAAGATCAAATTGCCAACATCTGCTGGATCATGGAAAAAGCAAGAGAGTTCCAGAAAAGCACCTATTTCTGCTTTATTGACTATGCCAAAGCCTTTGACTGTGTGGATCATAATAAACTGTGGAGAATTCTGAGAGAGATGGAAATACCAGACCACCTAACCTGCCTCTTGAGGAATCTGTATGCAGGTCAGGAAGCAACAGTTAGACTGGACATGGAACAACAGACTGGTACCAAATAGGAAAAGGAGTACATCAAGGCTGTATATTGTCACACTGTCAAAGCTGTATATTGTCACCCTGCTTGTTTAAGTTATATGCAGAGTACATCACGAGAAATGCTGGACTAGAAGAAACACAAGCTGGAATCAAGATTGCCGGGAGAAATATAAATAACCTCAGATATGCAGATGACACAACCCTTATGGCAGAAAGTGAAGAGGAGCTAAAAAACCTCTTGATGAAAGAGGAGAGTGAAAATTTGGCTTAAAGCTCAACATTCAGAAAATGAAGATCATGGCATCCGGTCCCATCACTTCATGGGAAATAGATGAGGAAACAGTGGAAACAGTGTCAAACTTTGTATTTTTGGGCTCCAAAATCACTGCAGATGGTGACTGCAGCCATTAAATTAGAAGATCCTTACTCCTTGGAAGAAAAGTTATGACCAACCTAGATAGAATATTCAAAAGCAGAGATGTTACTTTGCTGACTAAGGTCCGTCTAGTCAAGGCTATGGTTTTTCCTGTGGTCATATATAGATGTGAGAGTCGGACTGTGAAGAAGGCTGAGCACCGAAGAATGGATGCTTTTGAACTGGGGTGTTGGAGAAGACTCTTGAGAGTCCCTTGGACTGCAAGGAGATCCAACCAGTGCATTCTGATGGAGATCAGCCCTGGGATTTCTTTGGAAGGAATGATGCTAAAGCTGAAACTCCAGTACTTTGGCCACCTCATATGAAGAGTTGACTCATTGGAAAAGACTCTGATGCTGGGGAGAGATTTGGGGCAGGAGGAGAAGGGGACGACCGAGAATGAGATGGCTGGATGGCATCACAGACTCAATGGACGTGAGTCTGAGTGAACTCCGGGAGGTGGTGATGAACAGGGAGGCCTGGCATGCTGCGATTTATGGGGTCACAAAGAGTCAGACACAACTGAGTGACTGAACTGAACTGAGAAAATGAGAACCTACACAAATTATTCGTAAGCTTGGAGTTTTATACTCCTCAATTCCAGCCTGAGTAAGTGTTATAGTCAAGATTAGATTGAGTCCAACAAGTAATGCACAATAACTCACCTATTTAAGGAATAATATATCTACAACTGTGGGCAGGAATCCCTTAGAAGAAATGGAGCAGCCATCATGGTCAACAAAACAGTCTGAAAGGCAGTACTTGGATGCAGTCTCAAAAGTGACAGAATGATCTCTGTTAATTTCCAAGGTAAAACATTCAATATCACAGTAATCCAATTCTATGCCTGAACCAGAAATGCTGAAGAAGCTGAAGTTGCACAATTCTATGAAGACATACAAACCCTTTTAGAACTAACACCCAAAAAATATGTCCATTTTCATTATAGAGGACTGGAATGCAAAAGTAGGAAGTCAAGAAACACCTGGGTTAAAAGGCAAATTTGGCCTTGGGGTATGGAATGAAGCAGGACAAAGGATAATAAAGTATTGCCAAGAGAACACACTGATCATACAAAACACCCTCTTCCAACAACACAAGAGAAGACTCTACACATGGACTTCACCAGAAGGTCAACACCGAAATCAGATTAATTATATTCTCTGCAGCAAAATATGGAGAATCACACAGTTAACAAAAACAAGACTGGGGGCTGACTGTGGCTCAGGTCATGAATTTCTTATTGCCAAATTCAGACTTAAATTGAAGAAAGAGAGGAGCACCACTAGACCATTCAGGTATGAATTAATTCCCTTATGATTATGCAATGGAAGTGAGAAATAGATTTAAGGGACTGGATCTGATAGACAAAGTACCTGGTGAGCTATGGATGGAGGTTTGAGACATTGTATAGGAGACAGGGATCAAGACCATCCCCATGGAAAAAAAATGCAAAAAAGCAAAATGGCTGTCTGGGGAGGCCTTACGAATAGCTGTGAAAAGAAGAGAGGCAAACAGCAAAGGAGAAAAGGAAAGATATAAGCATCTGGATGCAGAGTTCCAAAGAATAGCAAGGAGAGATAAGAAAGCCTTCCTCAGCGATCAATGCAAAGAAATAGAGGACAACAACAGAATGGGAAAGACTAGAGATCACTTCAAGAAAATTAGAGATACCAAGGGAACATTTCATGCAAAGATGGGCTTGAGAAAGAACAGAAATGGTATGGACCTAACAGAAGCAGAAGATATTAAGAAGAGGTGGCAAGAATACATGGAAAAACTGTACAAAAAAGTGCTTCATGATGAAAATAATCACGATGGTGTATCACTCACCTAGAGCCAGACATCCTGGAATGTGAAGTCAAGTAGGCCTGAGAAAGCATCATTACGAACAAAGCTAGTGGAGGCGATGGAATTCCATTTGAGCTATTTCAAATCCTGAATGATGATGCTGTGAAATTTTCCAGTAAATTTGGAAAACTCAGCAGTGGCCACAACTGGAAAAAGTCAGTTTTCATTCCAATCACAAAGAAAGGGAATGCCAAAGAATGTTCAAACTACCACACAGTTGCACTCATCTCACAAGCTAGTAAAGTAATGCTCAAAATTCTCCAAGCCAGGCTTCAGCAATACATGAACCATGAACATCCTGATGTTCAAGCTGGTTTTAGAAAAGAGAGAAGAACCAGATATCAAATTGGTAACATCTGCTGAGTCATCAAAAAACCAAGAGAGTTCGAGAAAAACGTCTATTTCTGCTTTATTGACTATGCCAAAGCCTTTGATTGTGTGGATCACAACAAACTGTGTAAAATTCTGAGAGAGATGGGAATACCAGACCACTTAACCTGCCTCTTGAGAAATCTGTATGCAGGCCAGGAAGCAACAGTTAGAACTGGACATGGAACAACAGACTGGTTCCAAATGGGAAAAGGAGTATGTCAAGGCTGTATATTGTCATCCTGCTTATTTAACTTTATATGCACAGTACATCATGAGAAATACTGGACTGGAAGAAACACAAGCTGGAATCAAGATTGCCAGGAGAAATATCAATAACCTCAGATATGCAGATGACACCACCCTTATGGCAGAAAGTGAAGAGGGTTTATTTAAAAAGTCTCTTGATGAAAGTGGAAGAGGAGAATGAAAATGTTGGCTTAAAGCTCAACATTCAGAAAACGAAGATCATGGCATCTAGTCCCATCACTTCACAGGAAATAGATGGGGAAACAGTGGAAACAATGTCAGACTTTATTTTTGGGGGCTCCAAAATCACTGCAGATGGTGACATGCAGCCATGAAATTAAAAAACACTTACTCCTTGGAAGAAAAGTTATGACCAACCTAGAAGCATATTGAAAATCCGAGGCATTACTTTGCCAACAAAGGTCTGTCTAGTCAAGGCTATGATTTTTGCACTAGTCATGTATGGATGTGAGAGTGGACTGTGAAGAAGGCTGAGCATTGGAGAACTGATGCTTTTGAACTGTGGTGTTGGAGAAGACTCTTGAGGGTCCCTTGGAATGCAAGGAGATCCAACCAGTCCATTCTAAAGGAGATCAGTCCTGGGTGTTTATTGGAAGGAATAATGCTAAAGCTGAAACTCCAGTACTTTGGCCATCTCACACAAGGAGTTGACTCATTGGAAAAGACTCTGATGCTGGGAGGGATTGGGGAGTGGAGGAGAAGGGGACGACATAGGATGAGATGGCTGGATGGCCTCATTGACTTGATGGATGTGAGTTTGAGTGAACTCAGGGAGTTGGTGATGGACTGGGAGGCCTGACGTGCTGCAATTAATGGGGTCACAGTCAGACACGACTGAGCAACTGAACTGATCTGAACTGAACCATAATTATCTCTGGAAAGTTCCTTTTCCCATGCAATGCAATCTATTCACACTTTCTAAGGATTTTGTGTGGACATTGTTGATGAGACCACTAAGCCTATTATACTATTGTTCAATTTTTTTCATTAGTTTTAGGGTAGTTTCATCTACCCTGATAAACCACTTAAAGCTAATTTATTACAGTAAAAATAATCTGTCCCATTTTAGTTAGCAGCAAGATTTTTAAATCAAAGACTTTTACTGCATAGGAATGATTATATAAACATAGGCAGATTAGCCATGTTAATTTTTTTCTGTCACCTTAACCAGATTTCCAGGAGAAGTTTCATACATGATGCAATGGGAAAAGATGAAAGAAGAAAAGAGGTAATAACTCCTTAATCAAGAATCTAAGATGCCCAAATTTCCCATGTTGTTCTCTGTGTTTTGGTATATCATGAATAAGCAAATAGTGGGAAGAGTACAAATTTCCTCAGAAATTCTGACAATTAAATTCATTTCTTTCTATGCATTTCTCCTAAGTTCCTTCATTACAGGCTGCTGTACCAAAGTGTCATTCACCCAATTACTCTTTCTCAATCATTGCTGCAGAATTATGTAATAATGTACCAGTGAAGAATAAAGCCCTTTTTTAAATATATAACTATCAGTCATAGATAATGATTTACAAACCTACAGGAACTCATCCCAGTTAATGATTCTATTCATTCTTAGTTTATAAATTATTCACAAAAGGCACACTAATTAATTCAACCTGAGTGATTATCTGAAATAAAATCTTGAACTGGCTTATGAGGTTCCTCCAGTTTTATTCATTCTATTGGCAAGGTCTGAGAGGTGATGTTAATGAAGACAAAAAAAGAGACATACATAATAGGAGAAGGCTGCAAGAGGGAACAGAATATATGGTAAAAAAAAATAGACGGCAATTGTTAACAGTGCTGCGATGAACATTGGGGTACACTTGACTCTTTCAGTTCTGGTTTCCTCAGTGTTTATGCCCAGCAGTGGGATTGCTGGGTCATAAGGCAGTTCTGTTTCCAGTTTTTGCAGGATGGTACAGGGAGTGAGGAGTGAGGGGGATTCAGGATGGGAAACATGTGTATACCTGTGGCGAATTCATGTTGATGTATGTCAAAACCAATACATTATTGTAAAGTAATTAACCTCCAGTTAAAATAAATAAACATATTAAAAAAGTAGACGGCAAAAGGATTACAAAGAAAATGGTGACAATTAATACTAATAGAATGGTTATTTTAAGGATAGTAATAATAAATATCAAAAATAAGCTTATTCTGGAGTTTATAAGGCTAAAAGTTTTCCACTGTATTTCATGGTTAAAATGTTTTAGTTTTTAAGCCATTTTTCCCTCTTAAATTAAGTTGCAGAAAGGAAATATTGTTTTGTTTTTTTTTTTACTTCTTTTTATTTTAATAATATAGAACATAGTTCAGGGCGTGGCTCATCTAGTCACTGGCATAACCCTGAAAATAAGTCTGCTCCCTGGGATGAAGCATGTGGAATGTTTCACACTGCTGAAATTTACATAAAGAAGTACCAGTCCACAAAATCATATAATAAATTCATAGAGCTTTTTTGCAAACCACAGTAGATGGTAACTCTAACCTAAAGAGACACATCAGGGTAGACTCAGTGCTGATTTAGTGCTAATCACTGTAGGGCCATACTTCTTAATTTCTTGTTTCTTTGCTAGAGGCTGGGTTAGAGAGCAGAAGAAAGCAGAGTACCAAATGTGGGTACCAAAGCATCCAGCAACAGAGCAAACACGGCCATTTTTAACAGTCATCATAAAGGTTCCCAAATTAAGCATGCTACGGACCCCACAGTTATTTTGTAATAATGCAGGTTATGGGCCATCAACCAAACTGACCCTCTAGATTAATTTTTATGAAGCATCACAAATCATCTGAATATTATATTTTGGAAAAATGGTTAGTTAAAAAGTAGTCTTTGGGAAAAGACCCATAATTTTATGTCAACATCTTCATGTCCTTGTTGTGTGAGATTTATCAAGTTATCTAAATTCACTAAATCACAGCTTAACAAAATAAATGGTAATAAATTCTATCTCACAAGATTACCAGAAAGGCTAGTACATGTCACATAGTACATATTGACTATTTGCTCATTGAAAATAACTACTCTTAATAGAGCTGAGAACAAAGCAAAGCCTGAAGTTCTCTATAAGGAAATTACTACACTTCATCTTGTATTCTGACTGGTAAAACTAAGGATATCACTTAGTTTTAAAAAAATAAACTTTTTATAATATGCTGTAACCAAATAAAGTAAAAATAAAAATAAAAAAACAAAGACATTTAGTCTTTGGGTGTAAAACCAAAGTTTATAGGAACTCTCTATTTGACTCTCTGTTTTACACCCAAAGACTAAATGTCTTTGTTTTTTTATTTTTATTTTTACTTTATTTGGTTACAGCATATTATAAAAAGTTTATTTTTTTAAAACTAAGTGATATCCTTAGTTTTACCAGTCAGAATACAAGATGAAGTGTAGTAATTTCCTTATAGAGAACTTCAGGCTTTGCTTTGTTCTCAGCTCTATTAAGAGTAGAATAGAATTTATTAGCTTATAGCTAAAGGTTTAATACAATGTGAATTCTGTGGAACATGATATAACAAAATCTGGTGGGAATAGACATATGAGGTTTTCTTTAGAAGAGAAACAGAAGCTTCACAGTTCCAAAATTCACAATTCTCCTAGGCTCCAGAATTTATAGCATTTTCCAAAATAGTTTTTCATATGTAATATCTTTATTTGCTCGTATAAAAATGTAGTATTTTCAGTAAAAGTATTATTACTTCAATTAGCCTTTACTACTTTTTATATAATATCGATGCTACTCTTTACTGAGCATTTCCAGACTCCTTAATTATGTGGACTTGCTAATGATGTAGTAAACCTTCCACAGTTTTTTCTTTTCTTTTTTTTTTTTTAAGAATCTTTAATTTCTTATTCATAGTGAAATTAAAGGGATGTTAGTTATTTTGGGACCTAAAAGAAATCTAATCTCTCATTATCATTAAGACAAAAAAGATCCTTCCCCACTCTGTACACTACGACATACTTTCCAGTGTAATATTTACTCTTTAAATATATGAGTTAAAAATTCCTCAAAATATGGTAATGAACTTTAAATATTTGGCAGTAAGGACTGTCTATGATACGAAGCAGGTTCTCAGTATTAACTCATAATTACTCTTCATGTTCTTAAATTTGTTAACAAATCAAGCAACAGAACAAAAATTGGAAAAATTTTAAACATTAGTGCCTGAACCATTTATACTCAAATTATAAAACAGCCAAAAGGTTAAGTTAGTCAAACATATGACTCATAGCTAAAGAAAAAGAAAATGAAATATATGGAAATTCATGTAAAATGAATTCAACTGCACTGTATTATTCCAAAGTTGAAGAAATATGCATTTCTTTGTTAATAGCTCAGTTGGTAGAGAATCCACCTGCAATGCAAGAGACTGCCTGCAAGGCAGGAGATGCAGATTCAATCCCTGGCTCAGGAAAGTACCCTGCAGAAGTGAATGGCAACCCACTCCAGTATTCTTGCCTGGGAAATCCCAAGGACAGAGGAGTCTGGCAGGCTACAGTCCATGGAGTTGCAAGGAGTCAGACACGACTTAGTGACTTAACCACATTAATAGCAAAGGCAAATCTTGGAACTGAACTGTAAACTAAAAAAAAAAAAAGTGATAACTAGTAAAGTCCTTGATTTGTAAATTATATGACAGCTTTATAAATAAAGTCCACATAATCTTATAGATGAGGATTCCAGCATAAGTCTTTTATTAATATATTTTAATGTAATTTCCATGACCAAAGTGCTAGAAAAGAATCCACTTTTTCAAATTATAGATTCTGAAGTTCTGAAAAAAGATAAGTGTTTCAATAAGTGTTTTTGACAAATGCAAGAATATTTTTAATAACATCTCCTTGTATGTAATCAGCCAGATCTCAAGAGTTATTTGTACAGCTACTTCGACAATGATTTCTTCTCCTCCATGAACCTCTTAGCATTAGTATTTTATACCATGTATCATCACTGATTGTTGAAGTCATTTAATATCTCCAAGTCATATTCCTTGAGAATTCTAGCTCTTGGCTCACTGTCATTCCCTTCAAACATATTCTCTCATAATGTGTGGAGACAAATTCTCATACAGACAATTGTTCTTCACATGACTTCTCCTCCCTTGAACTTTCTTTCAATAACCTCTCATCCAATTTTTCTCAGCCATTCAATAACTAAGTATAGCATTGTGGTGAGCCAGGTACCCTTGATTATACTGTGTTAACAAAGATCATCAAACTTATCATCAAAATAATCTAGGATGCATTAACATGGCAAAGGTTTAATGTTGAATTGTGGCCAAGATCTACCTGTCTTTGGCTTAAATTTATAGAAGAATATGGGCATTTATTGCCAAATTCAGACTTAAATTGAAGAAAGTCGGGAAAACCACTAGACCATTCAGGTATGACCTAAATCAAATCCCTTATGATTATATAGTGAAACTGAGAAATAGATTTAAGGGACTAGATCGACAAAGTGCCTGATGAACTGTGGACAGAGGTTTATGACATTGTACAGGAGACAGGAATCAAGACCATCCCCATGGAAAAGATATGCAAAAACTCAAAATGGCTGTGTGAGGAGAACTTACAAATAGCTGTGAAAAGAAGAGAAGCGAAAAGCAGAGGAGAAAAGGAAAGATACAGGCATCTGAATGCAGAGTTCCAAAGAACAGCAAGGAGAGACAAAAAATAGTCTTCCTCAGCAATCAATGCAAATAAATAGAGGAAAAGAACAGAATGGGAAAGACTAGAGATCTCTTCAAGAAAATTAGACACACCAAGGGAATATTTCATGCAAAGATGGACTCGATAAAGGACAGAAATGGTATGAAACTAACAGAAACAGAAGATATTAAGAAGAGGTGGCAAGAATACACAGAAGAACTGTACAAAAAAGAGCTTCATGACCAAGATAATCATGATGGTATGATCACTCATCTAGAGGCAGACGTCTTGAAATGTGAAGTCAAGTGGGCCTTAGAAAGTATCACTACGAACAAAGCTAGTAGAGGTGATGGAATTCCAGTTGAGCTGTTTCAAATCCTGAAAGAAGATGCTATTAAAGTGCTGCTTTCAATACGCCAGCAAATCTGGAACTCAGCAGTGGCCACAGGACTGGAAAACTTCAGTTTTCATTCCAATCCAAAAAAAGGTAATGCCAAAGAATGCTCAAACTACTGCACAATTGCACTCATCTCATACACTAGTAAAGTAATGCTCAAAATTCTCCAAGCCAGGCTTCAGCAATATGTAAGCCATGAACTTCTGGACATACAAGATGGTTTTAGAAAAGGCAGAGGAACCAGAAATCAAATTGCCAAAATCTGCTGGATCATGGAAAAAGCAAGAGAGTTTCAGGAAAACAAACAAACAAACATCTATTTCTGTTTTGTTGACTATGCCAAAGACTTGGACTGTGTGGATCACAATAAACTGTGGAAAATTTGAGAGACATAAGAATAGCAGACCACCTGACCTGCCTCTTGAGAAATCTGTATGCAAGTCAAGAAACAACCGTTTGAATTGGACATGGAACTACAGATTGTTTCCAAATAGGAAAAGGAGTACATCAAGGCTGTATATTGTCACCCTGTTTATTTAACTTATATGCAGCGTACATCATGAGAAACGCTGGGTTGGAAGAAACACAAGCTGGAATCAAGATTGCTGGGAGAAATATCAATAACCTCAGATATGCAGATGACACCACCCTTATGGCAGAAAGTAAGGAAGAACTAAAGAGCCTCTTGATTAATGTGAAAAAGCAGAGTGAAAAAGTTGACTTAAAGCTCAACATTCAGAAAATGAAGATAATGGCATCTGGTCCTATCACTTCATGGGAAATAGATGGGGAAACAGTGGAAACAGTGTCAGACTTTGTTTTGCGGGGCTCCAAAATCACTGCAGATGGTGATTGCAGCCATGAAATTAAAAGACGCTTAATCCTTGGAAGAAAAATTATATCCAACCTAGATACCATGTTGAAAAGCAGAGACATTACTTTGCCAAAAAAGGTCCATCTAGTCAAGGCTATGGTTTTTCCAGTAGTCATGTATGGATGTGAGAGTTGGACTGTGAAGAAAACTGAGCGCCAAAGAATTGATACTTTTGAACTGTGTTGGAGAAGACTCTTGAGAGTCTCTTGGATGGCAAGGAGATCTATCCAGTCCATCCTAAAGGAGACTAGTCCTGGGTATTCATTGGAAAGACTGATGCTGAAGCTGAAACTCCAGTACTTTGGCCACCTCATGCGAAGATTTGACTCATTGGAAAAAACCCTGTTGCTGGGAGGGATTGGGGTCAGGAGAAGATGACAGAGGATGAGATGGCTGGATGGCATCATCAACTGAAAGGGCGTTAGTTTGAGTGAACACCAGGAGTTGGTGATGGACAGGTAGGCCTGGTATGCTGCGATTCATGGGGTCACAAAGAGTCGGACACCACTGATCGATTGAACTGAACTGAACTGAATGGGCATTTATTGCATTTCATTTTTTACACTATTTATAATCACATCAGTATTTCCACAACTACAGCTTGATTAAAGAACATAAAGAATGGAGAAATCTAGTTTTTAAACACACTCAACATGGGAGTGACCCCTCTGGTCTGATTTCTTTGACCAATGTAAGTTACATGGACATATCCAAACTCAAGGACTGTAAAAGTGAGATCCTCTCATGTGGCTGGGTTGGAGAGCAAACAGGAAATATGAATAAGTGCTAGCTTACTATATTATATATATATTTATATTAGTTCACTAAAACACACTTAAAAGTTTTTCCTAATAAATATACTTTATTTTCAATTTTATTTTCATACTTTTTATCTTCTGATACATCCCAGCTCACTCCCTCTAGTACTCCAATTGTAATAGTTCTTCAGCTCCATCAAGAGGTACGGTACCATTCACTGCAAAAACTACTTTTTCACTCTCTCTCATATCCTCTCATCTTCTTATATAATTTCTTAACTTTAAAATAAGTTCAGCATTTTATATTCAAGCTATATATTATATATATTCAAGCATTATGTATTCAAGCTATCTGAACACATGCTCAATCCCCATCCACCATCCTGCTTTCTTCAAGATACTTTCAGTTCAGTGCAGTTGCTCAGTAATGTCCATCCTTGTGACCCTATGGACTACAGCACTCCAGGCCTCCCTGTCCATCACCAACTCTCGGAGCTTACCCAAACTCATCTCCATTAAGTTGGTGATGCCATCCAACCATCTCATCTTCTGTTGTCCCTTTGTTCTCCTGCCTTCAATCTTTCCTAGCATCTGGTCCTTTTCCAATGAGTCAGTTCTTTTCATCAGGTAGCCAAAGCATTGGAGTTTCAGCTTCAGCATCAGTCCTTCCAATAATATTCAGAACTGATTTCCTTTAGGATGGACTGACAGAGTCTTCTCCAACACCATAGTTCAAAAGCATCAATTCTTTAATGCTCAGCTTTCTTTGATGACACTTTAGTGCAAAATAACTGCAACTTGGTTAAATCAAACTCAACATACTCTGCATCTGCACCTGCACTTGCTGACAGAACAAAGCTGACAGGCTCTAAATACTGACAGGCTCTAAATGCACTCACACTAACTTCATACTGCTTAGGACTGCTTATCATTCTTACTTCTTTTATATTGTTTAAAGCATCTGCCTGCAATGCAGGAGACCTGGGTTCGATCCCTGGGTCAGGAAGGTCCCCTGGAGAAGGAAATGGCAACCCACTCCAGTATTCTTGCCTGGAGAATCCCATGGACAGAGGAGCCTGGTGGGCTACAGTCCACGGGGTCGCAAAGAGTCAGACACGACTGAGCAACTTCACTTCACTTCACTTCTAAGACAAACAACATCAAAATTTCTCCCTCCAACTTTCACCACTCCCTACCTAATTTTCATTTTCACTCAATAACATCCCATGTACCACAGCAATAATTTTAGCTTGCTTTAATTACACTTTGTGAAATAGATCATACACACATATGAGGCTATAAAGCAGATAAACTGTCTTTTGAAGGATTAGGAAACTTCTGAAAAGATAATAGTCTACCTCCCACCACAACTTCTTTCTATCTCTTTAAACCTGTCTCTATACCCCCCTCCCCCGCTTTTAGCTCCAAGCAGCTGCTTTTTGCCCTTCCTGAGGACATATCCTCCACTTTTGCTTTACATTTCATTTCTTATGTAAAAGCTTTTGTCTATATATACTGTCAACTCTACATCTTCTGCTGACAGTTTCTGTCCTATTTGTGTTGTTCTATTATTGTTACTTTTTAAATTAAATTTATCCAATAGTTATCTATACTTATTTTATTTTACTGCAAACACATTTTAATCTTAACATCAAACAAAACTTTTTTGCATCTTTATGCTGCAAAATAAAGCATTATTTCTCAGTTCTTGTTTATACATCCTCTCTGTAAGATTTAACAACTGATCATTCAAAATATTTTCTTTATAGGACTTTTGGAATATATTCCTCACTACCACCTGCCTTGCTAGTAGCCATCTCTTCATTCTTCTACTTTGCTGATTCCTCCATGTCTCCAGTTTCAAGTGATAGAATTTCCCAGGTGTCTCTGCATTTAGTTTTCTTTTTTTTTTTTCTACCTACATTCTCCCTTGGCAATTTTATGCATGTTCATAGGATTAAGCAGTGTTGATAAACTGATGCTCCCATGTTGTCTATTAACATGAACCTCTCTCCTAAACTCAAGTTTAAAACACACACACACACACACACACAAACTGCCATCTTGACATCCTAGAAAAGTAAAAAACAAACAAACAAAAAAACAAAAACTGGACATTTGATCTCAACCTTAAATATGTTCATATCACACTGCTATTTATCTCAGTACATGAGAACTCCACCTTATTATCACGTCAAAAAAAAAAAAATGAGGGTTCCTCTTGACTATTCTATTGTATATTCTACATTCAATCTATCAAAATATCCAGTTTTCCCTACCCACAAACTATATGAAAATAGACTATTTATTATCTCTTTAAATACTATTATCCTGACCCAAATCTTTCTTTTTTAAAAAATTTTATTTTTACTTTATTCTACTTTACAATACTGTATTGATTTTGCCATACATTGACATAAATCAGCCACAGGTGTACACGAGCTCCCAATCTTGAAACCCCCTCCCACCTCTCACCCCATATCATCTCTCTGGATTATCCCCTGTGCACCAGCCCCAAGCATCCTGTATCCTGTATCGAACATAAAAAAGGAAGGGAAAAGAGAAATGGGTTACAGAATAAGGAGAAGAAGAAACAGAAGGAGAAGAACCATCATCTGTGCCCTTGGTTTGAAACCACATCAAAGTCAGGAATGGAAAGCTGCGACAGTAGCTGCTATGGTTACATTAGTCCAGGTGAAAAGCAAAAAGAGAACAGAAAGAATAATCTTTTTGCAATTCAGGGATCTGGGTCTTGTCTCCCTTTCAGGCATTTTTTCCTCCCTCCTCTCATATTTCAACTGCTCTAACCATCATGGACTTCTCACTATGCCATAGACAAAGTCAGCAATCTCTACTCTCAGGGCCTCGGTCCCAAAGGTTTACTCTTTCCAGGATACTATTCTTCCAGTCATTTCATTGGCACACGACCTCACTTTATATTTCAGCTTTGTATTCATATATCAACGTATCAGTTGTGGTTTTCCAGACCAATTATCTAATTTAAAACCGTTTTCATTTTATCTTACTTGTTTTTCTAAGCAATATCTGAAGTAATGTTCTATATTTCTATTTATTCACTTATGGCACTTTCACTCAAACAATAGCTGAGAAAGGGACTTTTATAATTCACCACTGCATCAACAGTGCCCAGAACAGTATCTGGCACATTTTGAGCTTGAAGTTGATATTTAAAAAAAGGAAAAAAATACAAACCATGAATTTATTGTTAGCATTTTGTTTCATTAAAAAAAAAAAAAACCCTGAAGTGATCAGGAACTCCGTAATATAGCTAATCAGCATAAATCAGGTGTCTGCAAACTATGTCCAGAAGGTCACATTCATCCTGTTCTTCTTTTTTTTTTTTTTGTAAATAAAGTTCTTTGCAACATATCCAGGCTCATTTATTTGCCTTTGTCTATGGCTACTTTGGAGCTAAGCCAAGAGTCTTTATGACCTGCAAAGCATAAAATATTTACCATCTGGTCCTTTTTAGAAAGCATGTGCCAAACCTTGACCTAACCTATAAAATTCTGGCTTAATTTCCTATGTTTCCTTTCTTTGGGAGGTGGGGGTCATTACTGCCTTTCTATATTGCTGGTCACCTCAAAGCAATGCTGGAAACAATGGAAAATTTACTAACCTTTAAATAGGGGACTGGAGATAATTATGAAGAACTCAATGTCAGCTGTTCAACTTCAGAACCAATAATATATTTATAAAATGTTTCTCTTTTACTATTTCTTCCTATCATTTAGTCAGGAATTTTTCTGAGGGGACAGTGATCTATAAAGAAAAGCTCTCGAGATATTCTTATTCCTAAGGTTGGAAACTACTTAGAACAATTTTGCTTGAATGAGAGGATTTTAACTGTATCATCCAATTTTCTTGCCCAAATCACTGCATTTTATACCCACTAACAACAGACTTGTCAGGAACACTATCTCCAATTGGAAAATATTTGCCTTATACTGATAGATGAGCAGGAAGCTGAAATAGAAGCGGGAAATATTTCCTAGTCAAATGTAACTTTATTATCAGTCATCAACTTGGGCTAATTTTCTGATATAAAGATTTCCCATCAAAAAATGTAGGCAAGGATACATATTTCCCATACCCTATTTAATTTGTGGTACTCAGGATTAAAATTAAAAAAAAAAGATTTAATATCCTACTTTGCAGTGAAGAACCAAGTCTGACTTTACATTGGAACCATTTTTTTTTTTTTTACTTGCTTGAGCTCCCCTGGTGGCTCAGGGGGTAAAGCATCTACCTGCAATGTGGAAGACCTGGGTTCGATCCCTGGGTTGGAAAGATCCCCTGGAGATGGGGATCGCAACCCACTTCAGTATTCTTGCCTGGAAAAGTCCACAGATGGAGGAGCCTGGTAGGCTACAGTCTGTGGGATTGCAGAGTCACACATGACTGAACAACTTCACTTCTTCGCTCATGTTGGCATTACAATAATACATAATGGCCTACCTCAGAGGACCCTGCCCCTCTGCTTACCTATTAAACTGAAAAGCTTTTGTTCAGCTCATAAAGAGGTAATCTGACCCTGCCCATCTGTAAATGGCTAAAAAATGAAGAGATTAACAAACACTTTCTAAAGGCTAGGATTTCCCAGAGATGTTTTGCAAGACTGAAAACTCTTTTTACTTTTCTTTCTCATTGCTCTCCCTCTATTCTGCCTTTTGACTATAGTTCCTCATTGTTTCTCTCTGCCTCAATAAAATAACCTGGCATCCAGAACCCAACAAGTTGGTTATTTTAAGACATTAGTCAGCCACCTTTTTGGTCAACCAGCTTTCCAAATAAAATCGTATTCCTTGCCTCAATGACTAATCTCTCAGATTCATTGGCCTGCTGTGCAGTGAGCAGAGTGAGCTTGTATAACACTACTTGTATAATTAAAGCAATCACACATGACTGGAGTCTGAAATAAATATTTCTATCCTCAGAGTAAGAAAAATGTGGATTAAAAGCTTTGTTCAGCTAGTTAATAGTAGGAGACCTGAGTACTTTGATGACCTTTTGGATGGTGGATAATAGACTACAAATAAGTAAAGAAAAAGTAAGGCCATGTAACACACTGTCAGCATGCAATAAATGAGAAATCATTCAGTTCAGTTTCTCAGTCATGTCCAACTCTTTGCAATCCCATGGACTGCACCATGCTAGGCTTCCTTGTCCAATTTCCAGAGCTTGCTGAAACTCATGTCCATCGAGTTGGTGATGCTATCCAATCACTTCATCCTCTGTTGTCCCCTTCTTCTCTTGCCTTCAAGTTTTCTAAGTATCAGGGTCTTTTCCAATGAATCAGTTCTTCTCATCAGGTAGCCAAAGTATCAGAGCTTCAGCTTTAGCATCAGCCCTTCCAGTGAATATCATGGACTGATTTCCTTTAGGATGGACTGGTTGGATCTCCTTGCAGTCTAAGGGACTCTCAAGAGTCTTCTCCAATACCACACTTCAAAAGCATCCATTCTTCAGTGCTCAGCCTTCTTTATGATCCAACTCTCACATTCATACATGACTACTAGAAAAATCATAGTTTTGACTAGACTGTTTTTGGCAAAGTAATGTCTCTGATTTTCAATATGCTGTCCAGGTTGGTCATACTTTATCTTCCAAGGAGTAAATGTCTTTTAATTTCATGCTGCAGTCACCATCTGCAAGGATTTTGGAGTCCAAAAATATGAATTCTCTCACTTTTACCCTTCTTTTCCATTTGCCATGAAGTGATGGGATAAGATGTCATTATCTTAGTTTTTGAATGTTGAATTTAAGCCAGTTTCTTCACTCTCTTTTACTTTAACCAGGGGGCTCATTAGTTCCTCTTTGCTTTCTGCCATAAGGGTGATATAATCTGCATATCTGGGATTACAGCTATTTCTTCCTGCATCTTGATTCCAGCTTGTGCTTCATCTAGCCTGGCATTTCACATGATAGACTTCATATATAAATGAAATAAGCAGGTTGACAATATACAGCTTTGATGATTTCCTTTCCCAATTTAGAGCCGGTCTCTTGTTCCATGTCCAGTTCTAACTGTTGCCTCCTGACCTGTATACAGATTTCTCAGGAGGCAGGTAAGGTAGTCTGGTATTCCTATCTCTTTAAGAATTTTCCACAGTTTATTGTGATCCACACAGTCAAAGGCTTTGGCATAGTCAATAAAGCAGAAGTAGATGTTTTTCAGGAATTCTCTTGTTTTTTCTATAATCCAAAAAATGTTGGCCATTTGAGAAATCATTAGGTAACCTAATACTGGACCCAATCTCATCATAATGACAGTTCTGGGCATAGCAACAAGATATTTGGAGGAGAGAAGTCTTAGAATTTGGTGTACCTCAGGCCCAAATCCTAGTTTTACCTATCCCTTTATTTCTTTTGTTGACAATTTTATACCAGCATATTGAGGTATAAAAATGTAAACTACTACAAGTAGATCAGTATTTTCATATTTATTTTTCATAAATTCTTTTGAAAATATTGCCTCACATATATTTTCAAAATATATTAAAATATCTCAGTGTTGACATCTCAATTTAAACTTGGAATAGTACAAAGAATAAATGAGTTAGATAATAAATGGCAAATCATAACATTGTGCTTTATGGTGATACTGTAAGATAGGACATTAGAAGTCACACTGCGTAAATTTGCTATTTCTACATAAAATTCTCCCTGGAACTATCATGGAAAGGAAACCTGTTCATATGCTTTTAATTGATGATTTTGAAATATTATGTTGGAGAAGACTCTTGGGAGTCCATTGGACTGCAAGGAGATCCAACCAGCCAATCCTAAAGGAAATCAGTCCTGAATATTCATTGGAAGGACTGATGCTGAAGCTAAAACTCCAATACTTTGGCCACCTGATGTGAAGGACTTACGCACTGGAAAAGACCCTGATGCTGGGAAAGATTGAAGGCAGGAGAAGAAGAAGGTGACAGAGGATAAGATGGTTGGATGGCATCATCAGCTCGATGGACATGAGTTTGAGCAAGCTTTAGCAGTTGGTGATTGACAGCGAAGCCTGGTGTGCTGCAGTCCATGGGGTTGCAAAGAGTTGGACATGATTGAATGACTGAACTGACTGAATGAAAATTATTAGTGTTCAAACCCACATCAAAAAAGGTTATAAACTTTATTTCCCTCCAAATGCTCTTTTAGTACTTTAGCTATTTTATTTTATATTAAGCACAAAAAGTTAAAATTTACATATTAATTGTCTTGTCTCAAAGATCTCAAAGGTTAAAGAACAAACACATTTGTACTAAAGAAGTTGTTAAGTATGTAACTCATGAAAGAAAAAAGTAGGGAGGTACTTGTTTGCAGTTCATCAAGCCCTAATGGCCCCATATATCAAAAACAAAAGTTCAATGTTGCTCAACCAATCTTCCTCTGATGCAGAAAATGTCATAACAATTGTGGAGAAAAAAAGAGAATTCCTTCAAGTATGTAATTGATATGGACATTATTTTTCCACTATTAAGATGGAAACATATTTTCAGAATCACTGAACGAGTGGAAAATAAAAATAAAAAACATCTGTTCTTGGAAAAAACAAAATTTTTAATTTGTTTTGAAGGACTTATTGTGTAGCACTTGGGAAAAGGTTCTGAAAATTGTATTTACATTAGCACTCAAAAAGAAAATCTACTTATATTAAGAAAGCAGGGAGCATCTTGGGGGCAAATTCACCGGAGATTCAAGGCACATTACACAACATAAGCAATGAGACAGGAAAATTTTTTGCTTTAAAATATGAGGGAAAATGTCTTAATACCTAACCAGATATTAAAAAATGATAACTCATACATTTGAGGTTTACTGCTAGTTGGATGGGTTGTTCTAGAAATGGAAACTCTAAGAACTGTTTCTAGATCTCTGCCATGTGGCAAAGTTCATTTTAAAAAAGATAGGAAATCAGGTGAAGAAAATCACACACATTAGTTAATATATTATTAATGAAATTATGATCAAAATAGAGTTTTAAAAGAATATTTTCAAATCCTTGGTACGTGGATTTACCTCTGGGCATTCTATTTTGTTCCATTGATCTATATTTCTGTCTTTGTGACAATACCATACTGTCTTAATGATTGTGGCTTTGTGGTAGAACCTGAAGTCAGGTAAGTTGATTCCTCCAGTTTCATTCTTCTTTCTCAAGATTGCTTTGGCTATTTGAGGTTTTTTGTCTTTCCATACAAATCTTGAAATTATTCGTTCTAGTTCTGTGAAAAATACTGCTGGTAGCTTGATAGGAATTGCATTGAATCTGTAGATTGCTTTGGGTAGTATACTCATTTTCATTATATTGACTCTTCTAGTCCATTAACTTGGTATATTTCTCCATCTATTAGTGTCCTCTTTGATTTCTTTCATCAGTGTTTTAAAGTTTTTGATATATAGGTCTTTAGTTTCTTTAGGTAGGTATATTCTTAAGTATTTTATTCTTTTTGTTGCAATGGTGAATGGAATTGTTTTCTTAACTTCTTTTTCTACTTTCTCATTATTAGTGTATAGGAATGCAAGGGATTTCTGAGTGTTGATTTTATATCCTGCAACTTTACTATATTCATTGATTAGCTCTAGACAAAGGAGGCAAGAATATCCAATGGAGTAAAGACAATCTCTTTAACAAGTGGTGCTGGGAAAACTGGTCAACCACTTGTAGAAGAATGAAACTAGATCACTTTCTTATACCACACAAAAAAATAAATTCAAAATGGATTAAAGATCTAAATGTAAGACCAGAAACTATAAAATTCCTTGAGGAGAACATAGGCAAAACACTCTCCGACATAAATCACAGCAGGATCCTCTATGATTCACCTCCCAGTATACTGGAAATAAAAGCAAAAGTAAACAAATGGGATCTAATTAAAATTAAAAGCTTCTGCACAACAAAGGAAACTATAAGTAAGATGAAAAGACAGCCTTCTGAATGGGAGAAAACAATAGAAAATGAAACAACTGACAAACAACTAATCTCAAAAATATTCAAGCAACTTATGCAGCTCAACTCCAGAAAAATAAACGATCCAATCAAATAATGGGCAAAATAACTAAATAGGCATTTCTCCAAAGAAGACATACAGATGGCTAACAAACACATGAAAAGATGCTCAACATCACTCATTATCAGAGAAATGCAAATCAAGATCACAGTGAGGTACCATTTCACACCAGTCAGAATGGCTGGAATCCAAAAGTCTACAAGCAATAAGTGCTGGAGAGGGTGTGGAGAAAAGGGAACCCTCTTACACTGTTGGTGGGAATGCAAAGTAGTACAGCCATTATAGAAAACAGTGTGGAGATTCCTTAAAAAACTGCAAATAGAACTGCCTTATGACCCAGCAATCCCACTGCTGTGCATACACACCGAGGAAACCAGAATTGAAAGAGACACATGTACCCCAATGTTCATTAACTAAATAGGCATTTCTCCAAAGAAGACATACAGATGGCTAACAAACACATGAAAAGATGCTCAACATCACTCATTATCAGAGAAATGCAAATCAAGATCACAGTGAGGTACCATTTCACACCAGTCAGAATGGCTGGAATCCAAAAGTCTACAAGCAATAAATGCTGGAGAGGATGTGGAGAAAAGGGAACCCTCTTACACTGTTGGTGGGAATGCAAAGTAGTACAGCCATTATAGAAAACAGTGTGGAGATTCCTTAAAAAACTGCAAATAGAACTGCCTTATGACCCAGCAATCCCACTGCTGTGCATACACACCGAGGAAACCAGAATTGAAAGAGACACATGTACCCCAATGTTCATTGCAGCACTGTTTATAATAGCCAGGACATGGAAACAACCTAGATGTCCATCAGCAGATGAATGGATAAGAAAGCTGTGGTACATATACACAATAGAGTATTACTCAGCCGTTAAAAAGAATACATTTGAATCAGTTTTATCAGTTTTAATGAGGTATATGAAACTGGAGCCGATTATACAGAGTGAAGTAAGCCAGAAAGAAAAACACCAATTCAGTATACTGACACATATATATGGAATTTAGAAAGATAGTAATGATGACCCTGTATGTGAGACAACAAAAGAGACACAGATGTATAGAACAGACTTTTGGCCTCTGAGGGAGAGGCAGAGGGAGAAGGTGGGATGATTTGGGAGAATGGCATTGAAATATGTATGCTATCATGTATGAAACGAAGTGCCAGTTTATGTTCGATACAGGATACAGAATGCTTGGGGCTGGTGCACAGGGATAATCCAGAGAGATGATATGGGGTGGGAGGTGGGAGGGGGTTTCAGGATTTGGAGCTCGTGTACACCTGTGGCTGATTCATGACAATGTATGGCAAAGCCGATACAGTATTGTAAAGTTGAATGAAGTAAAAATAAAATTAAAAAAAAAGAAAAAAATCCTTGGTATGTTTTTTTCTGAATTTAACAGCTCGGTACTATTCTTTCTATTCTAATGGGGGTGTCCCTCGT
>SJYG01000609.1:340444-351172 GCA_006410535.1 Litocranius walleri | reverse complement strand
GTTTAGCCATCTATTTCATATTTCCTCTCAGTTTTCTAAAATGCAGTTGTCCAAATGTTAGTAATTTCATGACATTGGGGGCAAAATTTTAATACAGATTTCCCCAGTTTCGGAGTTACTGCTATACTTTTGATATACTACCTTTCTCTCCCTGTCTTTTTTCCTTCTCTCAGTCTCCTCATCTTTTGCCATCTTCTTTCTATTCTCCATGCTATAATTTATAGTACCTTTCTAACCCAAATAACAAAATGTGCAGATGGTGTATTTCTTTTTGCCAGGAGACTATTGGGGAATTGATTTGTTCACTTAATCTACTGATTTAAGTCAAACATTCCTATTATGGAACAAGTCTTTGGGAAAATCTAGTAAGAAGCTAGAACAAACAATAAAAGTACATTTGGATTCTTGCTGTGAGGTAAATAAGTAAATTATGTGAAAGAAATATACTGCTCAAATGTAAAAATTAAATGTGCTTCTTAATTTTCTTGTGCTAAGGTCACATCTATCTTCAGCTTTAAAAAAGTAGCAAAAGACATTGCTGCTCCCTACCCCCAACGCTGGTAAGAGGGAAACTGACCCACATAATTTATGATACCTATTATAAAGGCATTGGATCCATATGTAATTTCAACAATGAGAATCCTGTTAGCAAAAGTACTTTGACTTTATCTACATGATATATTGTTTGAAAATCACCTTTAAATATATATCTAAATATATCAACAACAACAAAAATGTATGTTTGCAATTTTCTCCTCTTAATACATGCTTTATTATTTAGCATAATTTGTTATTGAATACATTGCCCAAACTCTTTGAAGGCCTGGACCACAGTTTTTCCTGATTATTTATAATAACCTTTTCCATCAGAAATTTTCAAGTTTCTTTAAAAATAACTGAATACCATATCAATTGTTTATAAGTATGTATTCCTTTCAAATAATACATATTAACTAATTTATATTATAACTTGTTATTCTCAGATTATGAATCTAATATAACTTTTCCATAAAATGTAATAACTTTCATTCATACATTTTATTGATAAAGAATATGGAATCATGCATAAGCCATGAGTTCAGAGTTTAATGAAATTGTCAAAGTAAATCCATCAAGTAATCAATAAAACATTATTACTATTACTCCCCAAATCTTCCTATTCCCCTCCTACTAATTATGCCTCTTTTCCTAAAAGGTAACCACTTCCACTTTTCACTTTCATGCATTGGAGAAGGAAATGGCAACCCACTCCAGTGTTCTTGCCTACAGAATCCCAGGGATGGGCGAGCCTGGTGGGCTGCCATCTATGGGGTCACACAGAGTCGGACACGACTGATGTGACTTAGCAGTAGCAGCAGCATACTTATTATTATTTAGTAGTAGTAGTAAACACTGTTTGTACATTTTAACCTGTTTGTAAATGGCATTACATAACTATATTTTGTATCTATCTTCTTCTACTCATATTAAGTCTGTAATATTCATCCACATTATAGTGTGTGGATGATATGTTTAATATCATATAGTATTCCATTATTTGACTGAAATACTGTTTATTTATTAATTTTACTAAGATTAAGTTTCTTATTTTTTTTCCAGTATGTGACCATTACAAATATTCCTGCTGTGACTACTATTATAGACTTCTTTTCATGCTCATTCATTTAGTCTGCATTATAAACATGTTTAGTTCAGTTCAGTCACTCAGTCATGTAGAACTCTTTGCGACCCCATGAATCGCAGCACGCCAGGCCTCCCTGTCCATCACCAACTCCCGGAGTTCACTCAGACTCACACCCATCGAATCAGTAATGCCATCCAGCCATCTCATCCTCTGTCATCCCTTTCACCTCCTGCCCCCAATCCCTCCCAGCATCAGAGTCTTTTCCAATGAGTCAACTCTTTGCATGAGGTGGCCAAAGTACTGGAGTTTCAGCTTTAGCATCATTCCTTCCAAAGAACACCCAGGGCTGATCTCCAGAATGGACTGGTTGGATCTCCTTGCAGTCCAAGGGACTCTCAAGAGTCTTCTCCAACACCACAGTTCAAAAGCATCAATTCTTCAGTGCTCAACCTTTGTCACAGTCCAACTCTCACATCCATACATGACCACAGGAAAAACCATAGCCTTGACTAGATGGACCTTAGTAGGCAAAGTAATTAATGCCATCCAGCCATCTCATCCTCTGTCATCCCTTTCACCTCCTGCCCCCAATCCCTCCCAGCATCAGAGTCTTTTCCAATGAGTCAACTCTTTGCATGAGGTGGCCAAAGTACTGGAGTTTCAGCTTTAGCATCATTCCTTCCAAAGAACACCCAGGGCTGATCTCCAGAATGGACTGGTTGGATCTCCTTGCAGTCCAAGGGACTCTCAAGAGTCTTCTCCAACACCACAGTTCAAAAGCATCAATTCTTCAGTGCTCAACCTTTGTCACAGTCCAACTCTCACATCCATACATGACCACAGGAAAAACCATAGCCTTGACTAGATGGACCTTAGTAGGCAAAGTAATGTCTCTGCTTTTCAATATGCTATCTAGGTTGGTCATAACTTTTCTTCCAAGGAGTAAGCGTCTTTTAATTTCATGGCTACAGTCACCATCCACAGTGATTATGGAGCCCCCCAAAATAAAGTCTGACACTGTTTCCACTGTTTCCCCATCTATTTCCCATGAAGTGATGGGACAAGATGCCATGATCTTAATTTTCTGAATGTTGAGCTTTAAGCCAACTTTTTCACTCTCCAGTTTCACTTTCATCAAGAGGCTTTTTAGTTCCTCTTCACTTTCTGCCATAAGGGTGGTGTCATCTGCATATCTGAGGTTATTCATATTTCTCCTGACAATCTTGATTCCAGCTTGTGTTTCTTCCAGTCCAGCATTTCTCATGATGTACTCTGCATATAAGTTAAATAAACAGGGTGACAATATACAGCCTTGACGTACTCCTTTTCCTATCTGAAGAATATTTGCAAAATGTATGTTTGGGAAATTTTTTTTTTTTTTGGTAAGTTAAATTAATGGAAGTAGATGACTGGTTAATTAATATGCAGCTTATTTTACCTTTAGTAAATACAAATTGATTGCTCCTAGAGTTTACACAAACATTTACTCTCAAAACAGAGTTTATTTTCTAAAAATTTCAAATTTCAAACGTTGCTCCTCTTATAGGAGAAAACGTGTACTTAGTTGAGAATTATTCTGTGTGATTGTTAATCATTTATTTTAGTTTTTCATATATATAATGCCTTTTCCTATAGTGTATCCATATCTTGTCTATATATTTAATCATGTATATTAAGAAAATTAGACTCACTGAATGCATCTTAAGAATCGTTCTTCAGTTTTTCATTTGCCCTTCAACTTTAGTGTATATTTTTATTTTGTTTTGTTATTATCCCATTATATAGAAGTAATTTGTTATTTTAAACTGCAGAGTTGTAATAATGAAGATGATGACATCAATGAAACATAATTCAAATTCCCTGTATAAGTCTAGGCCCCAATAGGTGAAATTTTGGCTTTTCTGCTAGCTAGGTTACTGTCAGTCTCTATATTCACTCCAGAAGATCCCTCTTTTGAGTCTAAGCCAAACAGACATCAGACCTAGAGAGAGGGTTAATTTTTCTTCTCTGAAGAGCCCCCCCAAATCTTGATTCAGAGCTGAATACTTCTCCTGGATGCCCAACAATGAAATATTTCCTTTAGCCTTATTTCACAACTTTCTCCCTTGCTCCCTCTATGCTGAGATTAGGGGCATTACTAGCACCCCACCCCACCATGATTTTGATGCTTTTTATATCATCTCTTTATATGATCTTATGACTCCCAAGGGGGCTTCCCTGGTAGCTCAATGGTAGAGAATCTGCCTGCAATGCAGAAGCGGCTTGTTCGATCCTGAGAGGGGAAGATCTCCTGAAGGAGGGCATGACAACCCACTCCAGTATTCTTGCTAGAGAATTCCATGGAGAGAAGAATCTGGTGGGCTACAATCCATGGGGTCAAAAAGAGTCGGAGGCAACTGAACAGATTTGGCATGCACACACGCATGCATACCTCCCAACATCTCAAATTCTCTGATCAAAATGTATATTCTTCTTCCTTATTTTTAATCAATTATCATACCACTTACAAAATTTTGTAAAAACAATACCCTATGCTGTTAGGCAGTCTTTCTTTCTCCATCTTGTTTCTAAATGTTTGAAACAAAGAATAACCAACGTTTCACTTGCCAGACATTCATAAACATGAGGGTCCCATAGAAAAATGTCTAACAAAAGATTTTTTCACCTAGCAAAATAATCTTCTTGAGGATCATCTATGTTGTAGTACATATGTGTATATTATTGATTGGTGAATAGCATTCCATTCTGCACTAAACAGTCCATATTTTGTTTATTCTTTCACCATTTAGGACATTTGTTACTGCTATGATCATTAACATATGTACCACTGTTTGAATGCATGTTCATTTCTATTGGAGAGAGTCCTAGAAATGAAGTTGCAGAGTTGTACAGTAAATTTAACTTTTTATGAAAAATTCCAGGGTATGAATAAGCAGAGCACAGAAGAATTTTCAGACGGTAAAACCGCTCTGTATGATGCAGTTATGGGGAATATATGTCATAACGCATTTGACTACCCCCACAGAATGTAAAACATCAAGAATGAAAACTAATGTAAAACACTAAAAATGGAAACTAATGTAAAATATATGGTCTTTGGGTGATTATAACATGCCAGTTTATGTTCATCAACTTCAATAAATGTACCACTCTAGTGGTGGATTTTGATATTGGCAATTTATGTATGTAAGAAGGGCTTTCCAGGTGGCACAGTGGTAAAGAATCCTCTTGCCAGTGCAAGAGATACCAGCGATGTAGGTTCTATCCCTGGGTTGGGAAGATTCCCTGGTGAAGGAAATGGCAACCCATTCCAGTATTTTTGCCTGGGAAATCCCATGGACAGAGAAACCTGGTGGATTATAGTCCATAGGGTCGCAGAGTCAGAAACGACTGAGCATATGCACACACACACATATGCATGCATTTAAGGAGACAAGAGGTACATTGGAAATATCTGTACCTTCCTTTCAATTTTGCTATGAACCTAAAACTGCTCTAAAAAACAGTCTATTAAAAAAACTTTTAAAAGGTGCAGAAGTATGCTCCATCCTGAGCTACCTGAGACTGGATGAACCAGGGTGTTTAATTCTTAAAATCACTACCTAAAAGCAACCTGAAATAGGAAAGTGTGTATTTTGTTATCTAGTGATAATTTGAATTCTCTAAGCTGAATTACTTGATTTTTCACTTATTTAGTTACAAACTAGATGAGGAAAATAAGTGCTACATATTGAACTCTCTCAGAAATCTCTACCTATAGAATATACTATTCACATTTTCTATTTTACACAAAATTTCTTATTTACTGAAATCAAAACATGCCTGTCTTTCCCAAGTTATATTTTCAAGGCAAATATTTCAAATTAAACGCCAAACCTCAATGACAGAGCTATAACTGTTATCTCAACAAACTCACCAGATACCTTTTCAGTTCCCCACATTATAAGTCAAATCCCTGATAGAAGATCCTCTTTTACTTGTCTCGGCTGGCTGCTCTCTAGCACCACTAAAACCTGTCACCCTGGGTTGCATTTATTGCCATCCTGGCAATACTATTGGTACGCCTCATATACTGACTCTTCAATTTCTGTTGCAAACTTTAATTATGGCATTTATTGTTCACACTGCTCTTATTTATGAAGTGTAAGTCAGCAATTTGAAACAGAAAAATGGATGATTTGTATTTTTAATCACCTGAATCTGGCACAATGATTAGTGTCTAATAGACATTATTAAGTTATCCTATCTTATAGCTATAAAGTTAACCTATAAAGAATAGTTGACAAATGGGCATAGGCTGTTCCTTAAAAATTATAATAGGAACTGATGTGAATAAATGTCCAGTTGCCAAAATCGTTCACAATTTGTACACAGCTAAACCTCCAAATTTTTTATTCTTCATTAAAAGATAAGGGTACTTTACTAAGCCCTGATGGCTAGCATATTATTCATTCCAAATGAGCATTGTTATACTAATTCAAGGTAGAATTATATATTAAAATACAAATTATAATATAAATTATTATGTACCAAGTAACATGTGAACATGATGAAGAGAAAAGTAGTAGAATTAACAGCATATTATTTCATTCCAGTAAGACTTATACAGTTTCTTACTTATGGTCAGTATCTACTTAAATGAGCAATTTAAAATCTATGGTCCATGAGTAAAACTTGTTAAATAATTTTAGCCTTTGTGATACACTTCTTATCAGGCAAGACACATTTTGTTCATTTTTCTTGTTATGTATTAGAGAAATGAAATCTGATCCATTTGGTACAATATTACAATGGCATTTAATATTCAACCTTAATGCCATAATTATTAACAAAAGAGAATATTAAATTTCCTATGTAATAAAAGCATTTATTATAAACATTTTACACTGTAATCCCTTAATTTTTCTTTATTTATGCTACAAATAATTATAAAGCACAATGTACCTGGCATTACTTCCTTAATAATTAATTAAATTGCATGATTAAATGTCTCATTTGTGGTAGTAATTCATGTTGGGTCTGTTAAATATTTTGGCTGTGAATATTTTTCTGAGCATTTGGAACAAATTGCATTACCCACCTACTAGTCAAATATTGATGGATTTCAATCCTACAAAAATTTAAAATCTACAATATCATTTAAATTATAAATTTAAGAATTTATGTATATGTATTGTATATGTATATGTACTGTGGAAGCCATGGTAACTCAGACAGTAAAGGATCTGCCTGCAATGTGGGAGACCCTGGTTCATTCCCTGGAGAAGGGAATGGCAACTTACTCCAGTATTCTTGCCTGGAGAGTTTCATGAACAGAGCAGCCTGGTGGGCTACAATTCATGGGATCTCAAAGAGTCAGACATGACTGAACAACTATTACTTTTTCACTGTGTATGAATATGAATTTCTATTGAGTTTCCTCATCTAAAAGTTAGACTCAGAAAAATAATCATAATGATATAAAAATAGAGGTATATTTTTAAATATAGGGACTGATATAAATTTAGTAGTTAGATAAAAATAAAGATATATATAATGCTTGTACTATCTGGTAGAATGTTGAATGTTGTTTAGTCACACAGTCGTGTCTGACTCTTTGAGACCCCATTGACTGCCACTTGAATCTAAAACATAATAAGGCCACAAGAAATCTTCTTAAGAACTATTGGATATTGAGGCAACAAGGATGAGTGATAAGCTAACACATGAAGACTTGAATAATATTTATTAGGGATTATTTGTGGAGACTATATTCGAATGCTTGCTTTCCCCATTTCCTGTCATATTCTGAAATATTTCACAATAATAGAGGAGTTTTGGTGGACACATATACAACAGATGGGATGTTTTCAAGACCCACTTTAGATCTTTTTTTTTTTTTTTAATTTATTTTACTTTACAATACCGTATTGGTTTTGCCATACATTGACATGAATCAACCACGGTGTATATGAGCCCCCAGTCCTGAATCCACCTCCCACCCCATATCATCTCTCTGGATCATCCTGGTGCACCAGCCCCAAGCATCCTGTATCCTGTATTGAACATAAACTGGCGCTTCATTTCTTATATGACAGTATACATGTTTTGATGCCATTCTCCCAAATCATCACACCCTTTCCCTCTCCCTCAGAGGCCAAAAGTCCATTCTATACATCTCTGTCTCTTTTGCTGTCTCACATACAGGGTCATCATTACCATATTTCTAAATTCCATATATATGTGTCAGTATACCATATTGGTGTTTTTCTTTCTGGCTTACTTCACTCTGCATAATCAGCTCCAGTTTCACCCATCTCATTAGAATTGAGTCAAATTTATTCTTTTTAAGGGCTGAGTAATACTCCATTGTGTATATGTACCACAGCTTTCTTATCCATTCATCTGCTGATGGACATCTAGGTTGTTTCCATGTCCTGGCTATTATAAACAGTGCTGCAATGAACATTGGGGTACATGTGTCTCTTTCATTTCTGGTTTCCTCGGTGTGTATGCACAGCAGTGGGATTGCTGGGTCATAAGGCAGTTCTATTTGCAGTTTTTTAAGGAATCTCCACACTGTTCTCCATAGTGGCTGTACCAGTTTGCATTCCCATCAACAGTGTAAGAAGGTTCCCTAGATCTTTTCATATATAATTTTTACACTACAAGAATCATCTCTTTTTGTCTTAATGCACTTGGAGACTTTGCCTCATCCTATGATTTCAGGGAGAACAATTTCTCTCCTGAGCTACTTTAACCAGTTGGAATGTCTGGAAAGCAGGCTCAGAAATAAAACAAAATGCAAAAAGGCCTATTGGGAAGTAACACCTATTAAGGGAAAGGGAAAGTGCAAAGAATCAGGATTGGGCTTGGGCTGCCAACAGACTACAGTTCAGACCTGATGAACTCTGTCAGCCTGGTGAGGGGCTTATTAGCAAAATCCCACCTAGCTCACTCACTAACTTTAGATAACCCTTAGAATACCACAGTTGTTCAGGCGATAAGTTTTGTCCGAAACTTTGCGACCCCATGGACTGCAGCCCATCAGGCTCCTTTGTCTATGGGGTTTTTCTTGGCATAAATACTGAAGTAGGTTACCATTTCCTTATCCAGGGGGTCTTGGGTTAGGGATAAATCTTCCCAGGTCTTCTGCATTGGCAGGTGAATTCTTTACCAATGAGCCATCAGAGAAGCCCTCAGAAGATCAGAACCTTGCTCAAAAGCTGAGGCAAACAACCAATGACCTCATGAGATGAGAGAGGCTATCATCTACCCAGAGTTCCTTACAGGTAGGTAGCAAGTATTTTCCTGAAGGGAGATCTGAGTAGCAGGGTTCCCTTTCTGCAACATTCCTCAATAGAATCATGATGAAAAGAAGTGAAGTCACTCAGTCGTGTCCAACTCTTTGCGATCCCATGGACTGTAGCCTACCAGGCTTATCCATCCATGGGATTTACCAAGCAAGAGAACTGGAGTGGGTTTCCATTTCCTTCTCCAGGGGATCTTCCCAATGCAGGGATCAAACCCAGGTCTCCCACATTGCAGGCAGATGCTTTACCGTCTGAGCCACCAAAGAAGTCATGATAACATACAGTAATTTCTCAGGATCCAAAACGTTATGGTCTCAATGCCATGATGGGGCAGAACTCAGAATCATTTCTCTCCATATCACTCTTCTCAGAACAGACTTCCTTTAAAATCACTCCATACCTTACATGCCCTGTAATCATACTCCCCATCTGCTCCATCTGATAACCCAGAGGAGAGCTGTTCCTGACAAACAGTGCTGATTTTCAGATTTCCTATGTAAATGAAATCATACAGTATTTCTCTTTCTATTGGACTTACTCCACTCAGCATAAGCCTCTCTAGGTATGTAACATCTGATATTTATTTATCATCTTAGTACAGTGAGAGACAGTGACTACACTTAATCATGGTGACTATTTTGAAAAGCATAGAAATAATGAATCATTAATTTCACCCACCAAGAGCCAGATATCCTGAAATATGAGGTCAAGTGGGCCTTAGGAAGCATCACTACAAACAAAGCTAGTGGAGATCATGGAATTCCAGTTGAGCTATTTCAAATCCTGAAAGATGATGCTGTCAAAGTGCTGCACTGAATATGCCAGCAAATTTAGAAAACTCAACAGTGGCCACTGGACTGGAAAAGGTCAGTTTTCATTCCAATCCCTAAGAAAGGCAGTGTCAAAGAATGCTCAGACTACCACACAATTGCACTCATCTCACAGGCTAGTAAAGTGATGCTTAAAATTTTCCAAGCCAGGCTTCAGCAATATGTGAACCATGAACTTCCAGATGCTCACGGTGGTTTTAGAAAAGGCAGAGGAACCATAGATCAAATTTCCAACATCTGCTGGATCATCGAAAAACCAAGGGGGGGGGGCAAAAAAGATGGTGGAGGAATAGGATGGGGAGAACACTTTCTCCCTCTCTACCTCATCAAAAGAATATTTCAACGCTGAGCAAATTCCACAAAATAACTACTGACTGCTGGCAGAGTACATCAGGCATCCAGCAAAGCAGATCATTGGCTTTAAAACCAGTAACTCAGTCATCCTCTATGGACGACCCTCAATGTGGAGAAACCTATCATCATTAACCTAGATGTTTTAACATTAGTGCTGAATAGATGGAGAAATCATGAGACTATTGTAAAATTAAATCTCAAAACCAGAATCAGGAGGCGTAAGTCCAAATCCTGAGATCATCAAAGAATTCCTGAATACAGGGAACATTCTCCAATAAGAGCTCATCAAACGCCTTCATACCTATACTGAAATTGAGCACCGCCCAAGGGCCAATAAGCTCCAGAGCAAGACATACCATGCAAATTCTCCAGCAACACAAGAACAAGACCCTGAGCTTCAATTCACAGGCAGCTCAAAATACTCCAAAACCATTGACGTCTCATAACCCATTACTTGACACTTCACAGCACTCCAGAGAGAGGAAATCCAGCTCCACCCACCAGAACTCCAATACAAGCCTCCCTAATCAAGAAACTTTGACAAGCCACTGATATAACCCCAAACACAGAGAGGAAGCTCTATAAGAAAGAGAATTCCACAAATTCCCAGAATATAGAAAAGCCACCC
>SJYG01000609.1:293835-330141 GCA_006410535.1 Litocranius walleri | reverse complement strand
ACATATCTATCTTGAATCCTAAAATCATTCATCCTGGAAGATGCTATTTTCTTCATTTTAACAGAAGAGAATAAGATTCAGAAATGTTAAGTGACTTGTCTGAGACAGCCCAACAATAGGTACCAGAGTTGGGATTCAAGACTCATTCCAATGGCCCCAGAGTGAAAAGGGATAGTCACTAGAAACAACAACAAAATAGTTTCCCTGGACAATATATGCATTTAACTGCAAGCATCAGCAGTCTTATTCACATAAGGAGTGAAAGAAAAGAATATGGGGCTACCAGACACCTGGAAAGTGAATAGGAATCCCCAGTAAAGGAAATCGTAGCGGGTATTTGCATAGAAATTTCCCTCAAATTCTTAGGGAGAATTCTTCACTGAGCAATGCAAAAGTATGATTAAATGCATACAAAATAAACTAAAAGCCTGAAAAATCTAAATAGAGATATCAGAAACTCTTAAGATAAAATTGAGAAAAATTTTTCCAGCAGAATCATACCACCATTAATACCAAATAAAGATCTATAGGCAAACGGGAAATATTATCAAATGGAAATTCATACCTAGCAGAAGAAATGATGAAATGGTAGATATTTAGTTAAATATAAATGACTGTTTTTCCTTCTACTTAAATACTATAAAGAAAATAATTTGTTTACAGTAAAAGTTTTTGTAATGTGTTATCATGCCTATAACGTTTAAGCAAAATGTCAGTGGAAAAGAAGCCATCTGCTAATACAGGAGACACAGGAGACACGGGCTCAGTCCCTGGGTCAGGAAGATCCCCTGGAGTAGGAAATGGCAACCCACTCTAGTAGTTTTGCCTGGAAAATTCCATGGACAAAGGAGCCTGGAGAGCTACAGTTTACCAGGTCTCAAAGAGTCAGACATGACTGAGAACACACACCATCACCACCGTGACAGCAAAAAGAAAAATAGAATGAAAACAATGGATTTATAGAACAAGTGAAACAAATAGCAAGATGGTAGACTTAAACATGTAAATAATTATATATAATTTAATATAGTAAAAGCTACAACTAAAAAGCAGATATCAAAAGGAAATGAACATGAAAATTGCTCAGTTGTGTTCGACTGTTTGTGACCCCATGGAATAGTCCTTGGAATTCTTCAGGTCAGAATACTTAGAATAGGTAGCTGTTCCCTTCTCCAGGGGAATCTTCCCAACCCAGGGATCGAATCCAGGTCTCTCACATTGCAGGTGGATTCTTTACCACTGAGCCAACAGGGAAGCCAAGAATACTGGAGTGGGTAGCCTGTCTCTTCTCCAATGGCTATTCCCAACCCAGGAATCAAACCAGGGTCTCCTGCATTGCAGGTAGATTCTTTACCAGCTGAACTACCAGGGAAGAGATATCAAAGGAGTGAATTTAAAAAAATAAGACTGTCAATATGTTGTTTACAATTTAAACACTTTGAATATAAAAACAGATAGGTAAAATAATATAATACTTCTTAAAGAATGGAAGATAAAAGTTTTAGAAAAGATATTCCATGCACACACTAAGAGAATGAAAGCTGATCTATATTACTGTCAATAAATTTCAAGAAGAAGAATATTACAAGATATAAAAAAGGTCATTTCAAAGTAAAATCAAGCAGCAAATTATCACTAAGATGTGACAATCTTATTGTGTACAGAGCTAATAACATAGTAAAAATTAATAGAATTGAAGGAAGAAATGAACAAATCCACAATCACCACTGGAAAATTTAATAATCCATTCTTTGGAGTTGATGAAATAATTAGACAAAACTAAGTAATAGAGCATGCTTTAATAACATCATCAGCCAAATTGACCCACTTGACATTTATAGACCACTATACCAATAATTATTGAACACACATTTTCAAGTGGACTCATGTGTAAAAATAAGTTATAGTCCAAGATATAAAGTTTCAGTAAACTTCAAAGATTTTTCAAGTAATCTTCAAGCACTTCAGTTCAGTTCAATTCAGTTCAGTCACTCAGTCGTGTCTGACTCTTTGCAACCCCATGAGTCACAGCAGGCCAGGCTTCTCTGTCCATCACCAACACCGGGAGTTTACCAAAACTCGTGTGCATCAAGTTGGTGATGCCATCTAGCCATCTCATCCTCTGTCATCCCCTTCTCCTCCTGTCCCCAATCCCTCCCAATATCAGAGTCTTTTTCAATGAGTCAACTTTTCACATGAGGTGGCCAAAGTATTGGAGTTTCAGGTTCAGCATCAGTCCTTCCAATGAACACCCAGGACTGATCTCTTTTAGGATGGACTGGTTGGACCTCCTTGCAGTCCAAGGGACTCTCAATAGTCATTTCCAACACCAAGCACTTAGAGTTGTACAAATCAAAATTAAAAGATATCCCAAACAAAGAAACACATATCTGGCAACAGAACAGCACTTTAAAATGCTATGAGTCAAAGAAAAATCAGAGGAAAAAATGTGACATTACTTTGAAGTGAAAGAATATCAAAGATAGTGAAAGCATAATATGTACGGGATATGGGTGATAAAATCTGTAGGGAAATTTATTTCATTCATAGCTCATAAAAGATAAGAAGGAAAAATTCAGTAATAATCTAAGGTTTTTCATTATGTGCCTAGTTAAAGAACAGAAAATCAAGCCAAGGTTCGCAGCACATGGTGAATAAAAGATTATTATGCACAATTATTATTTGTGTAGTTATTATTATAACACAAACCTAGAAAAATAAAGACTTTGTAGTAATACTAAAAAAATTGATAAATTCCTAAGGTAAGAGTTATAAAAATTAAAAAAGAGAAAAACATATTTTTAGCAAACATAGTATTTACAACAAAAATGAGAAACCACTATATAGTCTTAGAACACTAACAGGATAAAGAGATTACTGTGAAGCTATTTATACTAGTAAATTAAACAATTTAGATATAACTGACAACATTCTTTAAAAACAATGTACCAAAAATTACAACATTTGAAATGGAAAATATGCATATCTTTCAATGGAAAATATGCATATCTTACTATCTGTTAATACAAGATAATAGCAGACACTTCAAAAAATAGACATTTGAACAATTAGAATATAAAAATAAGCTTAATAATAGCTATCATCTAGAAATTGTGAACTAAAATCATGAGATATCACTATAAACTACTAGAATAGCTAGAATTAGAAAGACAAATCACAATCAGTTATATGAAGCTCCCAGAAACTCATGCATTGTATATAAGAGCAGGAAATGGTACAATTTTTTTGGAAATAATTCCTCAGATTTTTATGAAATTACTCAGTCCCATACTATATAAAACATTCATTACATTCTTAGGAATATACTCAAGATAAATAAAAATATATGTACACACAAGAACTTCTACAAGAATGTGCATAGAAGTTTTAATTATAATAGTTCCAATTCAGAAGAAACTTTTAATTTTCATCCACAGGAGAATCAACAAATTGCATTCAGGCAATGGGATAATACTTATAAATTTTAAAGAAGAAAAAAATTCACACTGGTACATACAATTAAATGGATGAGGAGTACACACAGATTTCATTATGAAATTCTAGATTAGGCAGAGGTTTTACCTAAGTAAAAGAAAACACATCAGTGGTAACCTGGGACAGTGGCTGTGGAGAAGTGACTTCAAAGGAAACATGGGGGAGTACTTTAAGGTGACAAAAATATTCTTCATCATAATTTTAGTAGTGATTTCCTGTTTATATTTGTCAAAATGCATCCAACTGCATACTTAAAATTACTTATGAAGATTTTTTCTCAAGATAGCTGAATAAAAACATTTTAGAATGCACAAATAATATTTTAAACACAATTTTAAAAAATACAAGCAATCAGGGTAAATAGTGATATTTTACTCTTTTTTTGTTTTCCATTGAAGGATTAGAAAGGTAAAATGTCTTCCTGACTAAAGTTGGAGACTAAAATCCTGAAGACTACATAATCTCAGTAAGAAAATCAGGTGAACAACTACCTATGAGTCATTAAAAAACTAATTTTAAATTTCCCCAACCCTGGATTTACTGAATGACTGCTAGACTCACCCTGTAGTTAGCACTTTTTTAATTTTTATTTATTTATTTTAACTGGAGGCTAATTACTTTTCAGTATTGTAGTGATTTTGCCATACATTGACATGAGTCTGCCACCGGTGTACATTTGTTCCCCATCTTGAAGCCCCCCTCCAATCTCCCTTTCCATAGCATCCCTCTGTGTCATCCCAGTGCATCAGCCCTGAGCACCCTGTCTCATGCATCGAACCTAGACTGGCGATCTGTTTCACATATGATAATATACATGTTTCAATGCTATTCTCTCAGATCATCACATGCTCACTTTCTCCCACAGAGTCCAAAAGACTATTCTACATTTCTGTCTCTTTTGCTGTCTCACATATAGGGTTATCATTACCATCTTTCTAAATTCCTTATATATGTATTAGTACACTGTATTGGTATTTTGCTTTCTGGCTTACTTCAGTCTGTATAATAGGCTCCAGTTTCATCCACCTCATTAGAATTTATTCAAATGCATTATTTTTAATGGCCGAGTAATATTTCATTGTGTATACGTACCACAGCTTTCTTATCCATTCATCTACTGAAGGACATTTAGGTTGCTTCCATGTCCTGGCTATTATAAACAGTGCTGTGATGAACACTGAGGTACACGTGTCTCTTTCAATTCTGGTTTCCTCGGTGTGTATGCCCAGCCGTGGAATTGCTGGGCCATAAGGCAGTTCTATTTGCAGTTTTTTAAGGAATCTCCACACTGTTCTCCATAGTGGCTGTACTATTTTGCATTCCCACCGACAGTGTAAGAGGGTTCCCTTTTCTCCACATCCTCCCCAACATTTATTGTTTGTAGACTTTTGGATCACAGCCATTCTGACAGGCATGAGATGGTACTTCACTGTGGTTTTGATTTGCATTTCTCTGATAATGAGTGATGTTGAGCATCTTTTCATGTGTTTGTTAGCCATCTGTATGTCTTCTTTGGAGAAATGTCTGCTTAGTTCTGTGGCCCATTTTTTGAATGGGTCATTTATTTTTCTGGAATTGAGCTGCAGGAGCTGGTTGCATATTCTTGACATTAATTCTTTGCCAGTTGCTTCATTTGCTATTATTTTCTCCCATTCTGAAGGCTGTTTTTTTCACTTTGCTTATGATTTTCTTTGTTGTATAAAAGCTTTTAATTTTAATTAGGTCCCATTTGTTTATGTTTACATTTATTTCCATTATTCTGGAGGTAGGTCATAGAGGATCCTGCTGTGATTTATGTTGGAGAGTGTTTTGCCTATGTTCTCCTCTAGGAGTTATATAGTCTCTGGCCTTACGTTTAGATCTTTAATCCATTTTGAGTTTATTTTTATGTATGGTGTTAGAAAGTGTTCTAGTTTCATTCTTTTACAAGTGGTTGATCAGTTTTCCTGGCACCACTTGTTAAAGAGATTGTCTTTTTTCCATTGTATATTCTTGCCTCCTTTGTCAAAGATAAGGTGTCCATAGATACATGGATTTATTTCTTGGCTTTCTTTTTTTTTTTTTTTTCATTGATCTATGTTTCTGTCTTTGTGCCTGTACCATACTGTCTTGATGACTGTAGCTTTATAGCAGAGCCTGAAGTCAGGCAGGCTGATTCCTGTAGTTCCATTCTTCTTTTTCAAGATTGCTCAGGCTATTCGAGGTTTTTTTTATTTCCATTAAATTGTGGAATTATTTGTTCTAATTCTGTGAAAAATACTGTTGGTAGCTTGATAGGGATTTCATTGAATCTATAGATTGCTTTGTGTAGTATAATCATTTTCACTATATTGATTCTTCCAATACATGAACATGGTATATTTATCCATCTATTTGTGTCCTCTTTGATTTCTTTCATCAGTGTTATATAGTTTTCTCTTTATAGGTCTTTTGTTTCTTTAGGTAGATATACTTCTAAGTATTTCATTCTTTTTGTTGTGATGGTGAATGAAATTGTTTCCTTAATTTCTCTTTCTGTTCTCTCATTGTTAGTGTATAGGAATACAAGGGATTTCTGTGTGTTAATTTTGTATCCTTCAACACTACTATATTCATTGATCAGCTCTAGTAATCTTCTAGGAGAGTTTTTAGGGTTTTCTCTGTAGAGGATCACATAAGTAAATGAGAAAGATAAGGACTATAGCCTTGTCTAACTCAATGAAACTAAGCCATGCTGTGTGGGGCTACAAAAGATGGACGGGCCATGGTGGAGAGGTCTGACAGAATATGGTCCACTGGAGAAAGGAATTGCAAACCACTTCAGAATTCTAGCCTTGAGAATGCCATAAACAGTATGAAAAGTCAAAAAGATAGGACTCTGAAGATAAACTCCCCAGGTTGGTAGATGCCCAATATGCTACTGGAGATCAGTGGAGAAATAACTCCAGAAAGAATGAAGGGATGCAGCAAAAGCAAAAAAGAACACCCAGTTGTGGATGGAACTGGTGATAGAAACAAGGTTTGATGTGTTAAACAGCAATATTGCATAGGAACCTGGAATGTTATGTCCATGAATCAAGGCAAGTTAAAGAGGTCAAAGAGGAGATGACAAGAGTGAACATTGACATTCTAGGAATCAGAGAACTAAGAAGGAATGGAATGGGTGAATTTAACTCAGATGACCGTTATATCTATTATTGTGGGCAGCAATTCCCTAGAAGAATTGGAGTAGCCATTATAGTCAACAAAGAGTCTGAAATGCAGTATTTGGAATCAATCTCAAAAACTACAGAATGATCTCTGTTCGTTTCCAAGGCAAGCCATCCAATAGCACAGTAATCCAAGTCTATACCTCAACCAGTAACACTGAAGAAGCTAAAGTTGAACAGTTCTAAGAAGACCTACAAGGCCTTATAGAAGAACTAACACCCCAAAAATATGTCCTTTTCATTAAAGGGGACTGGAATGCGAAAGTAGGAAGTCAAGAAACACCTGGGTTAACAGGCAAATTTGGCCTTGGAGTATGGAATGAACCAGGGTAAAGGCTAATAGAGTTTTGCCAAGAGAATGCACTGGTCATACCAAACACCCTCTTCCAAAAACACAAGAAAAGACTCTACACATGGATATCACCAGATGGTCAACACCGAAAACAGGTTGATTCTATTTTTTGCAGCCAACAATGAAGAAGCTCCATATAGTCAACACAAACAAGACTGGGAGTTGACTATGGCTCAGATCATGAACTCCTCATTGCCAAATTAAGACTTAAATTGAAAAAAGTGGGGAAAACCACTAGACCATTCAGGTATCACCTAAATCAAATCCCTCATCACTATATAGTGAATGTGAGAAATAGATTTAAGGGATCAGATCTTATAGACAGAGTGCTTGATCAACTATGGATGGAGTTTCATGACATTGTACAGTAGACAGGAATCAAGACCATCCCCATGAAAATAAATGCAAAAAAGCAACATAGCTGTTTGAGGAGGCCTCACAAATACCTGTAACAAGAAGGGAAGCAAAAAGCAAAGGCGAAGGGAAATATATACCCATTTGTATTCAGAGTTCCAAAGAAGAGCAAGGAAAGCTAAAAAAGCCTTCCTCAGGGATCAATGCAAAAAAATAGAGGAAAATAAGAGAATGGGAAAGACTAGACATCTCTTCAAGAAAACTAGAGATATCAAGGGATAATTTAATGCAAATATGGGCTTGATAAAGGACAGAAATTGTAGGGACCTAACAGAAGCAGAAGATATTAAGAAGAGGTAGCAAGAATACATAGAAGAACTGTACAAAAAATCTTCATGACCCAAATAATCACGATAGTGTGACCACTCACCTAGAGCCAGACATCCTGGAATGTGAAGTCAAGTGGGCCTTAGGAAGCATCACTATGAACAAAGCTAGTGGAAATAAAATAATTCCATTTGAGCTATTTCAAATCCTGAAAGATGATGCTGTGAACGTGCTGTACTCAATATGCCAGCAAATTTGTAAAACTCAGTAGTGGCCACTGGACTGGAAAATGTCAGTTTTTATTCCAATCCCTAAGAAAGGCAATGCCAAAGAATGCTCAGACTATCGCACAATTGTACTCATCTCACACGCTAGTTAAGTAATACTTACAATTCTCCAAGCTAGGCTTCAGCAATACATAAACCATGAACTTTCAGATGTTCAGGCTGGTTTTAGAAAAGGCAGAGGAACGAGAAATCAAGTTGCCAACATCCGCTGGATCATGGAAAAAGCAAGAGTTCCAGAAAAATATCTATTTCTTCTTTATTGAATATGCCAAAATCTTTTATTGTGTGGATCACAATAAACTGTGCAAAATTCTGAAAGAAATGGGAATACCAGACCACCTAACCTGCCTCTTGAGAAATCTGTATGCAGGTCAGGAAGCAACAGCTAGAACTGGACATGGGAAAACAGACTGGTTCCAGATAGGAAATGGAGTACGTCAAGGCTGCATGTTGTCATCCTGCTTATTTAACTTATATGCAGAGTACATCGTGAGAAACACTGGGCTGGAGAAAGCAGAAGCTGGAATCAAGATTGCTGGGAAAAATATCAGTAACCTCAGATATGCAGATGACACCACCCTTATGGCAGAAAGTGAAGAACTAAAGAGCCTCTTGATGAAAGTGAACGAGGAGAGTGAAAAAGTTGGTTTAAAGCCCAACATTCAGAGAACTAGGATCATGGTATATATTCCCATCACTTCATGGGAAATAGATGGGGAAACAGTGGAACCAGTGGCTGACTTTATTTTTCTGTGCTCCAAAATTACTGCAGATGGTGACTGAAGCCATGAAATTAAAAGACGCCTCCTCCTTTGAAGGAAATTTATGACCAATATAGATAGCATATTAAAAAGCAGAGCCATTACTTTGCCAACAAAGATCCATCCAGTCAAGGCTATGGTTTTTCCAGTGGTCATGTATGGATGTGAGAATTGGAATATAAAGAAAGCTGAGTGCAGAATTGATGCTTTTGAACTGTGGTGTTGGAGAAGACTCTTGAAAGTCCCTTGGACTGCAAGATCCAACCAGTCCATCCTAAAGGAGATCAGTTCTGAGTGTTCATTGATAGGACTGATGTTGAAGCTGAAACTTTAATACTTTGGCCACCTGATGTGAAGAGCTGACTCATTGGGAAAGACCATGATGCTGGGAAAGTTTGAGGGCAGGAGGAGAAGGGGACGCCAGAGGATGAGACGGTTGGATGGCATCACCGACTCAATGGACATAGGTTTTGGTGGACTCTGGGAGTTGGTGATGGATTGGGAGGTCTGGCATACTGCAGCTCATGAGGTCACAAAGATTCAGACACAACTGAGCGACTGAAATGAACTGAACTGAATTGAACTGAACTGATGTAGAGGATCATGTCATTTGCAAACAGTGAGAGTTTTACTTCTTCTTTTACAATCTGGGTTTCTTTTATTTGTATTTCTGCTCTGATTGCTGTGGCCAAAACTTCCAAAACTATGTGGTATAGTAGTGGTGAGAGTGGGCACCCTTGCCTTGTTCCTGAGTTTAGGGGAAATGCTTTCTATTTTTCACCATTGAGGATAATCTTTGCTGTGGGTTTGTCATATATGGCTTTTATTATGTTGAGGTATCTTCCTTCTATTCCTGCTTTCTGCTGGGTTTTTCTCATAAATGGATGTTGAATTTTGTCAAAGGCTTTCTTTGCATCTATTGAGATAATCATATGGTTTTATCTTTCAATTTGTTAATGTGCTGTTGATTGATTTGTGGACATTAAAGAATCCTTGCATTCCAGGGATAAAGCCCACTTGGTCATGATGTATGATTTTTAATATGTTGTTGGATTCTGTTTGCTAGAATTTTGTTCAAGATTTTTGCATTTATGTTCATCAGTGATATTGGCCTGCAGTTTTCTTTTTTTGTGGCATATTTGTCTGGTTTTAGTATTAGGGTGATGGTGCTCTATAGAATGAGTTTGGAAGTTTACCTTCCTCTGCAATTTTCTGGAAAAGTTGGAGTAGGATAAGTGTGAGCTCTTCTCTAAATTTTTGGTAGACTTCAGCTGTGAAGCTGTCTGGTCCTGGGCTTTTGTTTGCTGGAAAGTTTCTGATTACAGTTTTGATATCCGTGCTGGTGATGGGTCTGTTAAGATTTTCTATTTCTCCTTGGTTCAGTTTTGGAAAGTTGTACTTTTTAAGAATTTGTCCATTGCCTCCAAGTTGTCCATTTTATTGGTATATGATTACTGGTAGTAGTCTCTTATGATCCTTTGTATTTCTGTGTTGTCTGTTGTGATCTCTCCATTTTCATTTCTCATTTTGTTGATTTAATTTTTCTCCCTTTGTTTCTTGATGAGTCTGTCTAATGATTTGTCAATTTTATTTATCTTTTCAAAGAACCAGCTTTTGGCTTTGTTGATTTTTGCTATTGTCTCTTTTGTTTCTTTTGCATTTATTTCTGCCCTAATTTTTAGGATTTCTTTCCTTCTACTAACCCTGGGGTTCTCCATTTCTTCCTTTTCTAGTTGCTTTAGGTGTAGAATTAGGTTATTTATTTGACTTTTTTCTTGTTTCTTGAGGTAAGCCTGTATTGCTATGAACCTTCTGCTTAGCACTGCTTTTACAGGGTCCCATAGGTTTAGGATTATTGTGTTTTCACTTTTGTTCATTTCTATGCATATTTTGATTTCTTTTTTATTTCATCTGTGATTTGTTGGTTTTTCATAATCGTGTTGTTTAGCCTCCATATGTTGGAATTATATATATATATATATATTACTGTAATTGACATCTAATATTACTGCACTGTGGTCAGAAAAGATGCTTAGAATGATTTCCATGTTTTTTTAAAAAAATTTACAAGGGCTAGATTTATGGCCCAGGATGTGGTCTATCCTGGAGAAGGTACCATGTGCACTTGAGAAAAAGATAAAATTCATAGTTTTGAGGTGAAATGTCCTATCGATATCAATTAGGTCTAACTGGTCCATTGTGTCATTTAAAGTTTGTGTTTCCTTGTGAATTTTCTACTTAGTAGATCTATCCATAGATGTGAGTGGGGTATTAAAGTCTCCCACTATTATTATGTTATTGTTAATTTCCTCTTTCATACATGTTAGCATTTGCCTTACATATTGCAGTGCTCTTATATTGGGTGCATATATACTTATAATTGTTATATCTTCTTTTTGGAGTGATCCTTTGATCATTATGTAGTGTCCTTCTTTATCTCTTTTTGCTATCTTTGTTTTAAAGTCTATTTTATCTGATATGAGTATTGCTACTCCTGCTTTTTTTTTTTTGGTCTCCATTTGTGTGAAATATCTTTTTCCAGCCTTTCACTTTCAGTCTGTATGTGTCCCTTGTTTCTAGATGGGTCTTTTGTAGACAGCATATATAGGAGTCTTATTTTTCTATCCATTCAGCCAGTCTTTGTCTTTTGGTTGGGGCATTCAACCCATTTACGTTTAAGGTAATTATTGATAAGTATGATCCCATTACCTTTTACTTTATTGTTTTACTTTTTGTGTTTCCTGTCTAAAGTCTATCATTTAACATTTGTTGGAGAGCTGGTTTGGTGGTGCTGAATTCTCTCAGCTTTTGCTTGTCTGTAAAGCTTTTTATTTCTCCTTTATATTTGAATGAGATCCTTGCTGGGTACAGCAATCTGGGTTGTAGGTTTTTCTCTTTCATCACTTTATGTCCTGCCATTCCCTTCTGACCTGGAGAGTTTCTATTGAAAGATCAGCTGTTATCCTTGTGGGAATCCCCTTGTGTGTTTGTTGTTTTTCCCTTGCTGCTTTTAATATTTGTTCTTTGTGTTTGATCTCTGTCAATTTGATTAATACATGTCTTGGGATGTTTCACCTTCGGTTTATCCTGTTTGGGACTCTCTGGGTTTCTTGGACTTGGGTGACTATTTCCTTCCCCATTTTAGGGAAGTTTTCAACTATTATCTCCTTGAGTATTTTCTCATGGCCTTTCGTTTTGTCTTCTTCTGGGACTCTTATGAATCGAATATTGGGGCATTTGACATTGTCCCAGAAGTCTCTAAGGTTTTCCTCATTTCTTTTAATTCTTTTTTTTTTTTCTTTTTTCCTCTTTGCTTCATTTATTTCTATCATTCTATCTTCTACTACACTTATCCTATGTTATGCCTCCATTATCCTACTGTTGATTCTCTCCAGAGTGTTTTTGATCTCATTTATTGCATTTTTCATTATAGATTGATTCCTTTTTTATTTCTTCTAGATCCTTGTTAAACATTTCTAGCATTTTCTCAAGCCTTGTCTCCAGGCTATTTATCTGTAACTCAATTTTGTTTTCAAGATTTTGGATTATTTTTACAGTTATTATTCTGAATTTTTTTTCAGGTAGATTCCCTATCTCCTCCTTTTTTTTTCTTTTTTTTTTTTTTGTTTGGTTGGGCATTTATCATGTTCCTTTACCTGCTGAGTATCTCTCTGCCTTTTCATCTTGTTTAGATTGCTGTGTTTGGGGTGGCCTTTCTGTATTCTGGCAGTTTGTGGTTCCTTTTTATTGTGGAAGTTCCTCCCTGTGGGTGGGGTTGAACGAGTGGCTTGTCAAGGTTTCCTGGTTAGGGAAGCTTGCATTGGTGTTCTGGCAGGTAGAACTGGATTTCTTCTCTCTGGAGTGCAACAAATTGTTCAGTAGTGAGTTCTGAGATGTCTATGGATTTTGTGTGACTTTGGGCAGCCTGTATATTGAAGCCTGGGGCTATGTTCCTGCATTGCTGGAGAGTTTGTGTAGTCTGTCTTACTCTGGAACTTGTTGGTTCTTGGGTGGTGCTTCATTTCAGTGTAAGTATGGAGGCTTTTGGATGATCTCTTATAGATTACTGTTCCCTGGAGTCAGGAGTTCTCTGGTGTCCTCAGGTTTTGGGCTTAAACCTCCTGCCTCTGGTTTTAAGTCTTATTCTTACAATAGCCTCAAGATTTCTCCTTCCATACAGCACCTATGATAAAATTTGTAGGTTAATGGTGAAAAGATTCTCCACAGTGAGGTACCCTAGAGAGGTTCACAGAGTTACATGGAGAAGATAAAAGGGAGGAGGAAAATAGAGGTGATCAGGGGGAATCAAAAAAGGAGAGAGGAATCTAGCCAGTAGATAATTCCTTATGTGCTCTCCACATTCTGGAACCCTCAGAGAGGTTCATGGAGTTACAAAGAGAAAAGAGGAGGGAGGGAGGGATGAGATGGAGGTGAGCAGGAGGGGAAAAGGGGGAATCAAAAGGAGAGAGATGGATCTAGGTAGCGCTCTGTTCCCTAAGTGTTCTCCACAGCCCAGAACACACAGAGATTCACAGAGTTGGGTAGAGAAGAGAAGGGGAAGGGAGGAGACAGAGGCGACCTAGGTGAGAAAAAGGAGGGTCAAAAGGGGGAGAGAGTAATCAAGCCAGTTATCACACTCCTAAGTAAAAATGGGTACTGAAGATTGGATTCTTAAATGTACAAAATTGACAACAAATACCAAAAAGCAAAGATTAAAAATCTAGGGTACAGGTTAGACTCTCAAAACTATAATACTAAAAAAAATGCAAAAAGTATAAGACATATATATGAAGATTGTTTTAAAAAATAGGGTCTTTTTTTGCAAGGTAATAATAGGTTATAAAAATGAAAATTAAAGGAGTCATAAAGGACAATTCTTTTTTATTATTTAAAAAAATGATAATAGTGAAAATATATCTAGGAATTTCTCTAGAGCTGTTGTGGGCAGTGTGGGGTCAGTTCAGCTTCAAATAGTTCCTTGTTCGAGCTTCTACTTTTCAAGATCTATAGTCTCCTTCCAATGTAGTCGGTGTTAACTACAGGGATTTTAATCTGTTGCACCTGTCACTTCTAAAGTAGTTCCCTCTGTTCATTTGGCTTCTTCTGTTTGTAGGTCTCTTCAGTGTCTAATTTCCACCCTAACACAAGGGGGCAAAGGTGGTCTCTTGTTTAGGCTCACTTGTTCAGCTGTGCTGTGGGGAGCTCCCTCCCCACACTGAAAATATCACTGGCATGTGTGGAATGTGCTTGCAGTGTCTCAGCCACACTGGATTTGCCCCCACTCACAGCATGTGTTCTTTCCCAGTCTACACTGCTCAGGCTCCATGTTGCTCTGCAGGGAGCGGGCCCTGGGTTGCGTACACTTCCCAGGTCTAAGCCGCTCAGGTTCAGGTTCTCAGGTAGTCCAGAAAGGCACAGACTTGGTTTGGCCTGCATTTTGTGCCCTTCCCGGGTCTGAACAGCTCAGGTGACCAGGTGCTTGGCTAACACAGTCTCCCCAGGTGGCGAGTGTGTCTTATCACCTCCCGGTTCCAGCCATTCTGTTTCCTGGATGACAATGGGCACGCCCATCTCCAGTGTGCTGTATGTCTCTTCTGGGGAGCTGATCTCTGGCTGTGACCCTCTCAGCAAATGTCAACCGTCCAGAATCCCAGGAAGTCTTGGTTAGAAACTGGAAGCCTGTTTGCAGTTTGGTAGGGGATTCAATCTCTGGAGCTGAGTTTGCCCCTTTCCAGCTTTGGCTGGCGCCCACCTGCTGCCTATCTCCAGTGAGGAATGGGCCAGTCCAACAGCACGCTAGCTTTCCTCTGGTATTTGCCCAGTCCTTTGTTCTGGGAGCAGGACCGGGGTGCCTTAGGTTAGGGCTTTTTGTGGGTTATTTCTCTCTCTGTGTCTCTCTCTCTCTCTCTCTCTCTCTCTTTTTTTTTTCCTCTGTCTGTCTGGCTATCCCACAGTTTAGGTTGCTATCTCTCACATTAGCTTCTTCAGATTGCCCTCAGGGCATTCAGTCGGTCCTTACCCTAAGCAATTCAGCCCGTGCCTCCCTTTTCAGCCCCTGCTTGCTCATGGCAGATGCCAGTATCTGGAGTATTTCTCTGCTGGGAGTTGCTGTTAGGTGGGTAATCTGTGGGTTTTATTTACTTATTTTTCCTCCTGATTATTTTGTCCTCCGAGATTCCAAAACTCCCCACAGACCCACCGGTGTGAGGGTTTCCTGGTTTTTGGAAACTTCTCCTAAGACTCCCTCCCCAGGACAGATCTCCATCCCTAACTCTTTTGTCTCTATTTTTATCTTTTATATTTTCTCCTACCTCCTTTTGAAGACAATGGGCTGCTTTTCTGAGTGCCTGATGTCCTCTGCCAGCATTCAGAAATTGTTTCGTGGAATTTGCTCAGCGTTCAAATGTTCTTTGGATGAATGTGTGGAGGAGTAAGTGGTCTCCTTGTCCTATTCCTCCCCATCTTAGGACCACCCCCAGAACTTATTTTAAATATTAAGCAGAACTTCATAGCAAGCTGAGCTAAATCATATAAATAAATAATAAAGGTCTTAAATCAGTGTAATTTTTGTAATGCATTGTTTTCAAGTAAAATAACAGTCACACACATATACAATACTCCAGCTGTACTGAAACTCATTTTCAGTGAAATCAGAATCTGTCAAACACTTACATCTTTATAATAGAAACAAAATCCTAGTATGGCAACCCATACCATACTTTACTCAATGATTTTCTACATTTCACTGTTCCAAATTATAAAACACGTATAACTGATTGAAACTCACAATGAGACAAGTATTGTCAAGACTAGCCTAACAATAAACAAATCATTTTCCGTTGAAAATTTATAATGACAATGTAATACTATAATATGCTCTTAATGGGCTTCCCTTGTGGCTCAGCTGGTAGAAAATCCATCTGCAATGCAGGAGACCTGGATTCAATCCCTGGGTTGGGAAGATAGCTTGGAAAAGAGAAAGGCTACCCACTCCAGTAATGTGGCTTGGAGAATTCCATGTATAGCCCATGGGGTTGCAAGGAGTGAGACATGACTGAGTCACTTGCACTTTCCTGCTCTTAATGAAAAATGTACGTAAATAGTGATTGAACTTTTCTAATGATTTTTAAAGAGAAGTCTCAAAAGTTCATTAATAACATCAAAGTTTCAAGATGAAATAGCTTTATGAAGAAAAAGTACAAGAAGGAAAAAGAGTAGGAAAAAAGAAGAGAGGAAGATGGAAATGGAGCCCAAGAGAGAGAAGAGAGAGGAAGGGAGCACTGGGAAAGGAAAAGAGGTGAAGAAAGAGGAAAGAGGGAAAGAGAAACAAGGAGAGGAAGTAGAACACAATGGAAGAACTTTACTGAAGTTCTCAAAAAAAAAAAAAACAGAAACAACTTTGTATCAATTTCCCAAGATTATCCTCCACTGAAAAAATTTTTTTTTACAGCTATACAAACAATAAGGGTATTTTTAATTAATTCTGCTATAAAAATCACAGTCATTTATTTACTAGGATAAGGACATCTCATCCTGGAAAATCATATCATTGCATAAAAAACAAAGCAATATATGTAACTATTAATAAAGAACACATTAAGCTTAAAAGAATACATTAAGATTATTAAGCATATAATTATAATAATTTTTCATTCCATAAGTTCTTTCATGCTAATTATAAATACTACTGGTCATCATCTTGTTCTAATTTTGAAGAAACCAGCAAAAGGCTAAGAGTGATGGCTATGTATGATCTGTCAGATTCAAGTGTAAAATAATTTCTCTATGGCATCTTTACAAGCACATTGTTTTGCTACAGTATGTTTTTTATTTTTTTAGGAGATTATGTGACTAAAATGCAAAATTATACAGAATCTTCAATGAAAATGTGTACAAATATTAGATGGCAACTTAATGTTATTTCCATTGCTTTGGGAAAACATGCATTTATATGCTGTTTTCCTTCAATCTTCAAGATCTAATTTGTATTCCAGAAAAATCAGTTCAAATTTAACTACTGATATTCAGATGTTGCACTACTATATGAAAGTAATATAAAGATGAAGGGAATACAAGTGCCTCTGTATTCTTCTGGTAGTGCCTGCCATTATCTCAACCCAGTATGAGAGAGAAACAGAAAGGGATCCATAACTGCAGCCTGTGAAGTTCAACTTCCTGAACTGAGAGCAGGTGAAGAAGAGGGAAACCTTTCCAGACAACCACCGAAGTTCAGTTTCCTACCTGCCTCTAATATTCGCTGTGAAAGTCTCCTGGAACTTTGAGTTTTGAAGATCAGTAAATGGTTTTGGAGCAGACAAGGCATGTGCATATACTGAAGGACAGGGGAAACAGAGAGCCAGAAAATTCCTACTGAGGGGCCAACTCCAGTTCAAGGTTCTTGTGGTTAGCAATTACCCACTAGCACACATTACTTTTTGCTATTTTTCCTTAAAAATCACTCGAAGAAAATACCATGCTTTTTCCCTAGAATTAGCCAGGTACTTTTTTCAGTCACTAGATGTAATGGACTGATTGAAAACCAGTAAATGCAGAGTGCCAGAATCCATACCTCCAAACTGTGGTGCTGGAGAAGACTTGTCAGAGTCCTTTTGACAGCAGGGAAGTCAAACCAGTCAATCTTAAGGGAAATCAACCCTGAATACTCATTGGAAGGACTGATCCTGAAGTTGAAGCTCCAGTATTTTGGTCACCTGATGTGAACAGCTGATTCATTGGAAAAGTCCTGATGCTGGGAAAGATTAAGGGCAGAAGCACAAGAGGGAGTCAGAGGATGCAATGGCTGGGTGGCAGCACTGATGCAATGGGCATGAACTTGGAAAATCTTTGGGAGATACTGAGGGACAGGGAGGCCTGGCATGCTGCAGTCCATGGGGACTGACTGCAGACATAACTGACTAACTGACCAACAACAACAGTGCTACCAAAAAGAAGCTTTTGTTCTATCCTCTAACACTATATAATTTTTGTCTGTAATTTCTAACAAATTACTGAGAACAACAACAACAACAACAAAAACCTTGATGGCTTTAAAACAACGTGAATGTATTCTCTTACAGTTTTCAAAATTAGACATTGGAGATGAGTTCACTTAGTTAAAACCAAGATGTTAGCAGGGCTGTGTCCCATCTAGAAAGTCTTTCTCTCTCTCTGTAGTTGCTAAGTCACATCCGACTCTTGTGACCCCATGGACTATATCCTACCAGGCTCCTCTGTTCATGGGATTCTCCAGGCAAGAATACTGGAGTGGGTTGTCATTTCCTTTTTCAATAGAAGTTCTAGTGGGAATCTATTTCCTTGATTGTTCCCATATTCTAGGGGAAACTCTTCCATCTGCAAAGCCAGCAATGGCCTGTAGATCCCTTTTTGGTTATACCTCATTGTCATTAACTCTCTTCTCTCTTTTATCTTTAAGAACCCTTATGTGCTGGAGTCCAGTTTCAGCAGCCAGCTATTCAATCTGAAGAGATGGACAGTGTCAGCGACGAGGATGTAGCCTCTGACTCACAGTACAGAGCTACATCAGTGGACAATGATGTAATCTCTGACTCATAGTATGGGACTACATGTGTATTTCCACCTTCAGGTTCTCTTTAATACTTTGACAAAAGCATTAGGTCAGAGTTTTTTTAGTTTCACCCACCCAGATTTACTGTACTTAACTTGTGATTACATTGTAACTCATGCTATATTCCTCAGTTTATTTCTTATATTTCTAAATCCTGTTTGCCCCCAGCAACTTAAGATCATTATCTACTAAAAAGGCTTCTAGCTATTCTTCAGTTCAGTTCAGTCACGTCGGACTCTTTGCGACCCCATGAATCTCAGCATGCCAGGCCTCCCTGTGCATCACCAACTCTCAGAGTTCACTCAGACTCACGTCCATCGAGTCCGTGATTCCATCCAGCCATCTCATCCTTGGCTGTCCCCTTCTCCTTCTGCCCCCAATCCCTCCTAGCATAACAATATTTTCCAATGAGTCAACTCTTCGCATAAGGTGGCCAAAGTACTGGAGTTTCTGCTTTAGCATTATTCCTTCCAAAAAAATCCCAGGGCTGATCTCCTTCAGAATGGACTGGTTGGATGTCCTTGCAGTCCAAGGGATGCTCAAGAGTCTTCTCCAACACTACAGTTCAAAAGCATCAATTCTTTGGCACTCAGCTTTCTTCACAGTCCAACTCTCACATCCATACATGACCACAGGAAACACCATAGCCTTGACTAGAAGGACCTTAGTCGGCAAAGTAAAGTCTCTGCTTTTCAATATGCTGTCTAGGTTGGTCATAATTTTTCTTCCAAGGAGTCAGTGTCTTTTAATTTCATGGGTGCAGTCACCATCGGCAGTGATTTTGGAGGCCCAAAAAATAAAGTCTGACACTGTTTCCACTGTTTCCCCATCTATTTCCCATGAAGTGATAATCTGGCATTCCCAGATGCCATAACCTTTATTTTCTGAATGTTGAGCTTTAAGCCCACTTTTTCACTCTCCACTTTCACTTTCATCAAGAGGCTTTTTAGTTCCTCTTCACTTTCTGCCATAAGGGCGGTGTCATCTGCATATCTGAGGTTATTGATATTTCTCCCGGCAGTCTTGATTCCAGCTTGTGTTTTTTCCAGTCCAGTGTTTTCTCATGATGTCGTCTGCGTATAAGTTAAATAAGCAGGGTGACAACATGCAGCCTTGACGTACTCCTTTTCCTATTTAGAACCAGTCTGTTGTTCCATGTCCAGTTCTAACTGTTGCTTCCTGACCTGCATACAGATTTCTCAAGAGGCAGACCAGGTGTTCTGGTATTCCTATCTCTTTCAGAATTTTCCACAGTTTATTGTGATCCAGACAGTCAAAGGCTTTGACATAGTCAATAAAGCAGAAATGGATTTTTTTTTTCTGGTACTCTCTTGCTTTTTCAGTGATCCAGCAGATGTTGGCAATTTGATCTCTGGTTCCTCTGCCTTTCCTAAAACCAGCTTGAACATCAGGAAGTTCACGGTTCATGTATTGCTGAACCTGGCTTGGAGAATTTTGAGCATTATTTTAGTAGCCTGTGAGATGAGTGTAATTGTGTGGTAGTTTGAGCATTCTTTGGCATTGTCTTTCTTTGGGACTGGAATGAAAACTGACTTTTTCAGTCCTGTGGCCACTGCTGAGTTTTCCAAATTTGCTGGCGTATTGAGTGCAGCAGTTTCACAGCATCATCTTCCAGGATTGAAATAGCCTACCTATTCTTCATTAATCCTAAACCCTAAACTCAGCAAACTTCGTATGCCATAAACACTCCCTTCACAAACAGGTCTCATAAAAATCCTTCCCATGGCTTCAAGCTGTGGCCTATGTGCTCATCCTGGGACATTCTTTGTAAAGATCTTTGAACAAAGGTCAATGGTTATTTTATAGATTATTTTCTGGGCACAACAATAGAAGGCTTCGTGCTTTTTCATGCTTGTCTCATGAACCTTAACATTCTTTCCAGCCAACTCAACCAAAGAAAGGAAAGAACAAGTCAGAATCACAAGGCCTAACTTCTTCATCCCAGAGCCGTGCCTGCAAGAGATGAGGAGAGAGGGTTGGGACCATGCCTTCATTTTGTCAGTAATGCCTAATGCGGCTCCTGACACTTATGCTTACATTGGACACATCCAGATAATACAGAATTATTTTCTGATCTCCAAGTCAATTGATGAACAACCTTAATTTCCCCGTGCCAGGTAATGTAAAGTATCTTTGGAGGAGGGGGCATTATTTTGCCTACCACACCTGCAACAGTTATAAAAACTCAAATAACTCTGAGTGACAAGGAGAAACAAGGTCTATAATGCTTTTATACTCAGAACCTTGGCCAGTGTCATTTAGCCACAATTTGAGACTAGACACAGGACTCAGAGAACTATTTTAGTAAGTTTCCCCTTCCAGGAAAAAAATGTAAAGATAGAGAGGAGATGGGTCACAGTCTAGTGCTGAGGCTGAAAGTGTTGGTTAACTGGAAGGGGCATTAGAATATTTCAGGAGTGAAGGAAATGTTCTAAAATGGGATGGTAGTGATGGTTATATATTTGATAAATGTATAAATTGTGAATTATATAACTAGTATCCACATAAGGGTATGAATATTTTCATTTTGCCTTCTCACACATGTATTTCATTAAAATTAAGAGAATACAACTTGGGGAAATATTCAAGTATTTGAATGTCTTGAGACTGAGGTGCTCTCTTTTTCAGGAGGCTTTTGTTGTTGTTTTTAATGTATTCATTTCTTCCATTTTTGCTTTATAATATTCTATCTTCCCTCAGACTTAAATGTTAATGAAACAAGAAGTTAAGACATTGATTTTCAAAGAATTTAAATGTTTTCAGTGATTTAAGGAAATTCTTACTAGTGTCCTTGATGGTAGAATGCAAGCCTTGAGAAAATCAAGTGTAATTCTGGCTGTTCATCTTTGGGAAAAAATCCAGGATGTCACCACACTATCATCCTGTAAGAGTACTTACTGACATTTCATTTTGCAAGGAATCGTGTGAGCCCCTGTATGTGCAGACTTTTGCTGATTTAACCCTTTCTGTTCACACTAGGTGACTAGGCCTTATCAAAGTCACAGGGCTAGCAGAGTGGAGTGGAAATACTTGATGACTAAGTTCTCTATGAATAGAAATGGCACCAACTTATATTTATATTCTCTCCCTTTCCTATTCATTCTATTTGATATTCAGAGATAAACTATACAAATACACCATGTGACAGTGGAATTTTAGGAAAGCATGACCTGCAACAGAGGCATATATTCACCCACAAACATTCTCACACACAGCATTCTAATATAGGCACTGAACTACAATAAAGAGGATTAGGTCAGAAGCCTTTATAAATGTTATATGTGTCTGTAACAAATGTTCCATCCTCTCCTGTATATTTCTACTTTCTACCCAAAAGTCAGTTATTTAGAAAATTCTTCTATTATTCTATCATGTTATAATTATTTATTTTTCTAATTAGATTTGTTGTCTGCATCCCCTACCTTGTTCATAATTATATACACAATGTTTCATAAGTATATTCTTTGTCTTGGACAAGAATGTTTTCCATAAATATTTAGGGATTAAAGAAACGGTAAGTAAATAAGTGAAATAAAAGTGTCAGAAGATATTTCTTCGCTATTTTTAGGTCTCAACTACTGGAAAAACTACTTAGATCTCTGAGTTCCAGATTTCTCATATATGTAATACAGGAAAACAAAAACTTCCCTGCTTTTCTCAAAATGTTACATGAGAGTTAACTCTGGAAACATCTAAACCCCAAAGAAAATAAGAAATACACTTCCCATCAAAAAACATAGCAGAGAAGTTAATCCTAAGAGTGATAAAATGCTCATTTCTCTAATCAGGTTACACTTACTAAATTAAAGAAAATGACCTTGAGAACACTACATAGACCCAAACTGTGGAAAAAGAAGCTTCAGTGCCTCAAAATCTCTTCCTCTGATTTGTGCTTTATGCGGGAGTTTGTTTGTTAAAATTAGCAAACTTTACCCTCCTCCCAGGCCTTTCTTCTGTGGTTTTCCTATCATTGCACCAGGATTCCCTGGTGGCTCAGATGGTAAAGAGTTTGCCTGTAATGCAGGAGACCCGGGTTTGATCCCTGAGTCAGGAAGATCCCCTGGAGAAGGAAATGGCAACCCAGTCCAGTATTCTTGCCTGGAAAATCCCATGGATGGAGGAGCCTGGCTGACTACAGTCCATGGGCCACAAAGTTTTGGACACGACTTGAGCAATTTCACTTTCCACAACACAGGAGGTGGTCAAAAATCTCAGCTACCCTTATAATTCCCATGAATTATGGTTCAAAGAAGTTTAAACTTGCTCAAAAGTGACGGCCAGTATCTTATCCCAGGCGTCATGACTCCCAAGCCTTGCTTTAGTGACACACCTTAAAAGAATTTTGTGTAATTAAAACAGTTTAATCAAAACCAACCTTTATTTATCTATGGAATGGCAGAAAATATAGGAAAAGAGAATCTGTTTAATTATGGACTTTATATATTCCATATATAGTAGAATTGAAAATCAAAGCTAGACTGATTCATTTTTTAAAATATCTTCTCAACTCTCAACCATAAATTTTTTCTGAACTTGATCATAGCCCATTGGTAGATAAAACTGGAGGATAATTTCAGAAATGGTGAGTATCAATTGTGGGAGGTAATAGCAGTTCAGGAAAATGTTATCTGTGTGAATTGCAATTATGTAATTCTTACCTCAGTTATATGCTATGGCTTTGTCATTCATCTTACATTGTGATTTAAGAGATGCCTGTTTGTTTTTTTTTTCTTTTACTTTATTTTACTTTACAATACTGTATTGGTTTTTCCATACCTCAACATGAATCTTAATAAAACCAAAGGCAATGTATACTTCAATTGCTGTATAAGTACAGAATATGCTATTTTGAAGAAAACAATTATTCGCCCCACTAAGACAAAAACATTCAAAAAACTTATCTCAACTAGCTCACTTTTTATAATCCATGGAATTCTCCAGGCCAGAATACTGGAGTGGGTAGCTGTTCCCTTCTCCAGAGGATCTTGCAACCCAAGGATCAAATACAGGTCTCCCAAACTGTAGGTGGATTACTTACCAGCTGAGGCACTAGAGAAGTCCAAATAATACTGGAGTGAGTTGTTGTTCCCTTCTCCAGGGGATCTTCCTGACCCATAGATTGAACATGCATCCCCTGCATGGCAGGCAGATTCATTACCATATGACCCACCAGGGAAGCCCAGAATCAGATTAGTCACACTAAAAAGTTTGATGCTGAAATTATCAACTAGTAGCATCTTAATTTATCCAATCATTTCTCATCAAGAAGTGAAATTTCTTACTCCTGTTTGACTCTGCGACCCTGTGGACTGTAGCCCACCAGGCTCCTCTGTCCATGGGATTATCCAGGCAAGAATACTGAAGTGGGCTGCCATTTCCTTCTCCAAGGAATCTTCCTGACCCAGGGATCGAACTCAGGTCTCCCACATTGTGGGCAGATGCTTTAACCTCTGAGCCATAGGACAGCTGTAGTAGAAAAGTGAATCCTAAGGTTGTGAAAAATGCTCACTAGATATACAGTAAATAAATGCTGAGCAAATACTCCATCCTAAACACTCTTTGAGGTATTTGAACAAAATAAAATGATGAACAATATTACATCCAAGCCAAGGGGCCTCTAAGTGAAATGGCTAGAAAAGGTACCTAATCAGAGATTGTTGAGTAGATCAAGGAATAAACTATAAAAGTCTCCAGCTGATCTCCACTTTGTAAATTTAGTCATTCATCTTAGAAACCCTGGAGAAGGAAATGGCAACCCACTTCAGTATTCTTGCCTAGAGAATCCCATGGAAGGAAAAGCTTGGTGGGCTACAGTCCACGGGCCGCAAACAGTTGGATACGACTGAGAGACTTCACTTTCACTTTCATCTTAGAAAAGTATACTTATATAAGTACCCAAAACTAAAATAATAAAATATCAAGGTTATGGCAGTTGATACTCTTTTATTACTCCAAGAAAAAAAAATGCATATACTCTAATACTTCTCATGATAGTATAATTATAATAAGGTTTGGTGCTAATTAATAATCTGTCCTTTACTGCTTACTCTTTTGAAACTTTCACTTTGGCTTGAATATGGATTACACCAAAATACCCAGTTTTTCAGTCAATTGCCTAGTTGAATCACTTTGATAAACAGACAAACCACTCCATTTTATATGTCACATCAGGATTATGCCCAATGACACTGGCATTAAGTAATAAATCTGGCAGTTTGAATATTTTGAAGGTATGAGTATTGTCATCTAAGTGTTTGTTATTTGAATTTATTTTCTTAAGCTATGTCTAAAACATATGTGTTGTTTGAATATATTGCTTAAATAATAAAAGCCTATTTTAATACTTAAAAGTGTACTATGCATATTTATGTGCTATATCACTTCATCACAACACTTGACAACGTAATCAAAATCTTTTAATTTTTACTATGGACAGCTTCAAAAGATAAAAGAAGAATTGCTTAATGTAGTTTCAACAATTATCAATTCACATCCTGAGCATCTCATGTGACTTCATATTTGCCCTTGTTGCTTTCATTTTCAAAATGGTTCAAGATTGGATAATTATATAAAAACTCAAGCAATGTATCAATATAATCATCTAAAAAAAGAATTTTATATACTTTATAAACCAGTAAGTTCTGAATTCTTGACATGATGCTTGAAAAAGAAGCTAACTCAATTCAGTTCTGGCCCTTGGTCTATAAGGAATGGATCAAATATAAACAATTGAGCACATTGATATTATTTGATAAGTTATATAAGGACTTCTCTTGAAGACAAGGGGATATCCCCTTTGGGAAATACCCTGAGTTTGGAATCAAACAGTGCTTAGTTATATTTATGCTATCAGTAGCAACAGACAATAGAACACTTTACAGCTTCATTAAGTCTCAGTCTCCTCATAGGTACCAAAATAAAAGCTAATTTCTACATGACACAGAGAAAATTTTTAGTATAAAAAGAAATAACTATCTCACATAGTGAAGCTTACTAAATTTCTAAATTTCAAGGTTTTAATATTTTCTCCAGTTATGTGATAACATTGAATATGGGCTGAGCAGAGAGGAAGTTATCATTGGAAATAAATCAAAAAGCACTGTTGCTGATTTCTTCACTACTGTGGACCCAAACTGCCTTGAATCTTTCAACAGCAGCTAGAATTGTTGCTAAACCTGAAAGTACCCTTTGATTGAGAAGAACTAATAAGTTACACTAATATCAATACAAACTAAATAAAAGTATTCATAGAAGTAGTCAATTCTCTTCTGATAGATAAGCAGGGTCATCCTTATACTGCAGTAAATTTGGCAATTTCCTCAGACCTCATCTTTAGCCTTGGTTGCAAAGCATAAAAGAAATATGAAGAAGGAAAAAGGAACTGCTGCCTGAAGCTAAATGATCCTGGGTTGGTCCGTCATAAAAAACCTTGCAATAGGAATCGAAATAATTTAAAAAAACTGGCATCATTACCCTGACAAATTCACTTTATTATTAACCAGGTAGGCACTGAATTGTTAATCTGCTGTAAACACTCCTGCATGCATTTAGGATACAATTCTGCAACAAGAACCCTGCTTCATGGAGTTTTCACTGAATGAGAAGAGGAACAAATTAAAGTGATTTCAGAGAGTGAATGTTATGTAGATTGTAAAGCAGAATTAGAGACAGGGTGAACGAAATTGGAACAGAGCTGTTCTGTTTCAAACAGGCTGTTGAGGGAAAGTCTTTGGAATAATCTTTAGAAAAAGTGTTTGGAAAAGTTCTTTGGGAAGCTTGAGTAGAACTTGGAAAGATACAGAGGAGCTGGCCATGATGCCTGGAGGAATAACAAATGCCTAAAGCACTAGGGATAATGAAAGAGGAAAAGAGGAGCAGGGATCAGGTTACCATGGAAGATAAGGGACAGTTCACATAAGGTCCTGTAAGGCTGGAAAAGAAGTTTAGACCGTATATTAAGTGTGAGAAGTCACTGAAAAGTTTTGAGCAGGAAAATGATGGGATGTGATGTGCATCTGAAAAGAACTTGTGTTGCTGTGTGTAGAAAAGGCTGTTAACAGTTTCATGGGAGTGTATGTTCCTCGGTTCTTTGTCTCATCACAGCAAAGATTTGGAGTGATGGACATTAAAGCCCCCACTGTGTGTCACAGCTCTTGGGTCTTGGACAGACCTTGTTATAGCTCTCAGGTCTCGAACGGACCATGTTATAGTTCTTAGACAAATCAGTGTTACAGCTCAGTGTTACAGCTCTATTTTATTTAGAGGATAGCAGGAAAATCCATCTTCGAGGTGTGAGGGCATGTCAATCCAAAGGCAGGAGGAGAAGAGTGCCCCAGCACGTGGGAGAGAGAGAGAGCTGACTTTGGCTCCTCTTTTTTGTATGTTTCTCTCTCCCCAGGCCTGTTCTGTGTAAATTGGGCCTGCCAGGAGTGTTGTTTGTTTTACCTGAGGTCCTCACTCCGGTCCTTGGACCTTCTTTTGTTCTATTTTCACTGACTTTTCCCTTCTTTGTATTTTAACCACCACCATTTTGGACTCCTTTTCCCTATTCTACCTACCTAACAACAACAAGACTGAAAGCAGATGAAGAGTTAGAGGGTAGTGCCGTGACAGAGGTAATGATGAGACTGTGACTAAACCTCATTGATGATTAACCTCACTAAACCTCACTATGACTAAACCTCATTAAACCTCACATGACCTTGGATGTGTCTGAAGGGAAAAGAGTTAAGGACAAATCTCAAAATATTGATGGGGGAACTCAGCATGGAAGTCCAGACTGAGGAGAAAGTGTTCTTGGCAGCCCACATATGACACAAAAGGCATGGGCCTCACAAGCCGTGCCTCCAAGATACTGACAGGAGCCAATAAATGAATTAGACATGGTGAATTTAGGTGAGGATATCTAGTAGAGGGAAACAATTTGTTTTTGAGGGATAATATCAAGAATTACCTTTGAACATATTGAAATACCAATTAGCTTTCTAAGAACAGTATCAAATAGACACAGGAAAACACATAGAGAGCATATATTTTTCTAAAAATGGGAATAAATTTGGAGGCTACCAGTACATAGTATATAAAGACATGAACCTAATTGAGATCATTCTAGGTAAGGACAGGTTCAATTCAGTTCATTGTCTCAGTCGTGTCCGACTCTTTGTGACCGCATCAATTGCAGGAGGCCAGGACTCCCTGTCCATCACCAATTCTCAGAGTTCACACAAACTCATGTCTATTGAATTGGTGATGTCATCCAACCATCTCAAACTCTGTCATCACCTTCTCCTCCTGCCCTCAATCTTTCCCAGCATCACGGTCTTTTTCAATGAGTCAGCTCTTCACATCAGGAGGCCAAAGTATTGGAGTTTCAGCTTCAACATCAGTCTTAGGAATGAAGACCCAAGACTGATCTCCTTTAGGATGGACTGGTTGGATTTCCCTGCACTCCAAGGGACTCTCAAGAGTCTTTTCCAACACCACAGTTCAAAAGCATCAACTCTTCGGCACTCAGCTTCCTTTATATTCCAACTCTCACATCCATACATGACCACTGGAAAAACCATAGCCTTGTATCTGCTTTTTAATATGCTATCTAGGTTGGTCATAACTTTCCTTCCTTCCTCATTCGCAGAAAATTAACGTACCGACGTCACGGTAGACGTCACTAAAACCTCGGGGGTTTTTAATTCCGAGTGTGACAAAGGTGACGAAAGGGTAGATAAGGGGTACTTCACTACCCTGGTCTACGGTACTAGAAGCAAAAGACTTACACCTCGAAATTCGGTTGAAAAAGTGAGACCAAAAAGTGTAAGTAGTTCTCCGAGAAATCAAGAAGAAATGAAAGACGGTATTCCCACCAAAGTAGACGTATAGATTCCAATAACTATAAAGAGGGCCGTTAGAAATAAGGTCGAACTCGAAGGAGGTCGGGTCGCAAAGAGTACTACATGCGACGTATATTCAATTTATTCGTCCCACTGTTGTACGTCTGAACCGCATGAGGAAAAGGATAAACCTTGGTCAGACAACAAGGTACAGGTCAAGATTGACAACGAAGGATGGACGTATGTCTACAGAGTTCTCCGTCCAGTACACCAGACCATAAAGGTAGAGAAAGTCTTAAAAGGTCATAACACTAGGTGTGTTAGTTTCCGAAACCGTATCAGTTATTTCGTCTTCATCTACAAAAAAGAGCTTAAGAGAACGAAAAAGTCACTAGGTCGTCTACAACCGTTAAACTAGAGACCAAGGAGAAGGAAAAGATTTTTGTCGAACATGTAGTCTTTCAAGTACCAAGTGCATAAAGACTTCGGACCGAACCTCTTAAAACTTGTAATGAAATGATCGTACACTCTACTCACGTTAATACGCCATCAAACTCGTAAGGAACCGTAACGGAAAGGAACCCTAACCTTACTTTTGACTGGAAAAGATCAGGACACCGGTGACCACTCAAAAGGTCTAAACAACCGTATAACTCTCGTCGTGAAAGTTCCGTAGCAGAAGGTCCTAAACTTTATCGAGTTGACCTTAAAGTAGTGGAGGTGATCGAAGTAAGTATCACTACGAAGGATTCAGGGTGAACTGAAGTGTAAGGTCCTACAGACCAAGATCCACTTACTAGTATGGTAGCACTTATAAAACCAGCACTTCTAAAAAAACATGTCAAGACACATAAGAACGGTAGAGAAGAATTATAGAAGACGAAGACAATCCAGGGATGGTAAAGACAGGAAATAGTTCGGGTAGAAACGTACTTTACAAGGGAACGATAGAGATTAAAAGAACTTCTCTGGAGATCAGAAAGGGTAAGATAACAAAAGGAGATAAAGTCAAGACTCTTAGAGTGTACCAATTTAATCGGTGTTGTTTATTCTAGTTCTTCCGTCAGTTCAAGTAATAGAAAGAAAACTTAGAGAATGTATTGAGATTGAAGTCACACACACACACACACACACACACACACAAATTTCAAAAAGAAGCAGTATTTACCATTGAAAAAATGGATGTATAAGTGTACCTGCAGAGTTCAAATCTGTATTGTTGAAGAATGTGTGTGTGTGTGTGTATATATATACACAGAAACAGACATATTGAGTTTCTTTAAAACCATGTTAAAGATTGTTCCTTTCCTCCCATATTTTAATCACTTTTTAAAAAACACAAGCGTGTATGAGAGAATTTACAGGGGAGAAATGTGCCCTTTTTTTAAGAGCAGAATAGAAGATTCCAAACTTGTGTTTTAAATGTGTTTTCTGTGTTACTTAATGGAAGGAAAGCAGCTGCTTTTATAAAACAGAGGGGAAGAAGGAAGTGATAGAGACACTCGTTTAGTAGAAAGGGAGAGAAATGGGCCTCTTAGGATATAGCTGTATGTAACACAAGGCTTCCTCTTTCTCACCTTTTCTCTCATCAAAAGTAGCACTTTGCTGCATTCTGGCTTTTGGAAATGGCCTTCACTTTCATGTAATTCACACCTTCTGGCCCACAAGGTATCTACACTCGGACAGTAGGTCCAGCCTTTGCTTACAAGAAGTATCAGAGGAAATGCTAGGTCAAAATTCCCTTCCCTCACCTGAGCTGCTGATTCATCTTCTACAGCAGGCAATAAACACCATCCTAACTCCAGTACATCAAAATATTTAAAATTAATAATTCCTTTTTTGCTTGAACACCTCAAACTCATGTAGTTTTCTCTCTTCTAGAGAGTGTTAATGCTTTAGACTTGGTCTTACAAACACTTATTCCAAGTATTTACTTGTTACTAAATTCCAATATCCTTATGTTCCTTCCCAGCTCCATGCCCTCTGAGTGACATCCTGCACTTATCCTTGTTGGCCTGCAAACCCTAAGATATGCTTGCTAAATAATATGAGCCTTGAGGAACTGTTTTTATGGCTTCTAATTGGATTGCTTCACTCCATCTGCTACCAAATCTACCTGTATATACAGTCTTAAAAATATTTACACTAAAGAGAAGCCCATAAATAATTGACAGTTATATATTCTATATTTGCTTGTTAATTTTATGGCCTTAGTAATACAAGCCCAGCTCATAATCTTCCCTGCTTTGGCTTTTTGTAAATGTACTTCATTAAAAAATTGTATAGTTCCATTAACAATTAAAAATTAAATTTAATCAAAAATATAAATGCTGTGCAACCATCTGTTTTGACTTAACTACCTACAATTTTAATGTGTGATTTTGTACACTGAATACCAATATTCCTGTTTGGGTGTTGTGTTTGTGTGTGTGTGTATGTGTCTAAAACTGAGACCTTTTCAACTACAAAGTAAAAAAAAAAAAAAAGCTATGCTGACCACAACAGAAGGAAAATTTGGAAAGCAGTATGTATTTCAGGAAAATTCATTCATCCACTTAGGTTTCTGTTTAAATATTCCAATGCATCTCTTTGGTTTCCTGTGCCTTGTACCAATAGAAAATATACTTATCTACATATTACTTGTGCTTTCAGGCTACAAAAAGTGAAAGTGAAAGTATCAGTCGCTCAGTGGTGTCCAACTCCATGCTACCCCATGGACTGTAATCCACCAGGTTCCTCTGCCCATGAAGTTCTCTAGGCAAGAATATTGGAGTGGGTAGCCAGTCCCTTCTCCATGGGATTTTCCCAATCCAGTGATCAAACCCAGATCTCCTGTATTGCAGGCACACTCTTTACCACCTAAACCAGTATCTATATATTAATGTATTAGTGCTGTGAGTCTATTGGAAGAGAGCTGTAGAATCTAAGGCCAGAAAAGATAAAGTCAAAACAATAAAGGTCATAGCTTCCTCTGAGATAAAAATCTTCTTGTATTTACATAAACACAAAATCACTTGCTTAACATAGACATTCAGGAAACCATCATTGTGATTTATATTTGTTCTTCCTTTCTAATTTTCAAAACAATTTCATGACTATTCAAAATGGAGATAATAAATAGCCAAGAGATATCATCTATGGATTTGGACCCACAACAGTTAAGAATATAATAAATATTTTATAGTTGAGCAGGATAATTAAAATATCTTTTAAAATAGTTCTGAAAAAATGGTAATAGCCTCAGTAACTGTAAAAAAAAAAAAAAAGTAAAACCAATCAAGAAAAACTTTAAATATATGTAAAGAATGCATTTCACAGAAAAAAATCAAAAGTGACTATCTTTAATCTATAAATTTTACTACATTATCCACTGAATTTATCCTGTTTATGCAAGAGCCTAATATTTCCTTCAGGATTTTAACCCATTACCTATCCACATGCACTGAAGAACAAACATGTATCCCCAAATTGATTTTTTTCACTCAGATATGCCAATCTCCTTCTGCCTTTAGATGTTGCACTCTCTACAGGATGCCTGCCCTGCATCCTCTTCATCGTTCTGTCCTCAGGTCAAATGCCCCCAACTCTGCCCACCCCAGAAAGTCCTTCTACAAGTATCTAAGTCATCACACATAACCCCAGACCATCCTAACCAAAGCAGATGGCTATCCACTGCTAATTATCATTATGATTTATTTTCTTCTTAGAGGTCAGTGCTATTTATTTTCTATTTACTGTCTATGTCCCTAACAAAGTACAAAAACACTTAGAAGAAGGGTTCTTATCTATGTAGCTCACTAGAGCATAACTGCACATCATATGGTTGAATGGATTTTAAATGAACCATTCTGTAGCCCCATAGAGTGCTTTTTACCTTCCCTTGCAGTCTGCACTATGTAAAAAAGATAAAACAAAATATATTGAGAAAGTCAGAAAGAAGTGTGTATTGATGTTCTCAATAAAACTCTTCATCTCTCCCTGGTAAACAAACACACTTTATGAGTGTCTATAATGCTGATTATGACTTACACAGGTCAGTGTTGACAAGCAAGTGATTTTGAAGGCAGGCATAATTGCCTGTAATGGAGCTGAGTAATTCAAAAGGCTAAAATTTGACCCACAAGGTCCGCCTGATGGCAATAATGCTGCCTCATGTCACATATTCTGAGGATGTGGTGACAAAGTTGAGGCAGAGATGAACACAATTTCAACATCAGCCACTTTTTTAAATAATTTATTTATAAGAAAATAAGCATAATTTGATTTACTGATTTAAAACTTTCAAGCAATAAAAATTTCTGACTTTATATGAATATATTATTTAATACTCTACATTTTTCTGTTTAATGTGCTTCCACGTTCAATACTTCATGTAATACTAAAAATGCATTTTGAAGTTGGTACTACTGCTCTTTTTTCAATGAAAAAAATGAGTCAAGGAAATGAGACTACTGAAGAGAGAAAAATGTCATAAAGCTGAAGGCTGAAAGAACTAAAGGCAATGGTGAAATGGAAAAGGCAGGAATATAAATAACTTTCTCTTTTGGTTGCTAGAAGCTCTGGCATCTGCTTCTCTGTCTCTGCCTTTCCTGTCTCCCTCCCACCTTCCCTCCCTTTCACATCATTTTCTATTCCCATTTATCTTAAGTGTTTACCTTCATTCCATAGTCCCTTTTCAGAATAACATGTTTAGTTAATTGAGAATTTGCCAAAATAGACTATTTAATAAATCTTTGAATGTGTATAAATTCTTCACAAAACTCCATACAGGTAGCATGGCCTATTCAACTATAAAATAATTTATTTTTGCTGTTTCCTCAACTCTTTATATATTTTTATGTGAGCTTCCCTGGTAGCTCACCTGGTAAAGAATCCATCTGAAATGCAGAAACTCCAGTTCGATTCCTGGGTCAGGAAGATCCCCTCAATACACTCCAGTATTCTTGGGCTTCCTTGGTGTTTCTGAGAGTAAAGAACCCACCTGCAATGCAGGAGACTTCGGTTTGATCCCTGGGTTTGGTAGATTCCCTGCAGGGGGGCACTGGAACCCTGGAACCCACTCCCAAGTTCTTCCAATACAATCTTAAGACACTTGGGTTTGTACATATTTGTCTTCTTAGAAATTTTGCTTAAATACTAATTTCAATTAGTAAATTTCCCCCTTCCTGAACCTACTGAAAAAAAAAATCACCTCTTCAGAACAATGTAATCCTATCTCCTTTGAATTCAGAATTTTCTTCATATTATTGTATTGTATGTTATATATATATATATATATTAATATATTTTAATCTATGCATGTTTATGCATAAAATTCAAGACAAGTTATTATACATGCTAAATCACATGTGAGATCATATATATGCCAGTAATCAAGTGACCTATGATAACATACATTTAGGATAAAAGTAACATCTTAGGGAAAACTCATTGGTTAAATGCTTAAAAATATAAATACAGATACATATAGTTCCAAATTCTGCAAATAAACTTTCCTTCCAAACGTGTTATAGATCAGATCACATCAGTCTCTCAGTTGTGTCCGACTCTTTGTGACCCTATGAATCGCAGCACGTCAGGCTTCCATGTCCATCACCATCTCCCGGAGTTCACTTAAACTCATGTTCATCGAGTCAGTGATGTCATCCAGCCATGTCGTCCCCGTTTCCTCCTGCCCCCAATCCCTCACAGCATCAGAGTCTTTTTCAATGAGTCAACTCCTCGCATGAGGTGACCAAAGTACTGGAGTTTCAGCTGTAGCATCAGTTCTTCCAAAGAACACCCAGGGCTTATCTCCTTTAGAATGGACTGGTTGGATCTCCTTGAAGTCAAAAGGACTCTCAAGAGTCTCCTCCAATAACACAGTTAAAAGCATCAACTTCGGCGCTCAGCTTTCTTCACAGTCCAACTCTTAGATCCATACATGGCCACTGGAAAAACCATAGCCTTGACCAGACGGACTTTTGTTGACAAAGTAATGTCTCTGCTTTTCAATATGCTATTTAGGTTGGTCATAAATTTCCTCCCAAGGAGTAAGCATCTTTTAATTTCATGGCTGCAGTCACCATCTGCAGTGATTTTGGAGCCCCAAAAATAAAGTCTGACACTGTTTCCACTTTTTCCCCATCTATTTGCCATGAAGTGATGGGACCAGATGCCATGATCTTCATTTTCTGAATGTTGAGCTTTAAGCCAACATTTTCATTTACTTCTTTCACTTTCATCAAAAGGCATTTTAGCTTCTCTGCACTTTCTGCCATAAGGGTGGTGTCATCTGCATATCTGAGGTGATTGATATTTCTCCCGGCAATCTTGATTCCAGCTTGTGCTTCTTCCAGCTCAGCGTTTCTCATGATATACTCTGCATATAAGTTAAATAAGCAGGGTGACAATATACAGCCTCGATGTACTCCTTTTCCTATTTGGAACCAGTCTGTTGTTCCATGTTCAGTGTTATAAGACTTTAGCAAATCATATTTGATTTCTGTCAAAATAAAATGGTTCCTTACGTTTTTTTCTCTTTCTGGTACATTTGTTCTACCATGCCAAAATGAGAAAGTTTGCAGCAGGTTCTTATTTTGTTTTCGAGCATAATGGTTAATGGCCTTTTCTGCTGTCTGAGTTTTCAAAGCTGTTACTTTTATCTGAGGCCTTTTTTTGGCTCTCATACTTTCCTGAATATTAATTACATGCGTAAATTTCTCTTACAACCACATCTCAGTAAGAACCAAAATCAATGTATTCCTCCCATCACATTTATTCAGGCTCAGCCTCCTCTTCCATTACCCAGGTGACAAGTTGACAAAGTACCAAGCTTTAATTCTGTTTTGTTTTTCTTGGTGAGAAAATAATGATACAATGGATAATTTATGTCCTCATTTCAGCCAGTATTAAATCATGGACCTGAGGTCTCTAACAGTTTGGAGGTCTTTCTCATCTAGAATCTATGGGATGTATAGGTTTTGTTAAAAAAAAAAAAAAAAAACCTTTGAGCATTATTCAAATAAAAGAAGTCAGTTCAGATATGTGGTTTTATTCTACAAAAAAAAAAAAAAAGTATGTGACTGGAAAAAGTTGATTAAAATTTCATATTATATCTCCCTATTAAGAAAAGTATTTTCAGGTTCCTAGGGGATGTGTCAAAAAATAACAAGTTAAAGCCATTTTCTCCACTTCTGCAAGCTTCCAGCTACCTTTTCCAAATCTAGATTCTGAAATATAACTCACATCAGTTGTCTCTTCCCCAGCTCAGTGATTTACCTGCACTTCCTGGAACATACATTTCAAGTGTTTCAAGCAGCTTCTACTACCTTCCCACATCCAGCTTCCACAAACTTGTCTACTTTCTGCTTGAAGAGCACATTAGCTTCTCAGTTTCTGAGTTGTTGGTTAAAAAAAATGGAATACAGAACATATGCACTTTTCTTCTCTGTTATATTTACCATAAAATGATGATTAAAAAAAACATGAAAATACAACCATCAGCAGAATAAAAATATAGTTCTAAATAAATAAAAATGAAAGATGGAATATTTTTTTTAAAGAATGCAATAATAGTAACCAGAAAAGTAAGCCTGAAAAAAACTTGTCTTTTGAGTTTACAAGGTACAGAATATAACCCAGGAATCTTAAGCTTAATGTTATGAGAATACACTGATCTGTCAATGCATATGATTTTATGCTGGACATCTGATGGATTTTTTTTAATTCCAAAGGCTCATATTATTTAAACATCATTTGTAGATTCCATATTTACAGACTGGCCTACTCACCAAAATTTATTTGTAACCTCAAAATCAGTACTTGGGTTTGGGCACTTTACGTGTTTATTCATGGACATGTACACAGAGGAAAAATGTCACTGTACACACACGTTCCCAACTGAAGTCAAACAAGGCAAAGCTCTGAATTATTTCTGCTCTCATGCTATAAACAAGCATTCTTTTCAAAGTAAATTTAGTTTTATATCTATCTATCTATCTATATGTTATATATATAGCTATATATATAAAACTTATATTTAAGTTATATATTTATATATAGATATATAACTATATATAAGTATATATAAAACTATATAACTATAGTTATATAGATAACTATATAGA
>SJYG01000609.1:186063-293524 GCA_006410535.1 Litocranius walleri | reverse complement strand
TATATAACTATATTTATATAGATAACTATATAGATAACTATATAACTATAATTTAGTTATATATATATATATATATATATACTTTTTCTTGGTGATTTGAGAATTCAAATTAATTGAAGAATTTAAATATTCTCCCAAGTATAGTACTGAAGTGTTGCTTAGTGTTCCTAAGCTCAAGGCTATGATATACTTTATAGGGTAAATGTGTGTATTAGATCACCTTCATTCATGTGTAAATTATAGTGCTGTTGGCTATGAGCTCAATCTTAATGTATCAAGAAGATACATCCAGAAAAATGAAGAGGAAATGCATCAGTTTGTCTATAAGAACACTTCAGAACATGCTAAGGCAACATCTATAATACAGAATGAGGCTATGGAAAATACAAGTAGCTCAACTTGTGGATTCATGAGGTGACAAGCCATTTTTATAAAAAAAATTAATGGATGGCACTAGTGTGAGGCTGAAAGCCAGAAACATTTACAAATCACATTACCCAGAATCAGAAAAATGTTAAACCCTTTACAGCTAGTGCTGGCTGGCTTGGCTATTTGCAAAGGTAACACAGCAGTTGTGGCAGATTCTGCAAGTAAATAGAATGTGGAATAATTTTAAAATACCTGCTAAGTGTTCTTCAGGAAAAGGATTTTGTGGAAGAGCAGATTTTTCAACAATGAAGAGATTAGCTTTTTTTTACAACAACATTGCTAACAAGCAAAATTACCTTACCTATTTTTGTGTTTTGGTTGATAAAAATGTCGTGACGAGAGGCTTGCAATAACCTAATCCCGTATTTCCTCTAGGACTAAAAGCTCAGTAAGGTTCATCTAGTCAAGGCTATGGTTTTTCCGGTAGTCATGTATGATGTGAGAGTTGGACTATAAAGAAAGCTGAGCACTGAAAAATTGATGCTTTTGAACTGTGGTGTTGGAGAAGATTCTTGAGAGTCCCTTGGACTGCAAGGAGATCCAGCTAGTCCATCCTAAAGGAAATCAGTCCTGAGTGTTTTTGGAAGGACTGATGCTGAAGCTGAAGTTCCAATACTTTGGCTGCCTAATACAAAGAGCTGACTCATTTGAAAAGACTCTGATGCTGGGAAAGATTGAAGGCAGGAGAATAAGGGGACAATAGAGGATGAGATGGTTGGATGGTATCACTGACTCAATGGACATGAGTTTGAGTAAACTCCAGGAGTTGGTGATACAGGGAGGCATGGCATGCTGCTGTCCATGAGGTTGCAAAGAGTTAGACATGGACTGAACTGAATTGACTGATTCACTCATTCAGTCTCTATGGTAACTTCCTAGAATATAACTATGGCAAATTATGAGAATTAACTGTATATTCAGCAGAAATTCCAGTTTAAGCTTTACAGTTCCCTTTAAAGATGATTTTAAAGATCATCTCATGCTAATATCATCAATTAGAAAACCGTATCAAGAGAAACAAAGAATATTTAAGCTGGATAGAAGAGGTCTTTACTAAGTCTAATTCAGGAAAAGACTGGTAAATTTCAAAGCAGCTATGCAAAAGATAAAGAAAGATCAAGGGCAGAAGCTTGTCAGATAAACTGTAGTCTATGATGTGCACAAATGTTTTGAGTATTTCAGGGACATTGTCTATACAGTGAGTAATATTAGTAAACCAAGTGCTCATGAATCCATAATCTACTGATTAGAATCAGTATGGAAGGATCAATGTTTTAGGAACTAGGTCGTTATCCTGGTCGCCTTTTTAAATTGGCTTAGTTGCTATTAACATGACAGCAATGAAAATTTCTGCTGACTCTTTCTGGGGAAAAACAATTAGAGCCAATTGAGAAGGAAAAGGATGGGTATCACAGAGTATGTGAGGGAACTGAGTAGTCAGTCTGAAGAAAGACACCCTGAGAGAAAGACAAAGGATGTCTTTAAACATTTGAGCATGTAGTATAGTGTGTACCTTAAATTTATTTTTATTTAATAAAATAAAAAGCAATGGTTGAAAAGTTACAAAGAGGAAGATCTCAACTAACTGTCTCAGGTAACACTGAACCTATATTTATTCAATAATAAAATGAAATGCATTTAGGGGTTCTGTTTTTCCCTTTACTGCCATAATTAATCAGAAATAGAGCAGTACTTTGTCAGGGAAGATATGCAGGGAATTTCCCTTTGGGTGAAAGGATGTACCAAACGATGTTCAGGTTCCCAACCTCTAATTCTCCAATATGGTATATATTATTCTCCTTATGAAAATGTATTAGCACAAGTCAATAAACAAATAATAAGGTAATGAACGATGTGTATGGATAGGAAAATTGGCAGGTAAATAAAACCTTTACTAAAACCCACTTGCTTTATATAAACAACTTGACAGGGAAATCTTGCTACATTATTTGGAATAAACAACCTCTTTCAAATATGATTCAGTAGAGAACCATAAAGCAAAAAGAATTGAATAGTGTACAGTAACAGTAACCACAAGGGTAATGAGGAGAAAAAAAATTATAGATGCACAGGATTAATTAAATTACAAATGTAATCACCTCAGGCAACCAAATATGGGCTACAGAACAAATGGCCACTCATCAATAACTGCAATTAAGTCACTCCAGAAGTTTAAGAGATTGGTCCTCAGGAGCTATAAAGCAGAATTAGCATGCTGCTGCCATCACTTCTGGTTTTGCATTCTCATCTCTAGGAGTGACATCTTCAAGCCATAGCTTTCTCATTTATAAAAACAAATAATAATAATACCTCATTGCATTGTTATAAGGATAGCATTAGACAATGTAAAGGCCTTAGTACAGATCAAGAACAGAGTATAACCACCAAAACCTTTAGCAACAATGCTAACAATATAAATTACTGTACTGCCATCATCGTATCCAGCTGGAGATAACTGGGAAAATGTCATTGAAAAAACAGCATAAGAGCAGGTTCTTGAAGAAAGGTTAAGAATTAGATATGAATTACTGTGAAGGGAATATTTCAGGGGACCAAATACTGTAGGGAAAAAAGTCACATAGACAAGACATAGTTTGACTGCTAACCTGATGACCAACTCCATAAAAACAAAATTGATTAAAATCCTACTTTCCTGTTGCCAGATTTAAAAAAAAAAGTGTCATCAGTGACTCCTTTCTTTCTCTAATATCGCATCATTTGTATAATCAATAAGTCTTATATGCTCACATTTTAATTTGTTTCATTTCAAAAAAAATACTTAAAAAAAATTGACTACATGTCACCACCACAACTGCCACTACCCTGGCTAATGAAATCATCTCCCACCTTATGTGATATTGAAATCCCTGAGGCTAAGAAAACTTATCACCTAAAACTTAACCAAAATAGTAATAATAAAAACAGTATAGCGTGACTTCCAATGTCACACAGGAATATTGTTTAACAAGCCTATTCAAGGAATACATAGTTTTAATCAAGATGGCCTTAATGTTCCCTTCAGCTCTACTTAAATTATAAAGATCAGAGCAGAAATGAATGAAAAAGTAATGAAGGAAACCAACAGTAAAGATTAATAAAACTAAAAGCTGGTTCTTTGAGAAGGTAAACAAAATTAAATGATCTATACACAGGCTTCTTTCTAACTATAGGCCCCCAACCTTCTTTTTCTTAGAGCATTTATTTCAGAAAGCTTTATAATTGTAAATTCTCTCTCTGTCCTTTTGTGATGTATAAAAAAACCTTTTAAAAGCCTCCAACCAGTCCATCCTAAAGGAGATTAGTCCTGGGTGTTCACTGGAGAGGCTGAAGCTGAAGCTGAAGCTCCAGTACTCTGGCCCCCTCATGCGAAGAGCTGACTCACTGCAAAAGACCCTGATGCCGGGAGGGATTGGGGCAGGAGGAGAAGGGGACGACTGAGGATGAGATGGCTGGATGGCATCACCGACTTGATGGACATGAGTTTGAGTGAACTCCGGGAGTTCGTGATGGACAGGGAGGCCTGGTGTGCTGTGATTCATGGAGTCGCAAAGCGCTGGACACAACAGAGTGGCTGAACTGAACTGAACTGACTGAACCAGTTTTCTGATGTAAGCCTGACTTTCTCATGGACCTGAGAGCCATTCCTTTGAAATGTTATCATCAAAGAAGATAGATTCCCTTTCTCCCTGTCTCCATGGAAGGTAGGAGCCTACCTTCAATCAATCTCAGTTAGCAAAATCAGAAGGCCTAATTACAGAGCAAAAGAGTTGAAATGTCAGGAATAATTCAATGTGCTAGACATATTCAACTGATAAGTCTCTCTGTTAATATTCTCCAGTATTTTTCCACTCAGTTCACCTCAGTGATGAAAAACTCTCCTCCCTTTTGTTTCAGGGAAGCTAAGTTCAGACTTCAGTTTTGGGTTTTTTTACACTACTGGAATAGCCTTGAATAAAGCTTTCCCTGCCTTTTAAACTTTGGTGAAATTTTTGCTTTGTCATTCTCAGGATAATGGATGTATCTTTGATTTTTATTAGATTTTGTTAGACTTCAGACACAGTGAAGATAAACACTGGGGCTTCCCCAGTGGCTCAGTGGTAAAGAGTCTGCCTGCAATGCAGGAGCCACAGGAAAGGCAGGTTCCATCCCTTGGGCTAGAAGATTCCCTAGAGGGGGATATGGCAATCCACTCCAGTATCCTTGCTTGGAGAATCCCATGGACAGAAGAGACTGGTGAGCTACAGTCAACGGGATCGAAAAGTCTGACACAACTAACTGAAGCAACTTAGCAGGCACAAGGATAAACATTAATTTGTAGATTTCTCTCTTGGGAGGGGGAGGGGGGGAACTACCTAAAATGTTAAAGTTTTAAAAAAAACAATAATCTCAACAATTTAAAAAAAAATCATTTAAAACTGTAAATCCATTTCTGATTAAAAAAAAACTCAGAAAATTAGTAATAAAAGAATTTCCTAGGCCTGATAAAGGCATCTACAAAAATTCTAATGCTAACAATGTACTTTCTGATGTAAGATGGAATTTTTTTTTTTTGCCTCTAATATAATGTACAAGACAAAGATATTGCCATCACTTCTATTCTTGCCTGGAAAATCTCATGATCAGAGGAGCCTAGTGGGGTCACAAGTGACTAAACCACCACCTTAGTGACTAAACAACCACCATACAACATTGTACTGGAGGTACTTGCCAGTGCAATAAGGAAAAAAATAAAAAGCATCACAATCAGAAAGATTTAAAGTTGTCTTTAGAGAGGACACAACTATCGAAATAAAAAATATTACATTTCATTACATTACTATGAAACCAATGAACTAAACACTAGAACTGATGAGTCTAACAGGGTTACAGAATTCAAGATCTATTTTCTTAAAATCAGTAGTATAACTAGTAACAGACAAGTGGAAATTTAGAACTATCACTTATAATAGAAGCTATATTATCAGATACCTAGGGATAGATCATCCACATGATGGTAAAGACCTGTATACTGAGAAATTCAAACTTTGTGAAGAGAAATTTAAGATGATCTAAATAAGTGGAAATAAATATTATGCTCATGAGACTTAAAAAAAATCAATTTTATTGAGAAAAAATATTCTCTCCAAATCAATCCATAGCTTCAATGCAATCTCAATCAATATTTGAATAGGCTTTTTTTTTTCTCTAGAAGTTGAAAAAATTATACCTAACTTCTAACAGAAATACAAAGGGCCTAGAAAACCATAAGTCTGATAAAGCCTGCAGACTCTTGTCATGTTTAGCTCTTGACACTTCCCTTCCTTGCCTCTGTGCTCCTTTCCTCTGACCCATCTTCTCGGCCTTCTTTTTCTATAACTCACATGTGACATATGTTAGAGTTCCTTGAATATATTTTATATTATCTTACATGCATCCAACTCTTTCATATTAATAAAATACTTTTATTTAACAACTTTTGGCATCAACACACAGAGAGGGTTTAGGAAACTGAATTTGTGCATACAGACTACTAACCTCTTCTTGAGACTATAAAATTAAATGTACAAAGAACAGAGGACAGAAAACTAAAAATGATTTAAATGTAATTATAAGGGCAAAAATCTGTATATTTGGGCTTCTGTTCGTGATGGACAGGGAGGCCTGGTGTGCTGTGATTCATGGAGTCGCAAAGCGCTGGACACAACAGAGTGGCTGAACTGAACTGAACTGACTGAACCAGTTTTCTGATGTAAGCCTGACTTTCTCATGGACCTGAGAGCCATTCCTTTGAAATGTTATCATCAAAGAAGATAGATTCCCTTTCTCCCTGTCTCCATGGAAGGTAGGAGCCTACCTTCAATCAATCTCAGTTAGCAAAATCAGAAGGCCTAATTACAGAGCAAAAGAGTTGAAATGTCAGGAATAATTCAATGTGCTAGACATATTCAACTGATAAGTCTCTCTGTTAATATTCTCCAGTATTTTTCCACTCAGTTCACCTCAGTGATGAAAAACTCTCCTCCCTTTTGTTTCAGGGAAGCTAAGTTCAGACTTCAGTTTTGGGTTTTTTTACACTACTGGAATAGCCTTGAATAAAGCTTTCCCTGCCTTTTAAACTTTGGTGAAATTTTTGCTTTGTCATTCTCAGGATAATGGATGTATCTTTGATTTTTATTAGATTTTGTTAGACTTCAGACACAGTGAAGATAAACACTGGGGCTTCCCCAGTGGCTCAGTGGTAAAGAGTCTGCCTGCAATGCAGGAGCCACAGGAAAGGCAGGTTCCATCCCTTGGGCTAGAAGATTCCCTAGAGGGGGATATGGCAATCCACTCCAGTATCCTTGCTTGGAGAATCCCATGGACAGAAGAGACTGGTGAGCTACAGTCAACGGGATCGAAAAGTCTGACACAACTAACTGAAGCAACTTAGCAGGCACAAGGATAAACATTAATTTGTAGATTTCTCTCTTGGGAGGGGGAGGGGGGGAACTACCTAAAATGTTAAAGTTTTAAAAAAAACAATAATCTCAACAATTTAAAAAAAAATCATTTAAAACTGTAAATCCATTTCTGATTAAAAAAAAACTCAGAAAATTAGTAATAAAAGAATTTCCTAGGCCTGATAAAGGCATCTACAAAAATTCTAATGCTAACAATGTACTTTCTGATGTAAGATGGAATTTTTTTTTTTTGCCTCTAATATAATGTACAAGACAAAGATATTGCCATCACTTCTATTCTTGCCTGGAAAATCTCATGATCAGAGGAGCCTAGTGGGGTCACAAGTGACTAAACCACCACCTTAGTGACTAAACAACCACCATACAACATTGTACTGGAGGTACTTGCCAGTGCAATAAGGAAAAAAATAAAAAGCATCACAATCAGAAAGATTTAAAGTTGTCTTTAGAGAGGACACAACTATCGAAATAAAAAATATTACATTTCATTACATTACTATGAAACCAATGAACTAAACACTAGAACTGATGAGTCTAACAGGGTTACAGAATTCAAGATCTATTTTCTTAAAATCAGTAGTATAACTAGTAACAGACAAGTGGAAATTTAGAACTATCACTTATAATAGAAGCTATATTATCAGATACCTAGGGATAGATCATCCACATGATGGTAAAGACCTGTATACTGAGAAATTCAAACTTTGTGAAGAGAAATTTAAGATGATCTAAATAAGTGGAAATAAATATTATGCTCATGAGACTTAAAAAAAATCAATTTTATTGAGAAAAAATATTCTCTCCAAATCAATCCATAGCTTCAATGCAATCTCAATCAATATTTGAATAGGCTTTTTTTTTTCTCTAGAAGTTGAAAAAATTATACCTAACTTCTAACAGAAATACAAAGGGCCTAGAAAACCATAAGTCTGATAAAGCCTGCAGACTCTTGTCATGTTTAGCTCTTGACACTTCCCTTCCTTGCCTCTGTGCTCCTTTCCTCTGACCCATCTTCTCGGCCTTCTTTTTCTATAACTCACATGTGACATATGTTAGAGTTCCTTGAATATATTTTATATTATCTTACATGCATCCAACTCTTTCATATTAATAAAATACTTTTATTTAACAACTTTTGGCATCAACACACAGAGAGGGTTTAGGAAACTGAATTTGTGCATACAGACTACTAACCTCTTCTTGAGACTATAAAATTAAATGTACAAAGAACAGAGGACAGAAAACTAAAAATGATTTAAATGTAATTATAAGGGCAAAAATCTGTATATTTGGGCTTCCCTAGTGGCTTAGATGGTGAAGAATCTGCCAGCAATGCAGTAGACCTGGATTTGATCCCTGGGTCAGGAGAAGGGAATGGCAACACACTCCAGTATTCTTGGAGAATTCCAAGGACAGAGGTACTTAGTGGGCTACAGTCCATGAGACGGCAAAGGGTTGAACATAACTGAGCAACACACACATACACATCTTACATGGTAGGGAGCCATGAAACTAGCCCCATTAGATGATGCAGCTTTTATAATTACCTAACTTTATTGTACAGAGTTAGAGATAAGCAATAAAAAGTAAGACCATCAACTGTCAAAAGTAAAATAAGTAGGTGGGGGTGGAGGATCATATAGAGAGAAATCCTCATCTCTCATAGCAAGAATCTATAGAAAATGCCCACATTCTCAGATCAACAAGTGAATAGGAAATAATACCGTTAACTACTATGGTGATAAGCACAAAAACTAAAAATAGAAATAATTTAAAGTTTTACATATTTGGGAGGAGGACTATTTCTGTATTATGTTTTATATCATTATATGAATGTACAGTTGCCAATTTAAGAACTGAACTAAAAGAATTGATGTCTATTTTGCAATGAGCCAAACTAGGTATTATACATATTTGAAAAAAAAAACAGAAAAATATGACTTTCAAAATACATATAAAATGAAATATTCCACTAGGAAACAAATACAATTCAATAAAATGGCACTGTTTTAGAAATCAATCATAAAGATAAACAGAGAGAAATACAGACCAATATGTATACACAGTAATGTTGTTTGCTCCAGCAAATAGAAAACAAAACAATCAACAAGGAGGAAATTGTGAAATATACTATAAAACACTATGCATATCTTTAAGTTACATTTTTGAAGAATTTTAGATAACATGAGAAAAAATGACTATATGGTAGCAGGTTAAAAATCATTATCAAAATTGATGTAATAAAATAACACCAACTGACAAAGAAGAAATACTTACAGAGTAAGACTGGATACAATATTGTGAATAGTGGTAAGAACATGATTTTTATTTTAACCACTAGAGGTTTCTATAATTTTAAGATTTTGTGTTATGGTCAAGTTATATTTTTTATTAAACACAAAACAAAACAGTAAGCATTATATAATAAAAATTAAAAAAAAAAAAACATAGTAACTGATGCCTAGAGCTCAGAGTGATGCCACAAATCAGTCAGTATTTCTCATCAGCATGCCAAGATGCTATTGATTTCCCCATCTTGCCAACTGTCTAACTCAATTTGATATTGTGGTGTATTATATGTCCCTGCTTTATTCACAAGACATTCGTTAATTTTCTCAGTGAACTCTGTGTCCTTGATGTTTCTTAAGTTCTAAATGACAAAAGAGCTTGTGAATTAGACAAGAATTAGTTCCCTGATCTCCTGACACTATGATGCAGACATTGAATTAGATTTGGAAGAAGCAATGAAGCATGGGTAACAATGACAATTTTTTAATATTGAAATAAAAATTGATTTTTTTTCCCTCAAGCAACTGAGTTGAGAAAAGGCAAAAAAGATCTGGCAGAGAGTAAGTAACAATTTTTCATAAAGATAATTAGAGAAAAATTGAAAATAAGAAAAATTTCGTCCAGAAAATTTAAGTGACAAAGAGCCATATATAATTTTTAAAATATTCTTCAACCTAGATATTTCAGGCAAACCCTTAGCTTGAACTTATTTTTTTTATAATTTTCTACATTATTACTTTATAAACTCTACAATCAAGAATTTATTTATGTGTATGTGTGTGTGCCCACTGACTAGACTGACACTTTGGAAAATGTAACAAAATAAATTACTATAAAAATGATTACATACCAGTATATCATAGCAATGCTAATTTCAGTAACAGTCTTTAAATGTGGTCTCACTTTCTTAACCCATTTTAAGGGCCATTGACAAACATTTCACAGTTTGTAGCAGCCCATATTCACATTTCCAGCAGTACTGCTCATAATTCTGGACATTCTTTTTTGCATCAGTTTAATTTAGTCCCTCAGTTGTTTCCGACTCTTTGCAGCTCCATGAACTGCAGCACACCAGGCCTCCCTGTCCATCACCAACTCCCGGAGTTTATTCAAACTCATGTCCATCGAGTCGGTGATGCCATCCAACCATCTCCTTCTCCGTTGTCCCCTTCTCCTTTCACCTTCAATCTTTCCCAACATCAGAGTCTTTTCAAATCATTCAGTTTTTTGAATCAGGTGGCCAAAATATTGGAGTTTCAGCTTTAGCATCAGTCCTTCCAATGAATATTCAGCACCGATTTCCTTTAGGATCGACTGGTTCGATCTCCTTGCAATCCAAGGGACTCTCAAGAGTCTTCTTCTAGACCACAGTTCAAAAGCATCAATTCTTCAGTGCTCAGTTTTCTTTATAGTCCAACTCTCACATCTATACATGACTACTGGAAAAACTACAGCTTTGACTAGATGGATCTTTGTCAGTGAAGTGATGTCTCTGTTTTTTAATACGCTGTCTAGGTGGGTCATAACTTTTCTTCCAAGGAGCAGGCATCTTTAACTTTATGGCTGCAGTCACCAACTGCAGTGATTTTGGAGCCCACAAAAATAAAGTCTCACAATTTCCACTGTTTCCCCACCTGTTTGCCATGACCTCATGGAACTGAATGCCATGATCTTCATTTTCTAAATGCTGAGGTTTGAGTCAACTTTTTCACTCTGCTTTTTCACTTTCATCAAAAGGCTCTTTAGTTCCTCTTCACTTTCTGCCATAAGTGTGGTGTTATCTGCATATCTGAAGTTGTTGATATTTCTCCCAGTAATCTTGATTCCAGCTTATGCTTCATCCAACCCGGCATTTTGCATGATGTACTCTGCATATACATTAAATAAGCAGAATGACAATATGCAGCCTTGACATACTCCTTTCCCAATTTAGAATCAGTCTGTTGTTCCATGTCCAGTTCTAACTGTTGCTTCTTGATCTGCATACAGATTTCTCAGGAGGCAGGTCATGTGTTCTGGTATTTCCATCTATTTAAAAATGTTCCACAGTTTCTTGTGAACCACACAGTCAAAAGCTTTGGCATAGTCAATAAAGCAGAATTAGATGTTTTTCTTGAACTCTTTTGCTTTTTCAACGATTCATTGGATGCTGGCAATTTGACATCTGGTTCCTCTGCCTTTTCTAAATCGATCTTGACAAGTATATCCTTTATAAGCTTACATATTTAAGGATATTTTTCATTCCCATCCCAAAGATAGACAATGCCAAAGAATGCTCAAACTACCACACAGTTTCACTCATCTCACACGCTAGTAAAGTAATGCTCAAAATTCTCCAAGCCAAGCTTCAGCAATACATGAACCATGAACTTCCAGATGTTCAGGCTGGTTTTGGAAAGGGCAGAGGAACCAGAGATCAAATTGCCAACATCAACTGGATCATCAAATGAGCAAGAAAGTTCCAGAAAAACATCTATTTATGCTTTGTTGACTATGCCAAAGCCTTTGACTGTGGACTAGACCACCTGACCTGCCTCTTGAGAAGCCTATATGCAGGTCAGGAAGCAACAGTTGGAACTGGACATGGAACAACAGACTGGTTCCAAACAGGAAAAGGAGTGCATCAAGGCTACTACATATTGTCACCTTGCTTATTTAAATTATATGCAGATGACATAATAAGAAACGCTGGGCTGGTAGAAGCACAAGCTGGAATCAAGATTGCCGGGAGAAATATCAATAACTTCAGATATGCAGATGACACCACCCTTATGGCAGAAAGTGAAGAGGAACTAAAAAGCCTCTTGATGAAAGTAAAAGAGGAGAGTGAAAAAGTTGACTTAAAGCTCAGCATTCAGAAAATGAAGATCATGGCATCTGGTCCCATCACTTCATGGGAAATAGATGGGGAAACAGTGGAAACAGTGTAAGACTTTATTTTGGGGGGCTCCAGTATCACTACAGATGGTGACTGCAGCCATGTAATTAAAATCGCTTACTCCTTGGAAGAAAGTTATGATCAACCTATATAGCATATTGGAAAGCAGAGACAACAAAGGTCCATTTAGTCAAGGTTATGGTTTTTCCAGTGGTCACATATGGATGTGAGAGTTGGATTGTGAAGAAAGCTGATTTCCAAAGAGTTGATGCTTTTGAACTGTGGTGTAGGAGAAGACTCTTGAGAATCCCTTGGACTGCATGGAGATCCAACCAGTCCATTCTAAAGGAGATCAACCCTAGGATTTCTTTGGAAGGAATGATGCTAAAGCTGAAACTCCAGTACTTTGGCCCCCTCATACAAAGAATTGACTCATTGGAAAAGACTCTGATCCTAGGAGGGATTGGGGGTAGGAGGAGAAGGGGACGACAGAGAATGAGATGGCTGGATGGCATCACTGACTCGATGGACATGAGTTTGAGTGAACTCCAGGTGTTGGTGATGGACAGGGAGGCCTCGGGTGCTGCAATTCATGGGGTCGCAGGGAATCGGACATGGCTGAGCGACTGAATTGAACTGAACTGAACTGAACTGAAAGACAGGTATCCTTTACTAACTTACACACTTCTTATTTAATTGCTAAGTTGTGTCAGACAGTTTTGCTACCCCATGGACTGTATGTAACCCCAACCCCAAGCTCCTTTTTCCATGGGATTTCCCAGGCAGGAATGCTGAAATGGATTGCGGTTTCTTTCTCCAGGGCATCTTCCTGATCTAGGGATAGAATCTGTGCCTCTGGCATGAACAGGCAGATTCTTTACCACTGAGCCACCTGGGAAGGGCTACATATTTCTTACAAGTGTATAAAATATATGTACTTCAAAAGTCACTCTATCTTTCTACCTATATTTACACAAACACATACATATAGTATACACATATACATTTTTTTCTAGTGGAGAAATTACTTTGAAAAGCGAATCCGGAATATATAGTGCTTAAAAACATGATCGTAGCTTGGCTATGTTAAACTTTCAGTAAATAACTGCAATTGTCAAGAAGAGGATCTGACCCAGAAAATGAAGTACACAAATGCTAAGCATAGTGTTTGGCATGAGAACTGGTATGAGAACACATTTGATAAATGATATTACTATTATTAATACATTCACTGATAACCCATTACTGAGCTTGCTCCAGTTCAGAAGTAAACATCATAGTTCCATGTACACTAAATTTACAGTTCTGAATAATGATACAAAGGATAAAAAGTCTGTAACATTTTAAGTTGCTATCCATACTTTTATTTGCCTATCAACTTACAGTTTTGAGTATTTGCTTGTTATTTTTTTAAACAAACATAGGAAAAACTCATTTTCAAAGTTTTTTGTTGTCTACACTGTGGGATCTGTACCTTTTTGTTTTTCAAGAGAAAGTCATCTTCCAAGTTCAGACACTAGGATTCATGCTTGTTTTCTTTATTTCTTGGCACACTGCATGTTATGGTATTTTAATCATTCATATACTATAGTTTTTATTATGCCATGTAGTTCAGATTCTGAACCCATAATTCTACTAAATCACTTAAGAATTGCACCCTCCTAACACTATTAATTTTGGTCAATTTTTACATTTTCTGTACCAAATGACTAATCACTAATCAGGAAAAGCCACACTTTTCTTCTGAGTTTTCTTCTACTTTGCACCTAAATATGTTGTCTCTTTTTTTCAACTATAACTGAATGACAAGCAACCTGTCCAAAGTTGTGACTTTTTTTTTTCATTTTCTTAGAGACAGTATCCATGTTAAATTTTGAGTTTTTAAACTTTGATTTAGAAGCCCAATATGAATCACTAGAAAACAACTGTTTAAAACATGTATGTGATTTTAATAAGTTAAAATGATGAAATAGTTCAAAATCAAGACTTCCAGGGTTCTAATCAAATCATACAGCTGTGGCTATTTGAGGAACATATTTAACCATTCTGTATCTGTTTATTCATCTCTAAGATAGGGATAATACTAGTGTTAGCCTCTTAAGGTTAAGGATCAAATGATTTAATATAAATTAAATTGTTTCATGCTGTGTCTGCACACAAACCATTTAGTAATAACTATTATTAACATTTCCTTTTTCACATGAGGCTTTTAAAGCTAATATCTTGATGCTAAATTCAGGTATCTACATCCTCATGGATCTTTTGAGAAGATATTAACTTCTTGTCTGTTCTTGCATCTAATCCTAATCCAGTTTTACAATGCTTTATAGACACGATGCTTAGAAGGTCCAGTGTCTTTCTATACAGTAATTCTCTCCATGATCAACTAGATAACCCTTGATTTATCCTTCTTCAGTTCCATCTAGACTTTAGAATCAATACTAATAGTTGATTCATTTTACTGTATGGTAGAAACTAGCAATACTGTAAGCCAACAATACTCCAACAAAAATTAAAAAAAAAAAGAACAGAACAAAACCACTAAATTCATAGAGAAAAATTATATTTGCAGTTAAGGTGTGGGGGTGCAAACTAGAAGAAAGCAGTAAAAAGGAACAAAATCCAGTTATAAGATAAATAAGCACTGGTATGCAGATGACACCACCCTTATGGCAGAAAGTGAAGAGGAACTAAAAAGCCTCTTGATGAAAGTGAAAGTGGAGAGTGAAAAAGTTGGCTTAAAGCTCAACATTCAGAAAACGAAGATCATGGCATCTGGTCCCATCACTTCATGGGAAATAGATGGGGAAACAGTGGAAGCAGTGTCAGGCTTTATTTTTTGGGGCTCCAAAATTACTGCAGATGGTGACGGCAGCCATGAAACTAAAAGACGCTTACTCTTTGGAAGAAAAGTTATGACCAACCTAGATAGCATATTCAAAAGCAGAGACATTACTTTCCCAACTAAGGTCCGTCTTGTCAAGGCTATGCTTTTTCCTGTGGTCATGTATGAATGTGAGGGGTGGACTGTGAAGAAGGCTGAGTGCTGAAGAATTGATGTTTTTGAACTGTAGTGTTGGAGAAGACTCTTGAGAGTCCCTTGGACTGCAAGGAGATCCAACCAGTCCATTGTGAAGGAGATTAGCCCAGGGATTCCTTTGGAAGGAATGACACTAAAGTTGAAACTCCAGTACTTTGGCCACCTCATGCAAAGTGTTGACTCATTGGAAAAGACTCTGATGCTGGGAGGGACTGGACGCAGGAGGAGAAGGGGATGACAGAGGATGAGATGTCTGTATGGCATCACTGACTCGATGGATGTGAGTCTGAGTGAACTCCGGGAGTTGATGATGGACAGGGAGGCTTGGTGTGCTGTGATTCATGGGGTTGCGAAGAGTCGGACACGACTGAGCGACTGAATTGAACTGAACTGAGGGATGTAATACACAACACGATGATGATAGCTAACATTGCTCTGTGGTATGTAGGAAAGTTAGAGTACATTCTAAGAGTTTTCATCACAGGGATAAAATTTTTCTTATCTCTTTCTTGTATGTATATGAAACAATAGATGTTAGCTGAGCCTATTGTGATAATTATTTCAAAATGTATGTAAATCAGTGATACTTAACAACATTGAGTTTGTGTTGGTCTGCCACCCAACAGTAGGAAAAGTTCTGACAGTATGGAAATAGATATCATATCTCTAAGTATGACCATGAGATAAATGTCAAGAAGTTTACATTTGTCATCAAAAGCAGTGCATGTGTACATACCATGTGGTCAGTCATGTCCAACTCTTTGTGACCCCATTAACTGCAGCCTGCCAGGCTCTTCTATTCATAGAATTTTACAGGCAAGAATATTGGAGTGGGTTGCTACTTCCTCCTCCAGGGATCTTCCCAAGCCAACCTAAAATGGTATGGTTATGCCTCTAATTAAGCCTCAACTTCCAGTTTCTAAGCATAAAGCAAAGTGAAGTGAAGTCGCTCAGTCATGTCTGACTCTTTGCAACCCCATGGACTATAGCCTACCAGGCTCTGAGGAGCCTCTCAGTCCATGGAAAATTCCAGGAAAGAATACTGGAGTGAATTGCCATTTCCTTTTCCAGGGGATCTCAACCCAGGGATCGAACCCGGGTCTCCTGCACTGCAGGCAGATGCTTTACCATTTGAGCCACCAGGAAAGTCTTCTCTAAATATAAACAATTTCTCAAATCCTGTTGACATTCCTTAAAAATTCATGCAGCAAAATTTTTCAATATGCCTACTGAACACTGACTTCCATATTAAATCATAGTTCAGCTTCAATACAAAAAGTTATAAATCTGGATCCATCAGTGGGACCTCTTTACTAATTTTAGGATTCATATTGCATCACTGTTTAGTAAGAACTTACTGCCTTCATAAAGCTCTTCTCTGAAGACCACTAACTCCATGATTATTTAGAAAGATTTGTCTTTAAATCTTTATTTTGATTTTGTATACAGCTAAGCAGAGATATCAAAGTTATGTTCACATATCGTGCATTTTTATAAGAAACTTCCAGAGTAAGGCCATGAAGCAGTCTTTATTTGATAAAATAAAGGAGGAGGAAGAGATAGTTTGATCATGTCTCCCAAAGTAAAATTCACGGAAAAAATTTCAGAAAAGAAAAGAAAATAATAATAATAATACTTTCTAGTCTTATAATCTGTCTTCCCATTTTGTCTACTATGCATTATAATTCAAACTTTAGTTAAAGATTAATATTCTTACAGCAGAATTTCAGGGGTATAATTCCTCTAGTTAACTTTCTAAGGTTCCATTGTATTTTTGGAATGAGGGCTAATTCTATGTTGAATCAGGGTACAAAAATGAATCTGGTCATCTTAGTATGTCAGAAAATAAAAAATAATTCTCCACACAAAGGTATAGAACAGACTTTTGGACTCTGAGGGAGAGGGAGAGGGTGGGATGATTTGGGAGAATGGCACTGAAACATGCATACTATCATATAAGAAATGAAGCACCAGTCTATGTTCAATACAGGATACAGGATGCTTGGGGCTGGTGCACGGGAGGATCCAGGGAGATGATATGGGGTGGGAAGTGGGAGGGGGCTTTGGCACTGGGAGATCGTGTACACCTGTGGCTGATTCATGTCAATGTATGGCAAAACAAATACAGTATTGTAATGTAGAATAAAAAAAATAAATCCAATTGAGAGAAAAAAAAAAATTCTCCAAAAAAGTGATAGGTCCATATCGCATAGACATGCAGCCAGTTTAAAGAAGCTTCCACTAACCACATCTCAGACAATTTGAGTTTCCTCTCCAAAAAATAATAAGCATAATAAATTATAAGCTATAGGGAGAAAGATAGAAAAATATACATCTGTACTGATAGTAATAGATATAAAATAAATTAGGGTAGAAGGGAAACTGATATTCCTTATAGTACAAATACTAACTGATGAATATGGAAAGAGTGTTGGAGTTGAAAATCATGACTTTATTACCAAAGTAACTATTATTTAATATTTGCATCATCAATAGATGTCAAACTCAGAAGCAAATGTTCTAAGTGAGCAGAGTATTTGCACATTTCTAAAGTCTCCTGACAAATGGTTTATTAGTTACAAAGGAAAAATCAGTAACTACTCTTTGTCAAGGGCAACACCTTGATCAGATGATCAAAACTAATAATATCACCAAGGAGGGGCAGATTGACATAGCGTAAGTTCAACTGTGATGACCTAAAAATTATATAGTATAATTTATATGTTGTATCACATTCTAGCCAGGAATGTAAAACATGAGTATAATCATAAGGAAATATCAGACAAATTCAAAATTAAGAGTACTTCATTTTAAAGGGCGATTGCATTATTCAAAATAACAATTTAACAAAGCAAAAGAAAGCCTTTGAATATACTCTAGCTTAAAAGTGATGTGATAATTAAATGCAATTCTTGATCTGAGACTGAATTCTTACTGCTGCTGTTGCTGCTAAGTTGTCAGTTGTGTCTGACTCTCACTAGAGTAACAAAATTGCTACCAAGGACATTATTCAGTCAAAAACTAAACTATAAGTAACAGATTTGGTAAAAATCATTGTATCAAAGATAAGTTTGCTTAAATTGGTAGCTATATTCTTACCTAAGAAAGTAATCTTACTTTTAAGAACTACCTAGCAACATTATCTAAAGGATTTAATATTTATAACTTCTAATGATTCAAAAAAAGAAAAAAAAAGAAGAAGAATACTATATGGAGAGAGTGTATTAAATTTCTTCTGCTTATAAGTTTGAGGTTCATTCCTCCCTAGGTATCTGCTAGAAAACTTCTAATTCTTTAAAACCATTCCCATTTCTTTGTGCATCTTCAAACTCTCGACAGCATATGGAATCCTCACATTTTTAATCACTGTCCCGTCTTCTATCACAGCTGTCTTCTGACCTTTAAAATGTTCATATGATTATATAAAACCCACCAGGATAAATTCTGTATCTTAAGGTAACTGTCTTAGGAGTTTAATTACATTTGCAAAATCTCCTTCTAGTAGTATCAATATTAATGCTTGAGTGAATGACCAAGAAACAGTAAACTGGGGGTTGGAAGGAGAAAATCTTCAGAATTCTGCCTACCACAGCTGGAAACATATAGATGATAGATAAAGTATGACTGATAGATAATAATGATAGAACAAAATTAATAAAGCAAAATGGGTAAGATAATAAAACAGAAAGTAAAACATGTTCCTGTACTAGTAACTTTGTTTGAAATTATTTTCAAATAGAAATTTCAAAGATATTTAGGGTTTTATGTTAGAGATGATCAATAATATGGTCCCAAACTATCTTTTTCATTTTTGTCAACAGTTACTTCTGTAAGTTATCTGTAGATATCTGGTGTCTGTCAATACCCAGGAGAAAGCTCATGTTCTCCTCACACCTTACTTTCCTCATATTCTTTCAGGTAGCAGTGGTTGAACTGTTTCCAAGACAAAAAAGAAAAAAATAGTTAATTATTTGGGGCAAGAGGAGGAACATAATAAACAAAATATGTATTCAAATTCTATTCTGACACTGTAGAAGTTCAAAGTATAGAAAAGTCAGGCTAACAACATGTATTGTAAAATTACTGATACATTAAAAATGAGAGTTTTCCTGCTTATTGATTTTGACTAATAATAAAGGTCCAAAAGTACAGATTCCAAAGTATTCCTCTGTTCTAAATAAACTACTTGCTAAGACACAGTAAAAAAAAAAACAGCATCTCAATACTACTTCATTATTGACTCAGCCTAAATGAAGAAAAGATTCAGATATTCCTGGAATTTTAAATATAGTCATTGTCAAATAATATGTGTGGCATATGCCCCATTTCCTCTTGTGACTGAGTATGTCTGTATTTTTCATGAGATGAGGGGGTACTTTTTTACCACTTTAGAGAAAAGGGGGCTTTATTTAAACCACTTGAAAGAATTTGTCTGTAAGAAGGAAGACCAGCACCTCATCCTCCAACCAAGTGACCGTTGACATGTAGAAGATAAAACAGACTAAGACTGCTCAATACTAATACTAATTTTGTCAGTTAAAGAGAGATAGATTCGAAGCATCCTAAAATTTGAGAGATAGAGACAAAAATTCATAACATCTTAAATGGGTCAGCATAGACAACTCAAGTGGCATTCTCTCTTGAACCAATTTGTCCGAGAAGTCTGTGTGGTAAAGTGAGATAACTCCAGCAGAAAGAGATTGTGGTATGACAACAGGCAGAAAATAAATTCCAAGGGGTTATAAGAGGGATATGGTACCATCTATGCAGATAAATGTGTAATGCAACAAATTCCACTTTGTGGGGGAGGTTGGAAATCTCCAAAGAATCCATCAAATCTTCCAATGAGAAGAGAGTCATTGTTTGGAAATATGCTTAGCTAGACGTTTTGATAGACAAAAAATAATGATAAAAAGATTTAGCTATGTTAAATTGTTTTCCCTTCTTCCTGATTTTCTTTCATCTCTTCGATCTCCCAGTCATGAAGGAATCAGAAGTTATACAATGTCTATAGGAGAAGACAGGACTCCCAAACATCGCAAGTTCTGCAGCCTACAAGTATTTATATATTTTTATGATCGAAGGAATATTCTTAATCTACAAATTGGAGCTATAACATAGCTTATGCCTCATTTTCCTTGACAAAGACAGTCATATTTTCTCATAATTCAAAATGCTAATTTAAAATTAGATGGCCTAGCCATTTACTAGGACTTCCTTGGTGGGACAGACAGTAAAGAATTAGCCTGCAATGCAGGAGACCCGGACTTGATTCCTGGGTCGGGAAGATCCTTTGGATAAGGGAATTGCAACTCACTCTAGTATTCTTGCCAGGAGAATTCAACAGACAGAGGAGCCTGGAGGGCTACAGTCCATGGGATCGCAAAGAGTTGGTTATGACTGAGCAGCTAACACATACAAACAAATTGACCTAAAACTTAATCAACCCTTTATCATGTTTGTGGGTTCTTTAAATTAGAAAATCAAACATGATATATTGTTCATGCTTGTCTTTGTTCTATGAAACATGGAACCTTCTATGAAATGACTTAAAGACAGGAGATGACTTGATGGCGAGTCTGGAATCATTTGAAAACTTGGTCACTCAGCATAAACCTGCTTGCTCTTGAGGTTGACGCTGGCTGTCAGATGAATCCTTTACTGTGGCTTTCAGCCAGAACACCTATTACGTGATGTCTCCTGAATTTCCTCCAAGGAGGCTGGGTTCCTAGGGTGACTGCACTGACACAAAATGAGACAATGGAAACTGTCTTTTGTATGATGTAGTCTCAGGTGTTAAAAAAATTATTTCTGTCAGTTATGCTTTATCAGATGGAGTAATCAAAGCCTACCAAGAGTTCTAGAAGGGGTGGAAGTTAGTATAGAGCCTACTTCTTGGTGAGGAATAGCAACATTTTTCAGGTTATGTGCTATTAGAAATACCACCTTGGCCATCTTAAGAAAGGACTATTTGCCACACTGCCTATTTTGCAGTCCAACAGCACCAAATGTCCCCATAAACTAGATACTTAAAACAGAAACTTGAAAACATCTATTTTCTTATCAGTAAAATAGGATGAGAATAAAAGTAGCTACTCATTGGTTTGTGATGAAGACTATATGAGAGTTTTAACATACAGGCCATATTAATTCTTAGATGCATTATGAACATATATATGAGCTATCACTATTTCTTACACCTGCCAAGAAGTCTTCTAAATCTGATGGAAGAAAGTGTGAATTAGCATATTCACACTACTCGCTTATTCATTTAGTCTCTTGAAATTTGGTTAAGCTATTTGTTCTGTTTAGATGGGTAATTATCAGCTTAATTGGGGTTTTGGAATGTGATTTAAGCAGATGGTTTATTTGAATTAGGAAAGAATAATTACTGTTTAATAACAATAACAATTATTGAGGGCAATGAACATTTAAAGCATTCATTTTCCCTTTCTCACCTTAACTACAAACCACTCTGTAAATCTGGAAGAAAATAAATATTAGAAGGTGATAGGAACACATGCATGCACACACATACATAGTGTGCACACATAGAGAAGAGTTTAGGCTATATAAATCACTATCACTAAATCAGTACAATGGTGTTTTGGGCCATCTGACAGGTTAACCAAACCACGCTGTTATGGGAATCAAACTCTGAAATGCTAGCTACTTCTACCCGATTTAGCATAGTGTTGATATGCAAGTCCATGAGGCACTCTGTTTATCAGATCTAGTCCCTTAAATCTATTTTCACTTCTACTGTATAGTCATAAGAGATTTGATTTAGGTCATACCTGAATGATCTAGGGTTTTCCCTACTTTCTTCAATTTAAGTCTGAATTTGGCAAAAAGGAGTTCATGATCAGAGCCACAGTCAGCTCCCAGTCTTGTTTTTGCTGACTGTATAGAGCTTCTCCATCTTTGGCTGCAAAGAATAGAATCAATCTGATTTCAGTGTTGACCATCTGGTGATGTCTATGTGTAGAGTCTTCTCTTGTGTTGTTGGAAGAGGGTGTTTGCTATGACCAGTGCCGGGAGCCAGTGTGAGGAATCCCGCCCATGACAGGGTCATGTGGAAGGAAGTCTGGCATACGCATGGCATGATCAAACTTCAGGGGTTCCCCATGGCATTTCCTGAGCATCCACCCCCCAAAAATAAGAATCTGCTGGCCTCTGCACTCTGCTTTTCCACTCTTTTGATATTCTCTGGGAAAAAGTCAACTCAGGGCTTTAGTCTTCTGCATTTGAAAGGGATGTTTCAGTTGAACCCATTCTGATAGCTCTTTAACTTGCCTAACTGGTTTTTCCCAGATTCCTTACAGCCTGTGAATTGCTCACAGCCCAGCCACAAGAAGCACAAAGCCTGAAAGCATCTTAAAGACACAGAGCCTTTTCTAAAGAGTTAAAAATCATATTGGTGACGGGTTTTCACTGTTGACTCAAGGATTGCTGCCAGACCTCCATATTCTTTATCTTTTAGGCACCTGGGAGGATGTTACTCTATGTAATCAGGATGTAGAAAAAGATATATAGTAGTTTTGATGTTAGCAACACTAGACTTTTAATTGCTTCTCTTTTGCTGTAAATCACTGTACTCCTTTCACTTGTTATAAGTTGCTGTATCTTTGCTATGTAAGAATGTAACTTTATTTAGTGATTTTCTGAGAGTGTCACCAGACTTTGGGAAGATCAACACAAATAAGTCTTCTGGTTGATAAACCCTTATTGGAAAAAGACTGTAAAATGTTAACTGGCCCTCTTTGGCCAGAAGATGATGTAAATTACCTAAGACTTGTGTATACAACTAGGTATGCAGAGATAAAAGCCTGGTTTTGATAAGAGTCTGGGCTGCTAACACTGCATAATTTTGTATTACCCATTGATCTCTATGTACAATCAAAAAGGTATAAAATGCCTTCTGAACAATAGAGGCCAGAGCTAGTTGCAGGACTGGTTTCACCCGTGTCTCTCTCGCTTTCCTCTCCTCTTCACTCTAATTTCAGGCTGAATTCCGATCTGGATCAGGGGGGCTCGCCAGGTCTACTTACTTGCCCTGGCTTTCAAGCCCCACGTGAAAGGGAGCCCAAGGTGGGGCACCCTTAGAGATTCAAGCAGGCACCGGTGGCCCCACGTAGATGGTGCAAATCTCTTGTCCAGAGATTTTATTGGCCTTCCCCACAAGCCAAGTTATTCAGCCTTCTTTCTCCACTTGATTTTCCCACTACACTATTTCTTCCTAATCTAATCTTATATTTCAATATAAATAAATAACAAATCTTTCCTCACCAACGCCGTCTCTGCTTTGAATTCCCTGGATCCACCGGGGCTGGACCCTCGCAGACCAGTGTGTTCTCTTGGCTAAACTCTATTAGTCTTTGCCCTGCTTCATTCCATACTCCAAGGCCATATTGGCCTGTTACCCCAGGTGTTTCTAGACTTCCTACTTTTGCATTCCAGCCCCCTTTAATGAAAAGGACATCATTTTAGGTGTTAGTTATAAAAGGCCTTGTAGGTCTTTATAGAACCATTCAACTTCAGCTTCTTCAGCATTACTGGTTGGGGCATAGACTTGGATTACCATGATACTGAATGATTTGCCTTGGAAACAGAGATCATTCTGTCATTTTTGAGCTTGCGTTTTGGACTTTTTTTGTTGACCATAATGGCTACTCCATTTCTTCTAAGGGATTCCTGCCCACAGTAGTATATAGATATATCTGAGTTAAATTCACCAATTCCAGTCCATTTTAATTTGCCAATTCCTAGAATGTCTACATTCATTCTTGCCATCTCCTGTTTGACCACTTCCAATTTGTCTTGATGCATGGACCTAAAATTCCAGGTTCCTATGCAATATTGCTCTTTACAGCATCGGACCTTGCCTCTATCACCAGTCATATCCACAAGTGAGTGTTGTTTTTGCTTTGGCTCTATCCCTTCATTCTTTCTGGAGTTATTTCTCCACTGATCCCCAGTAGCATATTGGGCATCTACCGATCTGAGGAGTTCCCCTTTCAATATCCTATCATTTTTCCTTTTTATACTGTTCATGGGGTTCTCAAGGCAAGAATACTGAAGTGGTTTGCCATTCCCTTCTCCAGTAGACCACATTCTGTCAGCCCTTTCCACCATGACCCGCTCATCTTGGGTAGCTCCAGATGGCATGGTTTAGTTTCACTGTTAGACATGGTTGTGGGCCATGTGATCAAATTGACTAGTTTTCTGTGATTATGGTTTCACTGTGTCTGCCCTCTGATGCCCTCTTGCAACACCTACCATCGTACTTGGTTTTCTCTTACCATGGATGTGGGGTATCCCTTCATGGCTGCTCCAGCAAAGCACAGCCACTGCTCCTTAACTTGGATGAGGGGTATCTCCTCATGGCCACTTCCCCTGACCTCGAGTGTGTAGTAGCTCCTCTCAGCCACCCCTGTGACTTCAGGCGTGGGGTAGCTGCTCTCGGCCACTGCCCCTGACCTCAGATGAGGTCGTTCCCATGGAAAAGAAATGCAAAAAAGAAAAATGGCTGTCTGAGGAGGCCTTACAAATAGCTGTGAAAAGAGGAGAAGTGAAAAGCAAAGGAGAAAAGAAAACATATAAGCATCTGAATACAGAATTCCAAAGAATAGCAAGGAGAGATAAGAAAGCCTTCCTCAATGATCAATGCAAATAAATAGAGGAAAACAAGAGAATGGGATAGACTAGAGATCTCTTCAAGAAAATGAGAAATACCAAGGGAACATTTCATGCAAAGATGGACTCGATAAAGAACAGAAATCGTATGGAGTAACAGATGCAGAAGATATTAAGAAGAGGTGGCAAGAATACACAGAAGAACTGTACAAAAAAAAAAAAACAAAAACTTCATGACCAAGATAATCACGATGGCGTGATCACTCACCTAGAGCCAGACATCCTGGAATGTGAAGTCAAATGGGACTTAGAAAGCATCACTGCGAACAAAGCAAGCAGAGGTGATGAAATTCCAATTGAGCTATTTCAAATCCTGGAAGACGATTCTTTGTAAGTGCTGCACTCAATATGCCAGCAAATTTGGAAAACTCAGCAGTGGCCACAGGACTGGAAAAGGTCAGTTTTCATTCCATTCCCAAGAAAACGCAATGCCAAAGAATGCTCAAACTACCACACAATTGCACTCATCTCACACCCTAGTAAAGTAATGCTCAAAATTATCCAAGCCAGGCTTTAGCAATATATGAACCATGAACTTCCTGATCTTCAAGCTGGTTTTAGAAAAGGCAGAGGAACCAGAGATCAATTTGCCAAAATCCACTGGATCATTGAAAAAGCAAGAGAATTCCAGAAAATCATTTATTTCTGCTTTATTGACTATGCCAAAGCCTTTGACTGTGTGGATCACAATAAACTGTGGAAAATTCTGAAAGAGATAGGAATACCAGACCACCTGACCTGCCTCTTGAGAAACCTATATGCAGGTCAGGAAGCAACAGTTAGAACTGGACATGGAACAACAGACTGGTTCCAAATAGGAAAAAGAGTATGTCAAGGCTGTATATTGTCTCCCTGCTTATTTAACTTATATACAGAGTACATCATGAGAAACACTGGGCTGGAAGAAGCAAAAGCTGGAATCAAGATTCCTGGGAGAAATATCAATTACCTCAGATATGCAGATGACACCACCCTTATGGCAGAAAGTGAAGAGGAACTAAAAAGCCTCTTGATGAAAGTGAAAGAGGAGAGTGAAAAAGTTGGCTTAAGCTCAGCATTCAGAAAGCTAAGATCATGGCATCTGGTCCCATTACTTCATGGGAAACAGATTGGTAAAACAATAGAAACAGTGTCAGACTATGTTTTTTGGGGGTCCAAAATCACTGCAGATGGTGAGCACAGCCATGAAATTAAAAGATGCTTATTCCTTGGAAGGAAATTTATGACCAACCTAGATAGCATATTCAAAAGCAGCGACATTACTTTGCCAACAAAGTTCTGTCTAGTCAAGGCTATTGTTTTTCCAGTGGTCATGTATGGATGTGAGAGTTGGACTGTGAAGAAAGCTGAGAACCAAAGAACTGATGCTTTTGAAGTGTGGTGTTGGAGAAGACTCTCGACAGTCCCTTGGACTGTAGGGATATCCAACCAGTCCTTCCTAAAGGAGATTAGTCCTGGGTGTTCTTTGGAAGGAATGACGCTCAAGCTGAAACTCCAGTACTTTGTCCACCCCATGCGAATAACTGACTCATTGGAAAAAACCGTGATGCTGGGAGGAATTGGTGGCAGGAGGAGAAGGGGACAACAGAGGATGAGATTGCTGGACGGCATCACTGACTCAATGGACATGAGTTTGAGTGAACTCCTGGAGTTGGGGATGGACAGGGAGGCCTGGCGTGCTGTGATTCATGGAGTCTCAAAGAGTCAGACACAACTTAATGACTGAACTGACTGAACTGAACTGATAAGCTACTCAGTATAAACCAGATATGTTGAAACGATTCAACATACAGGACAGAGAATATATCCAATGTTTTATAACAACTTTTTATGTAAACCTATAAATACATTGAATTACTATTCAGCACACCTGAAACTACTGATATCCATCATTATCCCTAGCTTTAGGACTGACTGCCTTCTAGTGTGGAACTAGTTCCTTTTTAGCATCTTAACACTACATAACTGCTACACTGTTTCCTCAAAACAGTGTAAACAAAAAACATTTTCCACTAAATAAACTTTTAAAATTTTACTCCATATATCTGTCAATCAAAACTATCTTCTAGATTAAAAGTAAACTTCCAGAAACTACTCTACCCTGAGCCTTCTACTCTGATTAAACTAGATTAAAAAATTATTTAGGATTACATACTTTTGTTTCTGATCATTCTTATCCCAGTATTGCAGACACTGTAATAAATACATTTTGTAGGCTTGGCATGGCACAATGTTCCATTTTGTATCTCAGCATACTTTAGCTATGTCATCGGACATTTTGTTAGTTGTTAGAATATAGGCAATTTATAGAGCAAGGAAAGGAAGAGAAGGTTTGGTTTAGCTTTCTATATTAGGTGCTCTAAAAAATGGGAGAGAATTAGACCACGCATTAGGGAAAGAGGTAGAGAGTCATTTTTATCTAACTTCCACTGCATAAAGTTTGCTTCATCTTTCCAAAATATTTTTCAAAATCCCTTGTTTTTTGTGCTTATTTGTTATTTCCTCCAGTGTAAGTTTTCATCTTTATTTAGAATGAAATTCTTCAGTAAGAAATATATTATGTTTGAGCAAAGCATGCCTCCACCCAATGGCAATAAGAAGAAAGGGATTAACATTCTTTCACTGGGTCAACAATGAAGTTTGAACAGGTTGATAAAATAGCATAAGACACCAATGTAAAATCATGGGTGAGAGAAAATATTCAGGCCCTTTGGCAAAGTTGAATGAGTAATCAATTTATTTGAAAGCCGCCCAACTCATTATAGTGTTATTTAATATACACACAGGAAGTAGAGACTATAAATAGAACAACAAAGTTGAAAAGACTCAGTTCCCCCCCCACTCCCTCCATCAGTCAGCTTAATCTTCCAATACCACAGAATTATAAAGTAGGAGAGCACCAAGAGTGCAAAGCTAGCAAGAGCTAGGTCTCACACATTATATAAACCCACAGAAATGTGGTGCATTGGATATTTTTATAACAGAAGACACTAACATTAAGAGTTTAAAATAGTCTAACATAAATCCATATTTTTTACAGATATAAAGTACTGCTGACTTCATTTTTGACTTCATATTGATAAAAACATTTTGCATTTGTTTCCCTTTAGTTTATGAAGTATTTTTCACTGCAGTATCTCAGGTGAGCTTTATAAAATATCTTCTATGTTGTAGGACAAGGTTTACCATTCTCATCTAATCAACAGGTAAATGGATGCTCATAGCAATTTAATATTATAGTAAAAATAGGACAAGAACTCAGATGCTATGATGCCCATTCTCTATTAGGCAATTTCTAACAGAGTACTACTCTAGATAATAAAATTCTTAACTTTTAAAAAAGTTTAAACCACTTACTAGATTCAAATAAAACAAAATCAATGTTCCTTTTATGAATGCATCCATTAAATCTGGGGAAAAAAATTGGGAATTTTGGTTGGAAAACAACATACATTTCTAAGAATATTAACTTTTGCTTACTTACATAAAATTTTTTATTGAGCTGTATAATATATATGCAGAACAGTACTCAAATATGTACAAATAATTATTTTCACAAAGTGAATACAGCATTCAGACCATGAACAAAGCATGACAGCATCAGAAGTCTCCCTCATTGTCTTTTAATCACCACATCCTTAAGAGTAATCACTGTCTAGACTTCTAATACCATAAATTAGATTTGCAAATTTAAAAGTATGAGATTTATTTATGCAATTTCAAAATCTATTTTCTACAATCCACCCTAAAAACATTATTTCTTCTAAAAGTAACTCTTTATATACTATATATCCACTGTTTCTATTTTATTTAAGATCTGTCTTCAAATACTAGAAAAAGTATTTGCTTCCCAAGATTATTTTGTTTAGATTAATCCATAAAGATGAGATATAGTTCTGCATTTCTCTAAACTCTTTCCCTCATGTTCACAGGCCCAGTATACCTCCTGTCCAAACCTGGGAAATCCAAGCATTAGACACCTGCCTCCACTTCCTATTTCAATCTAGTGCCCATTAGTCAAAAAACCTTTTAATATTTTTATTTCACAAAATTACTTTAGGTGTTATCCCTTCCTGAAACCAATATTTATTTAATAAGGATCTGTCATGCCAATATCACCTTATAAATACAAAAAAAAAAAATTCAAGAAAGAAGAATTTCAGCTGCTACTGATTTAAACCTTAAGAGTAAAATTTTTCCAGATTTATCTCATCCTGAAAATCATTAATTAAAAATCATAAATTAGAATAGCTCTCAATAGTTTTATGTATTTTTTGATTTGGCCACCTATTGAATAAATGTTGCAAAAAACTAGATCATAACCAAAAAAGATCAAATCATCATCATTTATTTGAAAAACTATCATTCTAGTCAGCTCAGTCGTTTTACTGATGCTAAACAAGCCAAGGTCTCTAGATACAGATTCTGCAAGAGTGGCACAGGGTAACAGAATGAAAGTTATAATTAAGGTAACATTAATTTTTTTGTCTTAACACTTAGTTATCTCCTTCCTAAGAGACAATATTATAACAGAAGAATATAGAACTACAAATCAGTGAACATATGTTTGAATCCTGGGTCCACCTATTCTTATATGGAAGTGTTATTTTATAAATCTCACTTTTTATAATTGTGAATTGTCATTAATGATGCACATTGTGTCTGTTTTGAGTCTGTATCTTGTACTTCTTTGCTATGCTCACAAATCTGGACACACATATAAACTTTATAAATATTTGCTGGTAATAAAACTGTCAAATCCTAGAGAGAAAAATTCAAAGATTAAGTCCAGATTCAGACATTAAATACATAACATTTTTCTCAAAGAAGCGGAAATACTACACTTTCTGAAAATCTGTAATATCAACTGGATCAAAATCACAAGTAATAGTGAGCACTTCAATACTGCATTGGGAGGAAGTGAAATAACTGACCTTTTAGGTCTCTGCAATCTCTCAATGAAATGACTCAGATGAGATAAATAAAAGAAGAAAAAAATGGTTCCTATTTCCATTCCTCGAGTTTACCTTTTTTACAGAACAAAACAGACAGCATATATCCTTAATAAAATTCCAGTGAAAAGTGAAAGTCATTCATTCAGTCTTGTCCGACTCTTTGTGACACCATGACTATAGAGTCTTTGGAATTCTCCAGGTCAGAACATTGGAGTGGATAGCCTTTCCCTTCCACAGGGGATCTTCCCAACCCAGGTCTCCAGCATTGCAAGTGGATTCTCTACCAGCTGAGCCACAAGGGAAGCCCAAGAATACTGGAGTGGGTATCTGATACCTTCTCCAGTGGATCTTCCTAACCCAGGGATTGAACCACCTGGCCTTAAAAAAATAGACTGCTAGTAAAAGTTGCTCATATTACACCACAATTCTGACAGAATCTATTTCCTCCTAGCTTTAACACCTGCAGTCAGAAAAAGAAAGTGAATATTGATGAGGATGCTGGTGATGAAGGTATATCACACTAACATCTGAATGGCCATAGATGTTTGACTAATACTATAAGTCTCATCTTCAAAATATTTTAAATGATGGCTATGCATATGAAAATTAAAACACATTAAATAGATCAGTATATCTCAACTTCATGTGCAGCTTTTAAAGCCCCAAACCAAAATAACACTGGCATTTTTTATGAAGAAGGGGAAAGAGTGAAAGAAAGAGGGAGAGAGGAAAGGATGAGAAATAGGACAGAGGAGGCAGGAGGAGGAGTTAATGACGTCTGTTCTATCTTGGTTCGAGTTATATATATTCACACTGTCCCTCATTCACTGAACAACAAAGTAACTAGGGTCTGTAGTGGGAAAACGTAGCATCAGTACTGAAGGGGAGGTTCAGAGAGAAGGAAAACAGATACATGAATCACCTTCCATCAAGAAGAACAGAGTCAGCTAGGATCAGATGGAGAAAGATTATCATTAGGAAAAGATAAATGACACTCCTTCTTTTTGGATACTGGTACTGAATATCCAGGGGATGGCCCATTTTGGCAGTTTTTCCCCATTCTTCTTGTGGACTTGGCTTGTGTGGTGCCCTATGCTGTGCCTGATAGGCCGATATTTCCCTCGTTCAAATGATAACTGACTGTATTTGGCCCCCTTTATTAACAGTAGCAGCAAACATGATGGTTCAAAGACTGACTCAGACCATGGACACAGCATTTCTTTGACTATTTCCCCCAGCATAGTGGAATTCTTTGATGTTATTAGAAATCTCAAACTTCATAATACAAAATTGACATGTATGGACGATAATGTTTAAGTCTTATTTAAATAATGCAGAAGTGAGATTTTAAATATGAAAATTAAATATTTGAGACACTTCCATAGATGGCTAATACATACAAGTTGCCATTTTGACCTCCCAATCATGATACACATCACAATGGACCTTGCCACTCTTTGTCACTTGAATTGGGATGAGGCTGTCACTCCCGAATAGCAAACCCTCTTTCTATAGATGAATTTCACTTGCTATTGCTGCTCCTGACCATGCTAGAGTAAATAAAATATACAACAGGTATGACAGGTTAAATAGCAAAATTGTATGTTCTGAAATATTTAGACAGAGGTCAGATTACCAGTGTAGTATGAGAAATAAAACAGGTATTCAGTCACTTTTTTTTAATCAAATGAGCAGTTTTTTTCATACCAAAGCCAAGAAAAACTAAAGATATTTACCAACGCCCAAATAATAAATAGTGAAAAGAAAAATCTATTCCAAGAAGTTGAACAAAGATTTTGCAAAGCTTGGGTATTCCATTTATTTGAGGACATTTAATGATTAAAACTAATATCTTGAGTTAAGAGTGCCAGGGGATATATTTAATACACGGAGGCCAAAGCTTCAAGGGAAATCAATTGTAAACTAATACTAAAATCAGTACTCTGAGAAAATGTTCATTCAAAGACTAAGGTTTAGTAATAAGGGCCCAAAGTAAAAACAGATGTATCAGCCCACATTAGTTTGTAAGAGCAGATGCAGAAAAGGATCTCAAATAGACTTACATTGGAACATACTTTTTTTAACTAAGCTATTTAAAGAGAATTATGTCTTGGGAAGATAAAAATGAGCACTGACTTCAGAAATGTTATACCTTCTGTATTTTATTGTACATGAAGAAGGCAGCTGAACAAGCACTATTCTTTAGAGGTTAATTTTAGCAGTGTTTACAATGTTTTGCTTTATAATGTCTGCACTTTTAGAAATCCTCTAGGATTTGCCATGCTGATTCTAGGATTGTAGAGGCTGTACCTGATTACCATAATATTACAGGGAGATAATTATTGTACTGAACAAATACAGTTAATGAAATCTCATGAACAATTTCAGCATCTTTTAACACTACATATAAGCTATGAATTGGTATAGTAGTTAACAGGAACCAAAGGAGCTGGAAGAGATAAATAATAGTCTACTGAAATGTGAACTCTGAAATAATGAACAGACCAATATGTCTCTATGAACTCTGGAAAAAGGAAGTCTGTATTTCTACCAAATCGCTGTTAATTCAGGTGACCAGTGTTGGCAGTTAAGTATTTGACTCCAGAATCATATAAAGTAAATCTGAATACAATTATGTGATCTTAGACAACTATTTAAAGTTGCTTCTCCTTAGTTACCTATTGTTAGAGCAGAAAAATAAAGATGTTTACCTCACAGTTTTGTTATACGGGCTAAATGAATTAAAGTATTACAAGCATCTGGCATATAGTGAAGAGCTTCAAAATATTAACTGCCATCAGCTGCTAACAACTACCATTGGAGACCTCTCCTCTTTCCCTCTGGATTCAATTATGCTCACTTCTTATCTGCCTGGCTATAGGGACCCTGTGTATATGGGTATGTGGAGATAACTACATAAATATATATGTATCACACACACACATATATACATAATATATGGAGAGAGAGTTTCAGACATAGAGAAGAATTACAAAACCATAATTCAATTATCAAAATCAAGAAATTAACCTTTGCACAGTACTCTTAACCAAAGCACAGAATTTATTCCAATTTTTACCACTTCTCCATTAACACCCTTTCTCTTGTTTCAAGATGCCACCACATTTACCTGTCTCCTACATTTCTTCTAACTCATGACCTTCTTTCAGCCTTTCATATCATTTACACTTCTGAAGAGCACTGGACTTCGTAGAATGTCCCTCAATTTAAGTGTGTTTGTCTGATGTTTTCTTATAATTTCTCATTAAATTTTGCATTAATGGAAGGATAATACAGTGGGAATGTGCCATTTTTAGGTCATCGTGTCAAGAGGTACATGATGTCGCTATGTATTATTGGGGATGTCAATCTTGATCATTTGTCTAAAGTGGTGACTGGTAGGAGTTCCCTGTGGAAATTTACTATTATTCCATTTCTTTTTTTTTTCCCCTGGGCTTTTTTTTAAAAAAATTTTACAATATTGTATTGGTTTTGCCATACATCAGCATGAACCCGCCATTGGGTGGGTTCCCCATCCTGAACCCCCTTCCACCTTTCTCTCCATACCATCCCTCTGGGTCATCCCAGTGCACCAGCCCCGAGCATCCTGTATCATGCATCGAACCTGGACTGGCAATTCGTTTCACATGTGATATACACGTTCCATTTCTAATTGGTAAATATTTCAGGGGAGAAAATCAAGCTATGCACAGATCCTGTTTCTATTTTAACTTTCACCTGCTCTTTTAGTAGGATCTTGCCTATGATGGTGATTATGATGGTGTTTTATTTTTTTTTACTTATTACATATTTATTAATAGTGATTTCTCTCCAGGAATATTTTTTAATTCTCCATCACTTATTCAGCTACTTATATATACTCACAAAATGGGGAATAACACTGCAGGGCCCTCCCAAATACAAAAGCCCCTCCTTGTCCCCTTCTCCTTCTTTGTAGAAAAGCTGAAGTCACCCAGACCTCTCCTGAGGCACAAAGGAATAGGCTCAAGCAGTTAATGATTAGGACAACAGAGTCACAGAGTCTTCAATTCCTCTCTAAATGATATAGATAACAGTGTCTGGTGCATATTCCTGAGTTGTTTTACAGATACTATAACTGCCACCAGAGAGAAAAAGCTAACCTCATGATGACTAGACTGTAGCCATGACATAAGTTCCTCATCTTGAGCAGTAATGAATCTATGGCTAGCAAAATTCTAAGAACTGCCTTCAAGAGAATGAGACTAGCATTATTGCTTGTAATAATCTGCATCTTTGTGGACAGCAAAATAATTGTAACTTGTTATGCCCATATATATAAGTGGGCAATTTATGTTGCCAGCAAAGAGATGCTACAGATAGGTCAACATCTTCCACGCAAAGATCTTGATGCCTTTTCTCAGTATGATCCTATAGAAATCGATGATGTCTGACCATCATGGTTTTTCCAGTGGTCATGTATGGATGTGAGAGTTGGACTATAAAGAAAGCTGAGTACCGAAGAATTAATGCTTTTGAACTGTGGTGTTGGAGAAAACTCGAGAGTCCCTTGCACTGCAAGGAGATCCAACAAGTCCATCCGAAAAGAGATCAGTCCTGGGTGTTCTTTGGAAGGACTGATATTGAAGCTGAAACTCCAATACTTTGACCACCTAATGCAAAGAGCTGACTCATTGGAAAGGACCCTGAGGCTGGGAAAGATTGAGGGCAGGAGGAGACGGGGATGACAGAGGATAAGATGGTTGGAGAGCATCACTGACTCGATGGACATAGGTTTCGGTGGACTCCGGTAGTTGTGATAGACAGGGAGGCCTGGTGTGCTGTGGTTCATGGGTTCCAAAGAGTCGGACACGACTGAGTGACTGAGCTGAACTAAAGATATATTTTAACTTAACTATTACACCAGATGCTTCCATGTTTCACAAACCTCCAGCCTTAACACAACTTACAAATATTTTGATCACACAGTGCCTTGCTTAACATGTTGATTCTTTTCTTTAAGAAGCAAGAATGAACAATGAATAGTGTGATATACACGTTCCATTTCTAATTGGTAAATATTTCAGGGGAGAAAATCAAGCTATGCACAGATCCTGTTTCTATTTTAACTTTCACCTGCTCTTTTAGTAGGATCTTGCCTATGATGGTGATTATGATGGTGTTTTATTTTTTTTTACTTATTACATATTTATTAATAGTGATTTCTCTCCAGGAATATTTTTTAATTCTCCATCACTTATTCAGCTACTTATATATACTCACAAAATGGGGAATAACACTGCAGGGCCCTCCCAAATACAAAAGCCCCTCCTTGTCCCCTTCTCCTTCTTTGTAGAAAAGCTGAAGTCACCCAGACCTCTCCTGAGGCACAAAGGAATAGGCTCAAGCAGTTAATGATTAGGACAACAGAGTCACAGAGTCTTCAATTCCTCTCTAAATGATATAGATAACAGTGTCTGGTGCATATTCCTGAGTTGTTTTACAGATACTATAACTGCCACCAGAGAGAAAAAGCTAACCTCATGATGACTAGACTGTAGCCATGACATAAGTTCCTCATCTTGAGCAGTAATGAATCTATGGCTAGCAAAATTCTAAGAACTGCCTTCAAGAGAATGAGACTAGCATTATTGCTTGTAATAATCTGCATCTTTGTGGACAGCAAAATAATTGTAACTTGTTATGCCCATATATATAAGTGGGCAATTTATGTTGCCAGCAAAGAGATGCTACAGATAGGTCAACATCTTCCACGCAAAGATCTTGATGCCTTTTCTCAGTATGATCCTATAGAAATCGATGATGTCTGACCATCATGGTTTTTCCAGTGGTCATGTATGGATGTGAGAGTTGGACTATAAAGAAAGCTGAGTACCGAAGAATTAATGCTTTTGAACTGTGGTGTTGGAGAAAACTCGAGAGTCCCTTGCACTGCAAGGAGATCCAACAAGTCCATCCGAAAAGAGATCAGTCCTGGGTGTTCTTTGGAAGGACTGATATTGAAGCTGAAACTCCAATACTTTGACCACCTAATGCAAAGAGCTGACTCATTGGAAAGGACCCTGAGGCTGGGAAAGATTGAGGGCAGGAGGAGACGGGGATGACAGAGGATAAGATGGTTGGAGAGCATCACTGACTCGATGGACATAGGTTTCGGTGGACTCCGGTAGTTGTGATAGACAGGGAGGCCTGGTGTGCTGTGGTTCATGGGTTCCAAAGAGTCGGACACGACTGAGTGACTGAGCTGAACTAAAGATATATTTTAACTTAACTATTACACCAGATGCTTCCATGTTTCACAAACCTCCAGCCTTAACACAACTTACAAATATTTTGATCACACAGTGCCTTGCTTAACATGTTGATTCTTTTCTTTAAGAAGCAAGAATGAACAATGAATAGTTAACGGTTGACTGGATTTTACACCCAGCTTCCCTTTCAGTAAACTCACAAGCAAACTGCGTAAACAAGATATTATCTAAGGGAAGATCACAGAGTCAACAAATCTACATGCAATGGAAAATGATAAAGAATAAGACCTCTTGCCTCAATGATTAACTGAGATTTGTTCCCCTTTTCCTTTAAAAAACTTTTATCTTCGAGCAGTATCTGGGGAGGTGGTTTTTGGACATGAGTCTGCATTCTCTCCAGGTTGCTGACCTTCTGAATAAAGCAATTTTTCCTTTCCCATCAAAACTTGTCTCTCAGTACTGGCTTTCAAGTTGCCAGCAGCCAAAACTGAGTTTGATAATACTCTTATATGTTTATTTTATTCTTTACTTTACAATCAATCCATTACTATCTTTGTTTCTCAAGTCATAGCTTTGACCATGAGAGCTTTATAAAATTAGTTCTGAAGCTCTTTTAAAAATAGTTTCATTTTTAAAAACATTTCCTTACATTCTGTTACCAAAAATTGCTCCAGAATCATCTTATATTTTCCATGCTATGGTCCTGAATTCAACCATCTGTGTTTTTTTCATTGCCAAGAGAAACCGAGACCTAGGGTCTAGTTGTGTTCATTAAATAATAAACCCAATTCGTTCAACTATAAGTATATTACTGGTGATCTTTGACTTAAGAACATTGATAGGTTCATCACTCCAATTTTTTGTGATTATACCTAAAGCTATGATAAGCATTTGCACAGCAACTTCTGCCTGAATATAACTTTCCATTTCTCTTGGAATGTTCTCCAGGAGTGTTGGATTGTTGAATCATATGGTATGTGTATGATTAACTTAGTAAGAAGCTATCAAACCATTTTCAAAGAGAATATGCCATTTGACATTCCTAACTGCAACATCTGAGTGTTCCAAAAGTTCCCCATCCTCACCAGTTTTCAGCACACTTTTGTTCTCCATTTTACTGCTGCTGCTGCTGCTAAGTCGCTTCAGTCATGTCCAATTCTGTGCGACCCCAGAGATGGCAGCCCACCAGGCTCCCCCGCCCCTGGGATTTGGTGGTTTTAAATTGTACTTGTTTGAATATTAATGATATTGAGCATCTTTTCATATGTTTATCTTTCATTTCAAATATTTTGTTGTGAAGTGTCTATTCAATTTGTTTGCCCATTTTTAAAAAGGGATTGTTTTATTACAGTTGAGTCTTAAAAATTCTTCACATATTCTAGATACGAATACTTTTTAAGACAAATAATTTGCAAATGTTTTCTCCCACTCTGTGGCTTGCCTTTGTATTCTCTTACACATATAAGTTTTAACTTTGGAAAGCATTGAGTTATATTCATAATGTTTACACATTGTTTTTATTAAACAATAATCAAGATTCAGTAATCTAACTGGAGAATTAAGAGTGGAGACATAGGGTGAGAAAAATAATAATGAAAGTTTAAGAGGAATGAGGATTAATAAATCAATCAAGAGAGATCTTTCACACTGGTTACTGAAGTGTATGACTGACTCCATTCTTGGTGACTGAGGTCCAAGTATGTAAATTAACTAACACCAATACAGCAAAAATGCAACACATCAATGACCTCCAGTGACTTCCAGTTGCTTAGATTAAAATCCGAATTCATGTTTACCTAGCACTTGCTAAACTTTCTGTTGTCCTTTGTCACTGTATATAGAGCGCTAGGGAAGCCCACACTATATACAGACACATTGTCTTTAATTTTGTTTCTCATATACAAAAAGATCCTTCCAGCCTTAGAGCCTTTATTTTGGCTTTTAGCTCTGCCTGGAAGGCCACACCACCCCAGGCTGCTTCCTGCTGTCATTTATTTATCATTACAAATGTCACCCACCTTGACAGACATACTTTTCTTGACTTACCAACAAAAAGCACCTTTATCTGCCATTCATAGGACAGAGGAACCAGAGATCAAATTGTCAACATCTGTTGGATCATCACAAAAGCAAGAGAGTTCCAGAAAAACATCTAACAAAACTTTGATTGTGAGAATCACAACAAACTGTGGAAAATTCTGAAAGAGATGGGAATACCAGACCACCTGACCTGCCTCTTGAGAAATCTGTATGCAGGTCAGGAAGCAACAGATAGAACTGAATACGGAACAACAGACTGGTTCCAAATTGGGAAAAGAATACATCAAGGCTATATAGTGTCACCCTGCTTATTTAACTTACATGCAGAGTGAAAGTGAAGTCATTCAGTTGTGTCCGACTCTTTGCGACCCATGGACTGTAGCCCACCAAGTTCCTCCAATGGGATTCTCCAGGCAAGAGTACTGGAGTGGGTTGCCATTTCCTTTTCCAGAGGATCTTCCCCACCCAGGAATCGAACCCAGGTCTCCCATATTGCAGACAGACACTTTAACCTCTGCACCAACAGAGAAGCCCTTAAATATAAGAATCCAAGTACTAACATCAAAGATTTCAAGGGAGGAAAGGAAGCCAGGCTGAAAGAAGAAGGGAGAGGAGGCGGGAGAGGTGGGGGCACAAAGGGTGGCCTTACAGACGTCTCCTGCCACCTACAGATGCCCAGGCATTATGGGACTTTTCCCTGGGCCTCCAGAGAAGGGAGAACTGGAACTCGGCCCTACCAGAAATCAGACCAGGCCAGAACCAGAATTCGAGTTCTCTGACAAGAGGAGGTAATCAGTCTCCAATCTTCAGCTCAGGCTGAGGGCCTTTTGACCAGATTCCTGCATCCAGGACAGGGGTACTAGAAAAACAGGGAAAGATAGGAAGGGTTAAGGAGAGGAAAGAGAGAGGGAAAGGGAGAGAGGTTAATAAACTCTCTTGTTCCTTACTGGTCAGGGCACTCTGGCCAGTTGTCCATGTCAGGAGGAGACCAGGGACAAAAGGGTCCCAGTTGTGGCAGCTGGGTCTGGTCCATTGGCAGACAAGCTAGCCCCCGAGTACCCCAAGTGGTCAGAATGTCAGTCTCAGTGAAGAAGAGTCCCTGCCAAGTACATCATGATAAATGCCTGACTGGATGAAGCACAAGCTGGAATCAAGATGGCCAGGAGAAATATCAATAACCTCAGATATGCAGATGATACCACTTTTGTGGCATAAAGCAAAGAACTAAAGAGCCTCTTGATGAACATGAAAGAGGAGAGTGAAAAAGTTGTCTTAAAGTTCAACATTCAGAAAACTAAGATCTTGGCATCCAGTCCCATCAGTTCATGGCAAATAGATGGAGAAATGATGGAAACAGTGGCAGACTTTATTTTTCTGGGCTCCAAAATCACTGCAGATATTTACTGCAACCATGAAATTAAAAGGCACTTGCTCCTCTGAAGAAAAGTTATGTCCAACCTAGACAGCATATTTAAAAGCAGACATATTACTTTGCCAACAAATGTTCATCAGGTCAAAGGTATGGTTTTTCCAGTAGTCATGTGTGAATGTGAGAGTTGGACTATAAAGAAAGCTGAGCACCAAAGAATCAATGCTTTTGAACTGTAGTGATGGAAAAGACTCTTGAGAGTCAAGAGTCCCTTGGACTGTAAGGAGATCCAACCAGTCCATCCTAAAGGAAATCAGTCCTGAATATTCTTTGGAAGGACTGATGCTGAAACTGAAACTCCAATACTTTGGCCATCTGATGCGAAGAACTGACTCCTTGGAAAAGACCCTGGGGCTGGTAACAATTGATGGCAGAAGGAGAAGGGGATAACAGAGGATGACATGGTTGGATGGCGTTACCGACTCAATGGACATAGGTTCGGGTGGACTCCGGGAGTTGGTGATGGACAGGGAGTCCTGGCATGCTGCAGTGCATGGGGTCGCAAAGAGTCAGACACAACTGAGCAACTGAACTGAACTGAACTGAACTGACAGGACCTTGCTTTGTTAATTTCAGAATACATATTACCATTTGAAATCACTTGCTCCTTTGACAACCTTTCTGTTGACTCCATCTTTCCCTTCCTACTCACTAGAATGAAAGTCTCTCAAGAGTGGGAAAACAAACCTTTCCAAAGCACTTTTTGTAATCAGTATCCGCCACATAATAAACAGTATTTTTAAATAAATAACAGTGAATAATAAGATGATAGAAAATACCTATGAAAATGCTTTCTCATATTCTTAATTTTCTGAACAGAACTCTAATTAAAACATGCACACATCAGCCTTTACTAATAATTTATGAACGTCAGCTAGTGAAAATTTCAACTGTTCAATATTCTTTTTAAAGTAATAAATATCCCTTATATTAATAGTAACTAAATCAATAAGATTGCTATCACATGCATATAATGATATTTCAGAATCTAGTTTATTTAAGTGCTTATTTACATGTTATTTGGGTGCATTTTACTTCTTTTGAGACAATAAAGTCACTGTCTTTGTTTTTGGCAGACTGAGTGAAGGTCTCAAACAAATTACAAGGCTTAGAGAAGAAGTAGTGACAGCCCAACTGGAAAATAGAAAGTGCCTCAGTATGTCAGGATTATAGTTCCATATGATGGGGTATATATATATATTTTTTCATTTAGGCTCAATCACTAATGTGCAGAATTATTATTTTTATGTTAAAACATTAGTAAGCAAATGTTTTATGTTAAATGTTTTATGTTAAAGCATTAGTAAGGAAAATAATTACACTATTTTCTTCAGTATCAAACCATTCGATGAGAGTTAATTGGTGAAAAGGGATACTTTTAGCCACCAGGTGATTTATAAATCCTACTGACTGTATTTGCCAAATTAAGCAGAAACTTCATGAGCCTTGATAGGCTTAATATATTTTTTCAAGGTACTTAATTTACTGAGGCAAAGTGGCTTTGGAGCTTGTCAAAATACAATATTTAATCATACAACATACAAAAATGTATATCACCTCAACTAGTAAAATATTATTCATGTTAAACCTGCATTGATAAAATACTTGGAACCTTCATTTACAACCACAGATCACAAAGTCTACTTTATAAAAATTCAAATACATATAAAAATATTAATAATTTTGAACTAGATTGATAACTTAAAAAACTGCAATAATAAGAAATTGTTAAATTTTTTGCTCAGAGTTTTAAGCCCCTAACTTCTGGGCATTTTTATTTATTTATTTTTATTACACTGAGGAGACAATGATTGTTTCTTACAAGGTAAGGGGAATACATAAAATAAATGCATTTGGACCCAGAGGATAAAAACAGTGCTTAAAAGGATTTGACATTTTTTAAATTAATAAAATCTCGTGCTTTGGTCTTTCTTTAGTGTGAATGCAAGGAGTTGCTGAAGTCCAAAATTCCACAAGTGACAGGAAGGGTAGGCCTGGGAGTTCATGCTCAGTAATGAGAGATGCTGACATGGGGGTAAGCAGAGTGGAGCCACTGTGTCTTGAGCAAAGTATTTTAGGTAAAATGAGGTTTTAAAAGGAAACAAAAACATGATTACATAGCCTGGCTATATATTCTGTGAGATGTATGGAGAATATACTTGCTGCATTATATTTATAAAATGTGTATTACTGTTAATAGAAAGGCTGCTTCAAATTATTTTTAATATGTTACTGGAAATGAGTTATTAGAGTTATCATTTCTTATTACTGCAGTCACTTGCTTGAATCAAGACCACAACAGCAGCCCACTGGTTGTTACTACTACCTGACAATTGTGTTGATCTTGGGAACTGCTGCCATCCCTACCCTGCTCTTCCTGGAGGTGCACTGAAGAGACATCACTGTGGTAAGACAAAGTGATATTAGTCTAGGGCTAGGGAGATCTGGGTTCCAGCTCTGTGACAGATTAGCTACTTTTCCTTAGGCAAGTCACCTCAATTCTACAGATGATCATTCAGACTCTGAAATGAGAAAGTTATGCTAGGTCTGTAAGTCCATTATCCAAGAATTGGACCTTAGATTATATCCCTCTGTCCACCAAATAATAGAGTGAAGGAATTTACCGTGTTTCACGGACACTGCATTATTATTATTATGTACTTATTTTTTAACACAAATTGAAGGTTCTGGACTGCATTGAGCTAGTATACTGGCACAATTTTTCCAACAGCATTTGTCACATTTTGGTTTTTTTTTTTTTTTTTCACAGTATTTCAAAATTTTTCATCATATTTATTATGACAAAGAAATCTTTAATCTTACTACCAACAATCTTTAATCTTACTATTGCAAAAAGATAATGACTAGCTAAAGTCTCAGGTGATAGAAATTTTTAGCAGTAAAATATTTTATAAGGGATTAGATCTGGCAGAGAGTGCCTGAAGAACTAAGGATGGAGGTTTCTAACACTGTGCAGGAGGTGGTAACCAAAACCATCCCCAAGAAAAAGAAATACAAGAAGGCAAAGTGGTTGTCTGAGGAGGCTTTATAAATAGTTGAGAAAAGAAGAGAAGTGAAAGGCAACAGAGAAAAGGAAAGATACCTCCAACTGAATGGAAATTTCCAGAGAATAGCAAGGAGAGATAAGAACAACTGAACAACACAAAGAAATAGAGGAAAACAACAGAATGAGAAAGACTAGAGATACCTTCAAGAAAACTGGAGAGATCAAAGGAACATTTTATGCAAAGATTGGCAGAGTCAAGGACAAAAATCTCAAAGGACCTAATCAAAGAAGAGATTAAGAAGAGATGGCAAGAATACACAGAAACACTATACAAAAGAAAGGTCTTAATGACCCAGATATCAATGATGGTGTAGTCATTTGTCTAGAGCCAGACATCTTAGAGTGTAAAGTCAAGTCGGCCTTAGGAAGTATAATTACTACAAACAAAGCTAGTGGAAGTGATGGAAGTGATGAAAAAGGTCCATTTTCATTCCAATCTAAAGAAAGGCAGTGTTCAAACTACCGCACAGTTGCACTCATTTCACATGCTAGCAAGGTAATACTCAAAATTGTCCACGCTAGGCTTCAACAGTATATGAACCAAGAACTTTCAGATGTACAAGCTGGATTTATTTATTTATTTATTTATTTATTTATTTTTTTAAATTACAATACTGTATTTGTTTTGCCATACAATGACATGAATCAGCCACAGGTGAACACAATCTCCCAATGCCGAAGGCCCCTCCCACCTCCCACCCCACACCGTCTACCTGAATCATCCTGTGCACCAGCCCCATGCATCCTGCATCCTGCAATGAACATAGACTGGCACTTCGTTTCTTACAAGATAGTATACATGTTTCAATGCCATTCTCCCAAACCATCCCACCCTCTCCCTCTCCCCCAGAGTCCAAAAGTCCGTTCTATACCTCTGTGTCTCTTTTGTTGTCTCACATATAGGGTCATCATTACTATCTTCTAAATTCCATATATATGTGTCAGTATACTGTATTGGTGTTTTTCTTTCTGGCTTACTTCACTCTGTATAATCGGTTCCAATTTCATCCATCTCATTAGAACTGAGTCAAATTTATTCTTTTTAAGGGCTGAGTAGTACTCCATTGTGTATATGTACCACAGCTTTCTTATCCATTCATCTGCTGATGGACATCTAGGTTGCTTCCATGTCCTGGCTATTATGAACAGTGCTGCGATGAACATTGGGGTACATGTGTCTCTTTCAATTCTGGTTTCCTCGGTGTGTATGCCCAGCAGTGGGATTGCTGGGTCATAAGGCAGTTCTATTTGCAATTTTTTAAGGAATCTCCACACTGTTTTCCAAAGTGGCTGTACTAGTTTGCATTCCCACCAGCAGTGTAAGAGGGTTCCCTTTTCTCCACATCCTCTCCAGCATTTATTGCTTGTAGACTTTTGGATCGCAGCCATTCTGACTGGTGTGAAATGGTACCTCATTGTGGTCTTGATTTGCATTTCTCTGATAATGAGTGATGTTGAACATCTTTTCATGTGTTTGTTAGCCATCCGTATGTCTTCTTTGGAGAAGTGCCTATTTAGTTCTTTGGCCCATTTTTTGATTGGATCGTTTATTTTTCTGGAGTTGAGCTGCATAAGTTGCTTGTATATCTTTGAGATTAGTTGTTTGTCAGTTGTTTCATTTGCTATTGTTTTCTCCCATTCAGAAGGCTGTCTTTTCACCTTGCTTATAGTTTCCTTTGTTGTGCAGAAGCTTTTAATTTTAATTAGATCCCATTTGTTTATTTTTGCTTTTATTTCCAGTATACTGGGAGTTGGATCATAGATGATCCTGCTGTGATTTATGTCGGAAAGTGTTTTGCCTATGTTCTGCTCTAGGAGTTTTATAGTTTCTGGTCTTACATTTAGATCTTTAATCCATTTTGAGTTTATTTTTGTGTATGGTGTTAGAAAGAGGTCTAGTTTCATTCTTTTGCAAGTGGTTGACCAGTTTTCCCAGCACCACCTGTTAAAGAGACTGTCTTTACTCCATTGTATATTCTTGCCTCCTTTGTCGAAGATAAGGTGTCCATAGGTGTGTGGATTTATCTCAGGGCTTTCTATTTTGTTCCATTGATCTATATTTCTGTCTTTGTACCAGTACTATACGGTCTTTATGACTGTGGCTTTGTAGTAGAGCCTGAAGTCAGGCAAGCTGGATTTAGAAAAGGCAGAGGAACCAGAGATCAAGTTGCCAACATCTGTTGGGTCATAAAAAAGTAAGAGAGTTCCCCCAAAAAATCTACTTCTGCTTCACTGACTATGCTAAAGCCTTTGGTTGTGTGGATCACAACAAACTGTGGAAAACTGTTCAAGAGATGGGAACACCATGCCACTTTTCCTGTCTCCCAAGAAACCTGGATACAGGCTAAGACACATCAGTTAAAATTAGACATGGAACAACGTACTAGTTCAAAATTGGGAAAGCAGTATGTCAAAACTGTATACTGGCACCCTATTTATGTAACTTATATGCAAAGTATATCGGTGAAATGTCAGACTGAATGAATCACAAGCTGGAATCAAGATTTCCAGGAGATTTATCAACAGTCTTAGAGATGCAGATAATACCATGCTAATGGCAGAAAGCAAAAAGGAACTAAAGAGTCTCTTGAAAGAGGAGAGTGAAAAAGCTGACAAACTCAACACTCAACAAACTAAGATCATGGCATTTGGTCCTGACACTTCATGGGAAATAGATTGGGGAAAAAAATGGAAACCAAGGAAAATTTTCTTTTCTTGGGCTCCAAAATCACTGTGGATGGGAAATTAAAACATGCCTGCTCCTTGAAAGAAAAGTTATGACAAACCAAGGCAGCATATTAGAAAGCAGAGACATTATTTCACCAACAAAGATCCATCTAACCAAAGCTATGGTTTTTCCAGTAGTCATGTATGGATATGAGAGCTGGACCATAAAGAAGGTTGAGTGTAAAGAACTGATGCTTTTGAACTAAGGTTTTGGAGAAGACTCTTGAGAGCCACTTGGATAGCAAAGAGATCAAACAGTCAATCCTAAAGGAAATCAACCCTGAATATTCATTAGAAGGACTGATGCTGAAGCTGAAGCTCCAATACTTTGATCACCAGATTAAAAAAGCTGACTCATTGGAAAATACCCTGATGATGGGAAAAATTGAGGGCAGGAGGTGAAGAGAGCAACAGAGGATTAAATGGTTGGATAGCATCACTGACTCAATGCACATGAGTTGGTAAACTCTAGTAGATAGTGAAGGACAAGGAAGGCTGGCATGCTGCAGTTCATAAGGCTGCAAAGAGTTGGACAACTTAGTAATTGATCAACAACAACATAATTTTTAATGACTTAGCAACTGAACAACAACATTTTTAGACATAATGCTATTGCTCAAATAATAGACTATAGTGTACACAAAACTTATATGCTCTGGGGAAAAAAAAAAGAATTGACATAACTAACTTTTCTCAATATACGATTAATATTGCAGTGGTACAGAACCAAACCCATACTGTCTCCAAATAGTTACAATCACAAACTCAACTCTTTATAAGTGACATGGTATCCTCATTTTCTGTAAAGTAGGTTGGCAGAAGAGAGAACTTGAAGAAAAGAAAGAACATGGAGACAAATCAGACAATTTGGAACAAAAAAGCTGCCTTTGGCAAATGATTCGTCAGCAGTTCTATCTGACAAGTTGAGTTGAAGATTAATGAAAGCCCTCTGGTTCCATAACTTTATCGTCTTAAAGAGGAGATTTTAGCACTGAATCAGTTGAGCCTGGCCACAGTTATAATTCACTACACTTGAAAATGGATGGCCCTTCCAAGACACACTCTTCCTTCTTTGCTTATATCAGCCTAGCATACAAGAAGTGAAAAAGTTTCCAGTCCAGAATAAGCCTAAAACTTTTATTCAGGAAATGCTAATGTGGGATTAAGTTTAATATGCCAACCTATCTTTAATAGCTCAACTGCTGATTTAATTTGTCTCTCCTTTTAATTTTTACATTCTTCTAAACAGCTGGTTCAGTTTTCCAACTAACCAACTCCTCTGTTTTAGTCAGTGCCTATAAGAAGTATCCACGAACATAAAGAGCTTTAGATTCACCATTTGAGTATTTTCTATTGTGCCCACATATTGCTATTTTAATAAGAGGACTGCTTTATAGAACTGCTCTAATTATAGGTCTGTTGCAATAAGACAGAATTAAGAGACATTAGTTTCCAGCTCATTAGCTTACTCTTCATCAACCATTTTGGATTTTTAATACACAGGACAGGATATATGCATGTTTGTGTATGAGGCTGTGGAGAGACCCCCCAAAAAAAGAAAAGGGAAACTTCTCAGAGGAAGCAGATTCTGAGATGTGTAAAATCCATCATCCTGCACTCCTCCTTCCAGATAGCCACTAATTTAATCATAAGCCCCTGATGTTGTTAGGTATATCACTAAACAAGGATGAGATTAATATAAGTAAATATTAAGAAAAGAAATAAAATGTAAAGGAAAGATTTCAGATAATTCCCAGCACAGACAGACAGTAAGACCTGAAAATTTATCAGAAACAGAGAGACAGGGTCTTCAATAAGAATTTTTTTTTTAATTTCAGTTTCATTTATGGATAATATCAATTATCTTGAACTGCACATCTAAATGTACCAAAAATAAAACCAGTTGTTTGTACTATTCTTTCTCAAGGAAGCACTGTCAAGAGTTTGTTTGTTTGTTTGTTTGTTTTTCCCAAAATCAGTGCTTGCCAATGTGTACTCATCCCAGATAATGATATCAAAAGTATGAAAAGCACTACAAAAGCAAATATTACCAGGAGGTCTAATGTTATCACCTGAGCAGTTTTTCTCTTCTCATCTGGTTATACTTTATTTATCTATGCTGTATAATTTTGTTTAGAATAGGATAGATTCAAGGCTTAATTAGTAATATTTAATTCACTTCCTGCACAAGCTTAAACCAATTAATTATTATCTTTCTAGTCTTAATAGCAATGCTAAACTTAGCTCAATTTTTGACCACATTTCTCAGGATCACTTTGACTTACCCTAATCCTAAAATCTAGTAATTCTATATTTAGAACTCTGCACTTCATCACTGACTCAATGGACATGAATCTGGGTAAACTGCGGGAGTTGGTGGAGGCCTGGAATGCTGCAGTTCATGGGATCGCAGAGTCGGACATGACTGAGTGACTGAACTGAACGGAACTGAACACAGAGGATATAGTAAAAATTGGAACTAGCATTTACATGAAAGGATGCAAATTTCAGTTTTTTCTATTTGTAATTGTGAAAATTGGGAATTAAATGATACAAGTAGCAGTTAAATTAATTATACTTTCCATAAACAAAAATGAAATAACTTTATAAAATTGTATTTTCAAAGAATTTTTAATGACATGGGAAATACTCATGATATTTGGGTTTGTTTTTTTTTTTTTTTGATATTTGGGTTTAAATTAAAAATATTTAATGTTGTTTTTGTTCATTCTTTCAGCTGTGTCTGATATTTTGTAACCCATACAGCACACCAGGCTTCCCTTTCCTTCACCATGTCCCAGAGCATGCTCAAACTCATGTCCATCAAGTCAGTAATACCATCTAACCATCTAATCCTCTGTTGTCCCCTTCTCCTCTTGCCTTCAATCTTCCCCAGCATCAGAGTCTTTTCCAATGAGTCAGTTCCTCACATCAGATGGCCAAAATATTGGAGCTTCAGCTTCAGCATTAGTCTTTTTAGTGAATATCCAGGGTTGATTTCCTTTAATACTGACTGGTTTGACCTCTTTGCAGTCCAAAGGACTCTCAAGAGTCTTCTCCAACACCACAGTTCAAAAGCATCAATTCTTCAGTGTTCAGCCTTCTCTATGGTTCAACTCTCACATCCATACATGAGTACTGGAAAAACCATACCTCTGACTAGACGGACCTTTGTTGGCAAAGTAATGTTTCTGTTTTATAATATGTTATCTAGGTGTCATAGCTTTACTTCCAAAGAGCAAGCATCTTTTAATTTCATTGTTGCAGTCACCATCTGCAGTGATTCTTCAGCCCAATAAATTAAAGTCATTAACCATTTCCATTTTTTACCCATCTATTTGCCATGAGGTGATGGGAGTAGATGCCATAATCTTAGTTTTTTGAATGTAGAGTTTTAAGCCAGCTTTTTCACACTCCTCTTCCATTTTCATCAAGAAGTTTTTGGTTCTTCTTCATTTTCTGCCATAATGGTGGTGTCATCTATATACCTGAGACTAATGATATTTCTCCCAAGAATCTTGATTCCAGCTGGTGCTTCATCCAGGCCGGCATTTCACATGATGTACTCTGTATATAAACTAAATAAGCATATAAACTAAATAAGCAATATGCATCCTTGACATACTCCTTTCCCTATTCAGAACCAGTCTGTTATTCCATGTCCAGTTTTAATTGCTTTTATTGACTAACATCAGTTCAGTTCAGTTCAGTTTAGTCGCTCAGTCGTATCTGACTCTTTGTGACCCCATGAATCGCAGCACGCCAGGCCTCCCTGTTCATCACTATCTCCCGGAGTACACCCAGACTCACATCCACCGAGTCCATGATGCCATCCAGCCATCTCATCCTCGGTTGTCCCCTTCTCCTCCTGCCCCCAATACCTCCCAGCATCAGAGTCTTCTCCAATGAGTTAACTCTTCATATGAGGTGGCCAAAGTACTGGAGTTTCAGCTTCAGAATCATTCCTTCCAAAGAAATCCCAGGGCTGATCTCCTTCAGAATGGATTGGTTGGATCTCCTTGCAGTCCAAGGGACTCTCAAGAGTCTTCTACAACACCACACTTCAATAGCATCAATTCTTCGGCACTCAGCCTTCTTCACAGTCCAACTCTCACGTCCATACATGACTAGTGGAAAAACCATAGACTTGACTAGAAGGACCTTACTCGGCAAAGTAAGGTCTCTTCTTTTCAATATGCTATGTAGGTTGGTCATAACTTTTCTTCCAAGGAGTAAGCGTCTTTTAATTTCATGGTTGCAGTCACCATCTGCAGTGATGTTGGAGCCCAAGAAAATAAAGTCTGACACTGTTTCCACTGTTTCCCCATCTATTTCCCATGAAGTGATGTGATTGGATGCCATGATTGCCATTTTCTGAATGTTGAGCTTTAAGCCAACTTTTTCACTCTCCTCTTTCACTTTCATCAAGAGGCTTTTAAGCTCCTTTTCACTTTCTGCCATAAGGGTGGTGTCATCTGCATATCTGAGGTTATTGATATTTCTCCCAGCAGTCCTGATTCCAGCTTGTGTTTCCTCTAGACCAGCATTTCTCACGATGTACTCTGCATATAATTAATAAGCAGGGTGACAATATACAGCCTTGTCGTACCCCTTCTCCTATTTGGAACCAGTCTGTTGTTCCATGTTCTGTTCTAACTGTTGCTTCCTAACCTGCAAACAGATTTCTCAAGAGGCAAGTTAGATGGTCTGGTATTCCCATCTCTCTCAGAATTTTCCACAGTTTATTGTGATCCATACAGTCAAAAGCTTTGGCATAGTCAATAAAGCAGAAATAGGTGTTTTTTTCTGGAACTCTCTTGCTTTTTCGATGATCCCGTGGATGTTGGCAACCTGATCTTTGGTTCCTCTGCCTTTTCTAAAACCAGCTTGAACATCAGGGAGTTCATGGTTCATGTATTGCTGAAGCCTCCCTTACAGAATTTTGAGCATTACCTTACTAGCATGTGAGATGAGTGCAATTGTGCGGTAGTTTGAGTATTCTTTGGCATTGCCTTTCTTTGGGATTGGAATGAAAACTGACCTTTGCTAGTCCTGTGGCCACTGCTGAGTTTTCCGAATTTTCTGGCATATTGAGTGCTGCAATTTCACTGCATCATCTTTCAGGATTTTAAACAGCTCAATTGGAATTCCATCACCTCCACTAGCTTTGTTCATAGTGATGCTTTCCAAGACCCACTTGACTTCACATTCCAAGGTATCTGGTTCTAGATGAGTGATCACATCATCATGATTATCTGGGTCATGAAGATCTTTTTTGGTACAGTTCTTTCATGTATTCTTGCCACCTCTTATTAATATCTTCTGCTTCTGTTAGGTCCAGACCATTTCTGTCCTTTATCAAGCCCATCTTTGCATGAAATGTTCCCTTGGTATCTCTAATTTTCTTGAAGAGATCTCTAGTCTTTCCCATTCTGTTCTTTTCCTCTATTTTTTTGTATTGATCACTGAAAAAAGCTTTCTTATCTCTTCTTGCTATTGTTTGGAACTCTGCATTCAGATGCTTATATATTTCCTTTTCTCCTTTGCTTTTCACCTCTCTTCTTTTCACAGCTATTTTTAAGGCCTCCCCAGACAGCCATTTTGCTTTTTTGCATTTCTTTTCCATGAGGATGATCTTGATCCCTGTCTCTTGTACAGTGTCATGAACCTCATTCCATAGTTCATCAGGCACTCTATCTGTCAGATCTAGGCCCTTAAATCTATTTCTCACTTCCACTGTATAATTATAAGGGATTTGATTGAGGTCATACCTGAATGGTCTAGCGGTTTTGTAAACCTAATCAGAGAGACAGATAACTTATATATTTAGAATATGAATGTATATATGTGTGTATATATATTTACCAAAAAATGTTAAACATAAAAAATATATTAGTTGCTCTAAGCAATAGTGTTTTGAATGATTTTAAAATTTTTGTTATATTTATTGTATTTTCTAAGTTTTTCATAACTTAGATTTTCTACATTTATAAAGAAAAATAATTTTAAGTTTCTCTCAGTCACAGTATTGACCCATTGCTCCAGGCTTTACTTATCTCATTATGGTTTGAATTAGATCTGTATCATATCACCTGGTTCACCTCAGTAGATATTTTAAAAATGCAGATTGCAAGGCCCCATCTCTGAACTAATCTGGGGTGAACTTCTTTAGGGATGAAAACAGGGAATCAACACGGGTTTTGATCATTAAGAAGAGTTTTTAAATTGTGATCTAAATAACAAATGCAAATGCCTCATTCTCTAATCACAGAATGTCAGGGCTGGCAGGGATATTAGATGCCATCTATTACAGAAGCCATGTTTTTTTCAGTAACGGAAATTAGGCCACAAACTGAATATTCACACACTTAGGACATCAGTCCAAGTCACTTGATTTCAAATGTTCTCTGACTTAATATCATGCATCCTTAAGTTAAACCCTCTGAGTTTATGACTATATTCTAGAACCATTTATAATCTGGCTTCTTTCCTAAAGCAACAAAGACATTGGCCTATTTTTTTCTTGTCTTTTTTTTTTTTTTTTTTTTACAGTAGTAAGTATTCTCTGAAGGATGGAATAGAAACCTCACCTCACAGCATTTCAGCCAGCTGCCAGTCCACAGAGACAAATTCAGAACTACTGTCTACTTGAGTCAAACCCAGATCCCTTGAAGTAAAAAGATTTTTGCTTTCCTAGACATCTGAAATAAGGTTAAAGTTAAAATATGAAGTAAGTGAAAATGGCCATGGATTATTTAATGTATATTATTCATGGTAAAGTGTATTTATGGAAAAAAAAACAAAAGCCTCTATAAATGTAGAAAATAAGATCAAAAATTTTAATTTGAATCAATAGTGAATAGAGAACTGATGAAGCTATTAAGAACTGGGTTTAGATATAACTACAGAGATTAATTTACTGTAAATAAAGCCCTAGAGTAGGACCACTAGAAAACAGTAGAGAAATAATGAAGCTTTATTCACTAGCAGCAGATCAGTCTGAAAGTGAGACAGCACTGTGCTGTCTGTCTCAAGTCTTCTGCCTAGATTTACCAAAATAACATCTTTAACCTACTGCTCATAAGCTATGTCCTGGGTATAGAGAAATAGAGAATTTTGGTGCTTTCTCTGAAACAAAGCACAGACTGTCTCCATTCTGCAATAAACCAAATGGGTTATGAGGCTTCTGGTGTTCTGCTGTCCCCTAGCTTCTTCCCCTTCCTTTGCTACTGACTGACACAGCGGCAGGTGTAAGACTTGATCCTGAGGCTGTGTGGCATTAGACCAAGACTATGGAAGGGGATATAATAGGTTCCAAGTCTTTCACCACTGTGCCTTAGGATGAAAACAGATGCAAATCGTCTCTAGAGGGAAGCACCCTCAATCTAGTGTCCTAAGATTCTCACAGGTTAAATTTAACCAAAAATGAACTTTTTAAACACAAGATCACAGAATTAAAGGAAAAAAAAAAATCTCCTTCTCCCTGCTTCTCATAGGGATAAGCAGGCAGACATGGAGGAAAGGCTATGTGAGGACATAAAGGCTGGCTGGAAAAAAAAAAAAAAATTCTGGTCTCCCTTCAGATGTTCAGTCCACCCAGGTGGCTTTTAACTATATTTACTAATGGATTGAAACAGGATCTTTTTCTTCTAGTAAAAAGAACCAAGGTGGAATAGGAAACATGTCTACTCCAGATTTAATTAATCTGGCAGTTCAGCTCTCACACATTCTAGCTGAGTCACCTAAAGGAAGGCAGATAAAATTTCTAATCATCAGCTCCAGCAGTTGAAGGCCCCTAAATAAAACCAATTAAAAAAAATAGTTCTGGCTATCATCGCAAAGAGTCAGGACACTGGAAAATAGAGTTAAAAATTTAAGCATTTTAGGCACCTTCAGCCTTCTAATCAGACTTTTCAACATCCTCTCAGTTTTAATGGTAGGGCTTTGAGGAAGTACAGGGGCTCTTCCTAGTCCTCCCTCTTATCTGCCTTGGAGGAACATTTCTCCAGACTGGGGGTGAATTTCTTCCAGTCTTAATTGACACAAGAGCCACATTCTGCTTTCAACCCCACTGTTATAAAGCAGCCCTGCCTTAGAGTACTAAAACCATTCACATAGTTTGGATCTTGATGAACTTCAAGAGGTTTCTGTTTCTGAATCTATTCCCTTTTGTTTTGGTTCTATGAGAGATCTACATCCTTTTCTTCTTAGTTCCTCCAGCCCTATCCATTTATCAGGTTGAGACTTCTTAGAGAAGTGCTATGATAGAATTTCTTCAACGAGGAACCAATTCTAGAATTTGACAACTGACATCAAAATAGCCAACCAGGCTACTTGTATTTCTTCCATTTATGATAATACTAAAGCTATTTCTCAAAATAGTGACCATTTTGTCTCTATTGAATTGACTGCCAATCTCCTTATGAGCAAAATCTCCACCTGATATTGGAAAATTTCACAGCACATCTCCCATCAAGATTCAAATAAATGACTCAAAATCTCCTTCCAGAATTAATGAATATCCTATAAGTAAAGAAGTTTTTCAAGGCATACAGCCTTAATAGAAGACTACATGCCTCAAGAATTCAATATTCTTTGTACTAGTCCCTGTGTAATTCTTATTTTATTAGTGAGAAAATCTAAAGGCTGAGGTTGCAGATTTGTCCAGGACCTGTGAGCAAGAAACAGTTATCCTTCAACAACATACTGTTCCTAACACTCACACATAACTAACATCCATTACCATGTGAAGTAATTTGTAATTGATTTATGGAGTGTGTTATTCAGTACTCCAGTTGATGAAGCTAGCCAATTCATTTTTGCCTTCACTTGGGAAGAAAAACAATTCATCTGGACAGTAATGCCTCAGGATATACAAATATCCCTTATTTCTCACAAATTCTGAAGGCTGATCTGGATCATATAAAGTTCCCTAGGGTTCTACTTCATTGCAATATGTGAATGCTTTTCTTCTTTGCTCTCCTTCTCAAGCCTCATCATAGTAAGACAGCAGCCACTTGCTAGAAATTTTAGCCTTAAAGAAATAAAAGGTCACAGAAGAAAAACTGCAGATTGCCCAACCCAGGTTCAATACATAGTGTGTGTGTTATCAGAACAAAGGCTACACCTAGATCCGCATAGACTTTATGGTGTCCTCAGTTTCCTAAAACCCCAAACTAATGTTTTCTTGGGCTATCTGGTTATTGCCAAAATTGGATCCCAAATTTCTCTCTTATGGCCAAATCTCTGTTTTACTTAATAACAAATCCAAGCCAGTTTTATGGGAAGAAGTGCATGACATAGCTTTTAAGGCTTTAAAAGAGAGTTTGATAAAGCCACCCGACCTCAGACATTTCAAATATCAGATTCCCATTTCCCTTTTGATGAAAAGAAAAGGAACACCCTTGAAGTGCTCACTGAAAAATACAGAGACTACCACTGACCCATGGGGAATGATAGCCAGCAACAGGACCCTGTAGCACAGAGTTGCCCCCAGCCCACCTGCCTTACAGCCATTACTGCCACTGCCCTTTTGGTTAAAGTCACTAGGATAATCATAGTAGGATCCCCTTTAACTGCATTTGTGCCTTATGCAGTAGAAGTTCTAAATTCTCATCACAGTCAACATTCCTTAGACAGTTGCCTCATGCATGAAGTTCTTCTGTTAATTCATCTTCACTTTTTTCTTTTTTACCATTTTAAACCTTAACCTAGTTACTGGTCTCCTCTCCATCACCAACAAACTACCTCAAAACTGCTTAACACTGAGGGACTGCATCCTGAGTCCTCATGATGATCTGTAGGAGAGTCCTTTAAGTAATGCTGACTTGTCACCATTCAGTGATGGTTCTTGTTTCAGAGGTGGCAATGGCAAATACAGTGCTGGGTACGCTACTGCAACTCCTTTTGATGTTGTGAGGCCGCATCTTTACCTATGGCTGCTTCGTCTCAACAGGCTGAATTATACACTCTTACATAGGTCTGCACTTGAGTCAAGGACAAAACTGCCAATATTTATACTGATGCTAGAAAAGCTTTTGGAGTAATTCATGATTTTTAATGCTGTGGAAACAAAGTGACTTCCTCACTTCCAGTGAAAATAAAATTTAAAATGGCCCCTAAGTTCAGGAATTACTGAATGCAATACTTTTAACTGTCCTTTAGCCATTACTAAGATTCCAGGAAATTCTAAACTTAGACTCTCTGAAAGCTAAGGAAAATACTTTGCTGACATTTCTGCAAAGAATGGTTCCCTTAGAGGGGCCAGCAGCAGCCAAACCTCTGTCATGATCCAAAGGGATATTCCCCCAAATGATAACTTTAAAAACTTGGCTAGAGTTAAGCCCTACAATTGGCCTCAGAAAAGGAAAAACAATATTGGAAATTCAAGAATTATTGATTTGATAAAAGGAGATAGCTCTGATCTGGACCAAATAACAATCTAGTCCTACTAGAGAAACTATAAAATTCCCACTCCATACCATGTACATGCATTAAACTATTGTTCTACTGACAAAATGATAGCATTTACTCATCAATTTTGATAGAAAACACTAAGAAGGCCACAAAAACACTAAGAAGGCCACTTGTCCCACTTGTCCAAATTACAATCCAAAGAAGCTGATTTATACTGCTCTTAGACACTTTAAATCACCTAATGGACCATTTAAGTTCCAACAAACAAATTTCACTGAACCTCTCACATCTTATGGATATAAATACATTTTGTTCACATTCTATATGCTTCCACATTGGACCAAAGTCTTCCTTTGCAAATAAGCTACTGCATCTTCTGTGGTTAAAATCCTTTTGGAAAAGATTATTCTCACCTAAGTAACTCCTCTGGAACTTCAAGGTGACAGATGAATTTATTTTACTGGTCAAGTGTTACTGAGTCCAATCTTGTTCTTCTCTCTGCATGACAGGCCAATGTATCAGAGACAAGGTGTTGAGACAGGAATATGACTTTATTGGGAAAGCCAGGTGACCAAGAAGATAACAGACTAATGTCTCAAAATAACCCACTTGTCAGGGTCTGAATGCCGGTTTCTTTTACAGAAGAGAGAGAGGGAGGATTAAGGAAGTAAAGCAAAACGGCCATTATCGTGCAAATCTCTCCTGGAATGGCCAACTTCTGGGACGGAATGTGTTAATCTCTTCTTTTTTGCAGCCATTCACAGTGATAGCTCAGATGGTAAAGCAACTGCCTACAATGCGGGAGATCTGGGTTCGATCCCTGGGTTGGGAAGATCTCCTGGAGAAGGAAATTGCAACCACTCCAGTACTCTTGCCTAGAAAATCCCATGGACCGAGGAGCCTGGTAGGCTACAGTCCATAGAGTTGCAAAGAGTCTAACATGATTGAGTGGCTTTACTTCACAGATGGGAAGGGTCAGATTATCTCCCAGTGAGCTAAACAAAGGCGCTTTAGTTAAACAGTCAGGCAAGGAGCTAGATTCCTTGAGGCAGGCTATTATGTATGACTGTAAAAATGAAAGCGATGACAACTAAAGGTTAAAGTCACAAACATATTCAACGAGGAGTCAGAATTGGCTCTTTCCTGCAACAAGGTACTTCAATTATAAGTGCTTTCTGACCAGTTTCACAATACTTTACTGTGCTTACTACCTTCAGTCTTCAGTCAGTCAGTTCAGTTGCTCAGCCATGTCTGACTTTTTGCTGACTTCAGTCCTCTGGTAGAGTCAAATGCACTAACAGCATCATTAAGAATCAATGGTAAAACTGGTAGAGGACCCTCCATGTATTTTGGCCAAAAGTACTGCTGTTGGTTCTTCTAAATCTTAGATCCATCCCTTTTAAATTCATAAACTCTCATCATTGAGATAGTCACAGGATATCCAATACACTTGGTTCCCATTTACTTTGACCTACAACTTATGAAAGGAGACATATTCTGATATTGCAAAGGTCTAATTGCTTCTATTAAAAGTAACTGTTTTGGTAGAACAATCCTTTCACAGTGTAACTTCAGGAGACAAAGAGTTTAAGCATCACACTTGGAAGCCTGGAGATTTCATCTACTGGATCCTATTGGAATCTTGTTGTCACACCTTTGATGATGACAATGTTTCAGATGACATCTAGTGTCCATGATCCTGATAACATACCAACTTTAGATAAAAGATCCTGAGAGTTCTCACTTAATCCTCCTTATTGCTTTAATGTTACCTCAAAAGGCTTATAATTTTCCCCTCCAATGTGAGACTCTACACCAAGGGGAGGTCATTCTTGGGATTGAGGGAGAAAAAGCCACTGAAAAATGGAATACCTAATTTTGATCAGCCATCTTTTCAAAGAAAGATCTTGATCAAAAAGGACAATGTAAAAATAATAATAATTCAGGCACAACCTGGAGAAAATGAGGCCTCAGTTCCAGACTACTACAATAAAATAAAAATCACAATATACTGAGTAACATGAATATTTTATTTCCCAGTGCGTATAAAAATTGTGTATACTCTACTAAGTATTTTGTCTTTAAAAATGTGTACCTTAATTTTAAAAATACTTTACTGTCAAAAAATGCTAACCATCATCTGAGTCTTCAACAAGTCATAATCTTTTCATAATAGCAACATCAAAGATCTTAGATCACCATTAAATAGTATAATAATTTTAAATATTGCAAGAATTTCCAAAATGTGACACAAAGACATGAAGTGAGCAAACACTGTTGGAAAAAAAGTGCCAAAAGACTTGTTCAATATAAGGTTGTCACAAACCTTCACATTATAATAAAAAAAATATATATACTATCTGTAAAAGACTATAAAACAAGGTATGCCTATAAATAGAAACCTTTATCATGTAAGAGTCAAGAAGCCTGATGGTAGAGCTCTCACGCATGACAATAACAGAGCCCAAGAGAAAGAAGATATTCCTCTTCCTTCCTAGTAAGTCCTCAGCCAATGAAACTCTTTGTCTGCTATGCTGCTAAGTCACTTCAGTTGTGTCTGACTCTGTGCAACTCCAGAGTTGGCAGCCCACCAGGCTCATCCATCCCTGGGATTCTCCAGGCAAGAACACTGGAGTGGGTTGTCATTTCCTTCTCCAATGCATGCAAGTAAAAAGTAAAAGTGAAGTCACTCAGTTGTGTCCAATTCTTAGTGACCCCCATGGACTGCAGCCTACCAGGGATTTTCTAGGCAAGAGCACTGGAGTGGGGTGCCATTGCCTTCTCTGTAGTTTACTATAGCCCTCCCAAATTCCTTTTCCCCTTTATAAAAGTGCTCTACTTCCACTGCTGCACAGGGACTTACAAGTGACTTGCCATGGCTGCACATCCCAAAGTGCAATTTTCTTCTGATACTGAATAAATCTTTTTTTTTTTTTTTGGCTAGACCAATAACTAGCAGTGTTTTTTTTTTTTTTTTTTTAGGTCAACACAACTCAGTTAAAATGATTGTTCATAATGTCTAAAAGTCAAACAAAAATAATTTCCTTTTTTAATGTCATTACTGATATTCTTTAAAATGAAGAAAGTGCAGCTCTGAAGATTAAGTCACTTGCTCAAGATTATGTACTAGTAAAAAGCAGAGATGGGATTCAAATGCATGCCTTTCTGGCTTCAGAGCCAATTTTATTACAATCATTTTAAATCTGGTTTTGTTCTTTTCTTTCTTAATATCATTCAGTGATTCCCCTTAATTTAATCTCTTATCTGTTCATTAATTCAAATATTTAAGTGCCTAGTATGTACCATACCTTATCTATGAATGACAGACACAGCCTCTAATCTAATGATCTTATGATAATTATGAGATAAAAGGAAATGACAGATAAAACATTAAATTGAAGTAGAGGGTGAATATATACAGAAAGAACACTTAACATTGACTTGGAGGGTGAGAGAAAGTTCTGGAGGAGGAGTTATATTAATTAATGAAAAAATAACAGTGAAAGCAAAGGGGAGAGTCTGTGATGCAATTTCTCTAAAATCTGAACATTCATGACATGTTACCTCAGTCTGATGAGAAGTGGAGTAGGAGGGAATCTCATAAGAGATGAAACTAAGGAGAAAAGCAGAGGCTACATAAAGAATTTATGAGCCCTGTATAGCAGTTTGAGCTTAAAACCCCAGCAGATAGGAAGCCATTAAACATGCTTTTAAGTGAGGGGGTGAAATTATTATATTTGCATTTTATTGAAAAGATCCATCTGGCTAAAGCAGGGGCGAGAGAGGTAAAAAAACAAAAACAAAACAAAACAAAACAAAAAAACCCTCAAGCCCAATCAGAAGATTGTTCCACTAGTTAGATAAAAGACTTGAAATACACATGGAAGGACAATATGTAGGCATTAGTAAGCCATAGGAGAGACTTCCCTGGTTGTCCAGTGGTTAAGAATCCACCTGCCAATTCAGGGGACACAGGTTTGATACCTGTGGCAGATTCATGTTGATGTATGGCAAAACCAATACAATATTATAAAGTAATTAACTCCAGTTAAAATAAATAAATTTATATTAAAAAAATAAAGAACTAAGATCCAACATGTCATATGGTGCAGCCAAAAAATATTTTTTTAAAGCTGCAGGAGAAAGGAATCAAGGTATAAAGAATAATACCCAGGTTTCTGGATGCATGGTACCACTACATATGTAGATGGGGAAATATAGGAGGAGTTCATGGTAGAGAGTAGGATATCAAGGGAAGCCAGGGAGCTCGTTGCTTTGGCCTTCAGTTCAGTTTAGTCCCTTAGTCATGTCCAAATGTTTGAAACTCATGCCACGCTTCCCTGTCCATCACCAGTTCCCAGAGCTTGCTCAAACTCATGTCCATCGAGCCATCCAACCATCTCATCCTCTGTCATTTCTTCCTGCCTTCAATCTTTCCCAACATTAGGGTCTTTTACAGTAAGACAGTTCTTCTCATCAGGTGGCCAAAGTATTGGAGCTTCAGCTTTAATGATTGTTCATAATGTCTAAAAGTCAAACAAAAATAATTTCCTTTTTTAATGTCATTACTGATATTCTTTAAAATGAAGAAAGTGCAGCTCTGAAGATTAAGTCACTTGCTCAAGATTATGTACTAGTAAAAAGCAGAGATGGGATTCAAATGCATGCCTTTCTGGCTTCAGAGCCAATTTTATTACAATCATTTTAAATCTGGTTTTGTTCTTTTCTTTCTTAATATCATTCAGTGATTCCCCTTAATTTAATCTCTTATCTGTTCATTAATTCAAATATTTAAGTGCCTAGTATGTACCATACCTTATCTATGAATGACAGACACAGCCTCTAATCTAATGATCTTATGATAATTATGAGATAAAAGGAAATGACAGATAAAACATTAAATTGAAGTAGAGGGTGAATATATACAGAAAGAACACTTAACATTGACTTGGAGGGTGAGAGAAAGTTCTGGAGGAGGAGTTATATTAATTAATGAAAAAATAACAGTGAAAGCAAAGGGGAGAGTCTGTGATGCAATTTCTCTAAAATCTGAACATTCATGACATGTTACCTCAGTCTGATGAGAAGTGGAGTAGGAGGGAATCTCATAAGAGATGAAACTAAGGAGAAAAGCAGAGGCTACATAAAGAATTTATGAGCCCTGTATAGCAGTTTGAGCTTAAAACCCCAGCAGATAGGAAGCCATTAAACATGCTTTTAAGTGAGGGGGTGAAATTATTATATTTGCATTTTATTGAAAAGATCCATCTGGCTAAAGCAGGGGCGAGAGAGGTAAAAAAACAAAAACAAAACAAAACAAAACAAAAAAACCCTCAAGCCCAATCAGAAGATTGTTCCACTAGTTAGATAAAAGACTTGAAATACACATGGAAGGACAATATGTAGGCATTAGTAAGCCATAGGAGAGACTTCCCTGGTTGTCCAGTGGTTAAGAATCCACCTGCCAATTCAGGGGACACAGGTTTGATACCTGTGGCAGATTCATGTTGATGTATGGCAAAACCAATACAATATTATAAAGTAATTAACTCCAGTTAAAATAAATAAATTTATATTAAAAAAATAAAGAACTAAGATCCAACATGTCATATGGTGCAGCCAAAAAATATTTTTTTAAAGCTGCAGGAGAAAGGAATCAAGGTATAAAGAATAATACCCAGGTTTCTGGATGCATGGTACCACTACATATGTAGATGGGGAAATATAGGAGGAGTTCATGGTAGAGAGTAGGATATCAAGGGAAGCCAGGGAGCTCGTTGCTTTGGCCTTCAGTTCAGTTTAGTCCCTTAGTCATGTCCAAATGTTTGAAACTCATGCCACGCTTCCCTGTCCATCACCAGTTCCCAGAGCTTGCTCAAACTCATGTCCATCGAGCCATCCAACCATCTCATCCTCTGTCATTTCTTCCTGCCTTCAATCTTTCCCAACATTAGGGTCTTTTACAGTAAGACAGTTCTTCTCATCAGGTGGCCAAAGTATTGGAGCTTCAGCTTCAGCATCAGTCCTTCCAGTAAATATTCAGGACTTATTTCCTTGAGGATTGACTGGTTGGGTCTCCTTGTAGTCCAAGGGACTCTCAAGAGTCTTCTCCAACACCACAGTTCAAAAGCACTAATTCTTCGGTGCTCAGCTTTCCTTATGTTCCAACTCTCACATCCTTAAATGACTACTGGAAAAACCATAGCTTTGACTAGATGGAACCTTGTCTACACAGTCATATTTCTGCATTTTAATATGTTGTCTAGGGTGATCACAGCTTTTCTTTCAAAGAACAAGCATCTTTTATTTTCAAGGCTGCTGTCACCATCTGCAGTGATTTTGGAGCCCAAGAATATACAAAATCTGTCACTGTTTCCACTGTTTCCCAATCTATCTAACATGAAGTGATGGGAACCAATGCCATGATCTTCACTTTTTGAATGTTGAGTTTTAAGCTAGTTTTTTCACTCTCCTGTTTCACTTTCATCAAGAGGATTTTTAATTCCTCTTTGCTTTCTGCCATAAGAGTGGTGTCATCTGCATATCTGAGGTTATTGATATTTCTCCCAGCAATCTTGATTCCAGCTTGTGCTTCATCCAGCCTGGCATTTCACATGATATACTATATACATAATTTAAATAAGCAGAGTGACAATATACACTCCTGATGTACTCCTTTCCCAATTTGGAACCAGTGAATTGTTCAATGTCCAGTCCTAACTGTTGCTTCTTGGTCTGAGTATAGATTTCTCAGGAGGCAGGTAAGGTGTTCTGGTATTCCCATCTCTTTAATAATTTTCCACAGTTTGTTGTCATCCAAAGAGTCAAAGGCTTTGGTGTAGTCAATAAAGCAGAAGTAGATATTTTCTGGATTCTTTGGTCTTAGGCTAAGCTTCAAGTGTCTTTGAGATATTTAAATTAACATGGCAGAAATGTAATAGGATATTAATTCCAATTCAAAGACAATCTTCTGAGCAACTGCTAATTGTACTCTATGTGAGGCACTGAGGATACAGAATAAAGAAAAAATAATACGATGTAGAATTTTAGAATAAGGCATGCTTTTTTTTTTTTTAATCTGCCCTCAGGATCCTTACCATCTAGTAAGGAATATATAAGTAGAACAACTAATTACATGTGCACTGATGAATGCTATGAAAGGGTAAGTATAAAAGGGCTCAGGAGATGGAACTTTATTTGAAGGTGTCAAAGAAGAAGGCCTCCTTAAAAACTTATATGAAACTTTGTGTGTGTGGGGGGCATGTTTTATAGTTTGTGGAACTTTAGTTTCTTGACTTGAGGATGGAACTGGGGCCCTGCAAGTGAGAGCACCAAGTCCTAACCACTAGACAACTAGGGAATTCTGATATGAAACTTTTAAATAAATTTCATCATTTGTTTTAAATTGCATGTCTCATCTTTAAATGTCAAACCCGCTTAAGTTTTATTTTAAATTTGTTTTCATAATACAACATGTCAAACTAGCAAGATCTTAAGCTTTAAAAGGTACTATAGTTTCAAGAACAAGAATCCAAAGGGTATGCACATAAACTACTTTACTTTTGCAATTTACTAATTGATTTCTATGGGCCAGTTATACAATTCTCTACAATTCTGTTTACAGAATTGTATATAATCATACAATTCTGAATGATACAATTCATAGTATCAGTTATACAATTCTGATAATATGTAACATAGTATCAGATATGTTACACAAGTAGTAAGAGGTGAAAATGACTAATGCAAATTATTTGAGCTCCGATTTAGAATTTTAATCATTGCCTTGATCAGACAGACATTAGACCATTGTTTTAGAAAGTTTATGATCTGGTAGTTGTCACGATCAGATTTCCCAGGTGGTACAGTCGTAAAAAAATTCACCTGCCAATGCAGAAGACACAAGAGATGTGGTTTCAATCCCTGGGTCAAGAAGATCCCCTGGAGGAGGAAATGGCAACCTACTCCAGTAATATATACATAATTTAAATAAGCAGAGTGACAATATACACTCCTGATGTACTCCTTTCCCAATTTGGAACCAGTGAATTGTTCAATGTCCAGTCCTAACTGTTGCTTCTTGGTCTGAGTATAGATTTCTCAGGAGGCAGGTAAGGTGTTCTGGTATTCCCATCTCTTTAATAATTTTCCACAGTTTGTTGTCATCCAAAGAGTCAAAGGCTTTGGTGTAGTCAATAAAGCAGAAGTAGATATTTTCTGGATTCTTTGGTCTTAGGCTAAGCTTCAAGTGTCTTTGAGATATTTAAATTAACATGGCAGAAATGTAATAGGATATTAATTCCAATTCAAAGACAATCTTCTGAGCAACTGCTAATTGTACTCTATGTGAGGCACTGAGGATACAGAATAAAGAAAAAATAATACGATGTAGAATTTTAGAATAAGGCATGCTTTTTTTTTTTTTAATCTGCCCTCAGGATCCTTACCATCTAGTAAGGAATATATAAGTAGAACAACTAATTACATGTGCACTGATGAATGCTATGAAAGGGTAAGTATAAAAGGGCTCAGGAGATGGAACTTTATTTGAAGGTGTCAAAGAAGAAGGCCTCCTTAAAAACTTATATGAAACTTTGTGTGTGTGGGGGGCATGTTTTATAGTTTGTGGAACTTTAGTTTCTTGACTTGAGGATGGAACTGGGGCCCTGCAAGTGAGAGCACCAAGTCCTAACCACTAGACAACTAGGGAATTCTGATATGAAACTTTTAAATAAATTTCATCATTTGTTTTAAATTGCATGTCTCATCTTTAAATGTCAAACCCGCTTAAGTTTTATTTTAAATTTGTTTTCATAATACAACATGTCAAACTAGCAAGATCTTAAGCTTTAAAAGGTACTATAGTTTCAAGAACAAGAATCCAAAGGGTATGCACATAAACTACTTTACTTTTGCAATTTACTAATTGATTTCTATGGGCCAGTTATACAATTCTCTACAATTCTGTTTACAGAATTGTATATAATCATACAATTCTGAATGATACAATTCATAGTATCAGTTATACAATTCTGATAATATGTAACATAGTATCAGATATGTTACACAAGTAGTAAGAGGTGAAAATGACTAATGCAAATTATTTGAGCTCCGATTTAGAATTTTAATCATTGCCTTGATCAGACAGACATTAGACCATTGTTTTAGAAAGTTTATGATCTGGTAGTTGTCACGATCAGATTTCCCAGGTGGTACAGTCGTAAAAAAATTCACCTGCCAATGCAGAAGACACAAGAGATGTGGTTTCAATCCCTGGGTCAAGAAGATCCCCTGGAGGAGGAAATGGCAACCTACTCCAGTAATCTTGCTTGATAAATCCCTTGGACAGAGGAGCCTGCAAGCTACAGTCCACGGGGTCACAAAGAGTCTGATACAACCGAGCAACTGAGCACACAGTTGTCATGATCATGACGTAGATTAATTTGCAAAAGCTTTTCTTTCAATCACATGTTAACATTAAGGAATTTTGAATATTTAATCTGTATCTATCTCACACTGTTGTCTAGTATTGTTTTAGGGGTATATGATACAATATTTTTAAGTATACATCACCCTTCCACATTCCTTACAAATTTGATCAGTGATTTCAGCAAATATATAACAGAGTCTATTATGAAGACATAAATTTAATTATACTATCAATATTCAGGCAGAGGTTTAATAATAAAATACAGCAAGGGTAAAATGAAAGGACTATTCTAAACTTCTCCTCTATTCAGTGCTCATTAGAATAGCAAGCAAAATAAGGACTTGGCTTTGTTTTTTGCCTCAGCTAATTAATTAGATTCCCTCTCTGAAAAAGCACACATAAGACCTTGGAATCAGTTAACACCTCTGTAAATAGGCTGAAGATAATAGGAAAGGTAAAGACTGAATTTTTCCATTTATGGTACACAAATGAATGATTTTGAAGGGTTGGTATGATGTTCTTAAAAGGTCTGACTTAGATTCTTTGGGACTTATATGGGGTGCTGAAGGTCATAAAATGTAAAAACAGCAAGAGATCCCTCAGATAAGAGTAGTAGATGGCAGTACTGTGTCAATAACTGCATGGGTAGAGAAAGTGTGAATATAGTATTAAGAGTAGGACCATCTAGACAGTCCTATAGATGGAGGAGAATTTGGAAGTTTAGAATCATAAAACCTCATGAAATCCTTGCTCTCTAATCAGTTTAGACCTGAACATTTCTTGGCCTCATCCAATGGCATGGAGGAAAAATTAGCACAACTTAAACTCATTAAACTCCTTTACATTTAATTATCCAGGGCATGGGGAAACACAGTTATAGGAAAATTGGTTTTCTAACCATGGGATTAGGGAATTTTCTATTTTTGCCAACTGTCTGATTTATTTAAATTTTATACTGTGAACTTATGCTTCTTTTATAAACAGGGGGAAATTAATTCACTTATGATTCCCTCTCTCACTTAGCATATATAAATATTTCAACAGATTCAAAATTATCTGCAATTCTTCTAAGGCTATTGTAATGTTAATACATTCCTAGGGAACAACATATTATCTCTTTAATAGTTTACAATTAAAATGCAGAGTCTACAGTGATGATTATAAGTGAAACAGCAAGTATTTTGAAGGTATTATCAATAGAATTTTTATCTTTGGGAGGAAAAAGAAGAAAAATGCCAGAGGCAAAAAAATTAAATGGAAGTATACATAATCATCTGATTGTTGGTATCAGTACTCTCTATTTGAATGAAAACTCTAAAACTGTGTTCTAAAATGTGATAAATTATCTGGATATTGAGAGACTCAGCCAAATAATGCAAAGGAACAGTTACTAGAAAATGAAGACCCCTGATTAACAGAATGAGTCTCTGTATTTTCAGAAGACCTACAGAAAAGAGAATGACAATAGTACAGTTTGTACGTTCATAGCAATACTGTTGACATCTAATATTTTAGTGATCTTACAAAGGTCAAATCATTTTCCTCAGCACAGTTTTTATGCATCATCTCATTTAATCTTCATTACATTCATGGTGGTGGTGGTTTAGTCTTTAAATTGTGTCCAGCTCTTGTGACCTCACAGACTGTAGCCCACCAGGAACCTCTGCTCATGGGATTTTTCAGGTAAGAATACTAGAGTGAGTTGCCATTTCTTTCTCCAGGGGATCTTCCCAACGAAGGAATTGAACTCGAGTCTCTTGCATTGCAGGAAGATTCTAATCATATGAAAAGATGACTTCCTCCCTTCCCCAATTCACAGATGTAGAAATTGAGGCTTAAAATGAATGAATGGTTTGCCCAAAATTACACAAATAGCTAAGAAATAGAGGAGTATGAATCAAGCTTTATTTAATTTTATTTACCCAATTATTTAAACCACTATTATCATTAGAATTTACAGAGGGTATTAGTGTATCAAAAAATTGTAAGCTTTCTTTACCATTTTAGATTTTTAAATATCCACACAAAATTGAAATGAAATTTCAGTAACTGATAAATTTGAAATTTAAAATGAACTGATAAAGTATTGAGATTATCTCATAATTCATATGTCACATATAAATGCATTCATAAATCAATCATTTGTACCACTTCTCTGCCCAAGTCATTCATATTTCCTGAGTGACTTTCACTGGTGTTGCCATATTCCTCCATTTCTTAGCAACAGAATAACTCAGACCAGGAGTTCTTAACCTGTCCTTGGAAACAGACCCTTTTGAAAAGTTATAAAATGTTCTGGATATTCTCTATTGATCACTAAATGCACATAGCAATACAAAAATACAGTATTTAGACAATTTCAGGAGATTCACTAGTCCCCTGGAACTAGTTTTCCCAGGATAGTCCCAGTTTATTCTTGTTTCCAGTGTCCCAAATGTCCATAGCAGTTTCCTCCTTAGGACAATAAATTACATGGACTCCCCACCTAAAATTAGGTTTAAAATATATGTCTATTCTTCACTGTATTTTTCTTCTTGCTCAAGAATGTGTTTGGTTTTATTATATTATTATTGCTCATGATACAATAGAAGATGCACAGACAACCAATGAGGGTGAAAAAGTAAGTACCTGAAATCAGTGCTCTTCTTGACAGATTCTTCAAACCATTTCTCTATCTTGTTAATTTTCTGAGTATCTTATAATGGACCAAACTGTGTATCCCCAAATTCTGCATGCTAACTCCTAATCTCCAGATCTCCTAATCTCAAAGTTTGATTATATTTGAAGATAGGGTCCTTAAAGATGTAATTAAGCTAAAATTAGTTCACTAGGGTGGACCTTAATCTGAAATGATTGGTGTCCTTATATAAGAAGAGTAAATTTGGACACAAACCAATTCAGAGGAAAGAAAACGCAAAGAAACAAAAAATGGTGAAGATGCCATCTACAGGTAAAGGAGAAAAGCAATGAAAGAAACCAGCTCTATAGACTGCCTTAATCTTGGACTTGTAGCCTCCAGAATTCTAAGAAGGCAAGTTCCTGTTGTTTAAGCCACCTAGTCTGTTTTTGCAGCCCTAGAAAACTAATATGCTAAATAATTTACCCATAAGTCTTCCTACTGGGAATGCAATTTTGAAATTTTTTAATTTGTATGACCAAAGCTCAGCATTGAATTGGACAATGAAAAATTCACAGTACTATTTTCCACATTTAAGAATGATATTACTCCTCTCACTTCTTAGGCCTCAGAACTTATATCTGGCATAATATTGAGCCTGGTGCATTTATGATTATAATGAGAATTAGCTGCTGAAATGCTTAATAATCATAACACAGAGGAAGTATCAGGTGGAGCCAGTGCTAATTTCAAAAATAAAGTACGCTTTCCCACAAAATATTTTTCAGTAGGACTATCACCAACCCTGTGGGCAGAGGATGATGAGCAGGGCAGAGAAAACTCAGCTGGCCAAAAGCACAGAGACAGATGAAGAGCTAAAGCTTCTGTCTGAGGTCAACCAAGAAGCAGGCATCCAGAATATTGAGAATTACATTGGAATATGGCAAAAACCTTTCCTATAAGTTCATTTCAAAAATTGCACTAAAAAAAATTTTGCTGCAGTAAATGTCCTCAGGTAAGTTATGCAAATATAAACAAAGTTTTCACCTTTAATAAAGTCTAGAGGATAGACATAGACACCTAAGGTAAAAAGTATTGAACCTAACAATGTGGAATTCATAAGAGAAAGATGAATTCAGCTCACTCTGGAATTATGTCCTAAGTCACACTGCTTATCATCCAATTATAAGTGAGAAACAACTGAGACATGACAAAATGTATTATATATCCTTGATGTGTTACTACATGTCAATCTGAGTTTAAAATAATATGTAATTATCATTAAAGAAGATGGGCATAATTATTCTGACAGGCTGTATTCATGTATTCTTAAAATTCTAAGATACCATTCAAATTTAACATAAGAAATTATCAGCACTCTGTATAAATCATGAAGTCATACGGAAAAATAGATAGGCAGACTTCTTCATGGAATTGTACCTAATAAAGGTTTATTTCTCTCTGAGTATAACAGATGTTAAATACTACATAGCCTACTGGGTCCCACATAAAATTGTTCATTGTTTTTAAAATAGGGGCAAACAACCAGGTCTTTAGAGAACTTTCTGGAGATATAAAATTTTCACTTTTCCTATATATTTATGATTGTGTATAAACACATTTATAGAAATACACATATATTTACAGAGGAATATGATGTATTTTAGATACTGACACAGAAAAATTAGCTACTGCATCATTCTACCAATTATGTGCACATTACTAATTACGGCAACCAGCACTCTAACATACTTTGTTCAGTTGCTAAGTCATGTCTGATTCTTTGCAACCCTAAGAACTGCTGCACACCAGGCTTCTCTGTCCTTCACTGTCTCCCAGAGTTTGCTCAAGCTCATGTCTATTGAGTCAGTGATGTCATCCAATCATTTCATCCTCTGTCACTTGCTTCTCCCCTTGCCCTCAGTCTTTCACAGCATCAAGATGTTTTCCAATGAGTAGGTTCTTTGCATCAAGTGGCCAAAGTATTAGAGCTTCAGCAACAGTCCTTCCAATGAATATTCAGGACTGATTTCTTTTAGGATTGACTGGTTTGATCTCCCTACTATCCAAGGGACTCTGCATCTTCTCCATCACCACAATTTGAAAATATCAGTTCTTCTGCAATCAGCCTTCTTTGTGGTCCAACTCTCACATCCATACATGACTACTGGAAAAACGATAGCTTTGATTACATGGACTTTTGTCAGCAAAATGATGTCTCTGTTCTTTAATACACTGTCTAGGTTTGTCACAGCTTTTCTTCCAAGGAACAAGTGTCTTTTAATTTCCTGGCTACAGTCACCATCCACAGTGATTTTGGAGCCCAAGAAAATAAAACCTGTCACTCTTTCCACTTTTTCCCCATCTGTTTGCCATGAAGTGGGCCTGGATGCCATTATCTTCATTTTTTGAATGTTAACTTTCAAGCCAGCTTTTTCACTCTCCTCTTTCACTTTCATCAAGAGGCTCTTCAGTCCCTCTTAACTTTCTACCATTAATGTGGCATCATCTGCATATATGAGGTTGTTGATATTTTCCCACAAATCTTGATTCCATTTTGTGAGTCATCCAGCCTGGCATTTTACATGATGCACTCTGAATATAAGTTAATTAGGCAGAGAGACAATATGCAGACTTGATATACTCCTTTCTCAGTTTTGAACCAGCTCATTGTCTCTTGTCCAGTTCTAATTGTTGCTTCTTGATCTGTACATAGGCTTTTCAGGAGACAGGTAAAGTGCTCTGGTATTCCCATCTCTCCAAGAATTTTCCACAGTTTGTTGTGATCCACACAATCAAAGACTTTAGTGTAGTCAATGAAGCAGAAGCAGATTTTTTTTAACTCCCTTGCTTTTTCTATAATCCAGCAGATGTTGTTAATTTCTTCTCTGGTTCCTCTGCCTTTGCTAAATCTAGCTTGTATCTGAAAGTTTTTGGTTCATGTACTGCTGAAGCCTATCTTGAAGGATTTTGAGTATTGCCTTGCTAGCATGTAAAATGAATGCAATTGTACAGTAGTTTGAATATTCATTAACATTGCCTTTCTTTAGGATTAAAATGAAAACTGACCTTTTCCAGCCCTGTGACCACTACTGAGTTTTCCCAAATTTGCTGGTATACTGAATGTAGCACTTTAACAGCATCATCTTTTATTGATCTGACCAATTTCTAGAGAATAAGACGTGACTTTGAAAACAGCAGAAATACCAATAGCTTAATTTCCATGATCTGTGCTTACTGCAGGAAAAAGTACAATGAGAAAAAGCAGGGAGACTGAAAAAACAAAACATCAAGAGATTACTCAGTACCTGAATACTTCTATAGAATCTGGAAATAACTATTTTCAATTTCATAAATGAATGGCCCAGTGTACTCTAGAGGTGATTTTAAATACATTTATTTTCCTTAAAATGAACAAATAACTTGAAGAAAACCTTACTTCCCTCTTTCAGAAAATAATCCCCTTTAATGAGCATCATGGCATATTACAGCTTTCACTTAATGTGCTGGGCTATTTTTTTTTTTTTTCAAATATTTTTTGTAGCAGGTCTTTACAATGGAAAACTCAATCAAATTTCATTTCAGTAATCACACTTTCCTCCTGTGATCATTTTATCTTGTTCTCTGATGTATTCTCATTTCAACTAACTTCTAACTACATAATAAAGCTCCACATTTTCTATCAATACATTTGTGCATAGTCATAAACAATAAGATCACTTTCAAGCCTCTTGGAAAATCTGATTTTTGATTTCAAGTTTCTTACAAATGCAAATAGAACAGTAACCAGTTTCACTTAAAAGTAATATTTAAACATTTCTAGAGTACTCTTTGTTTTGTTTTGTATTTTTAAAGGAGATGCTATGTTTAGCAACTTTTCTTTGACATCAGCTTTAAAATAATCTTGGTTTCAGAACATTTTGAATGTAAAACTGTGCAAAAAATAATGCAAGTCACATTTTTGTGTTTTCAAATTTCTTAGTAAAAAATAAATATGATACTGTTGTTCTACCAGTTATTTGAATTATTTTGATTAATCATGAAATTTCTCATTTCTTAGTACTTAATTCTTAGTACTTATTAAGTCAGGCTTAAGTACTTATTAAGTGGAATAAAAATGATGGAGTAAGCAGAATAAAATGATGGAGAAGAAGGAAAAGAAGAAGAGGAAGAAGAGAGTAGGAAAGGAACACCTCAAGTTCCCAAATGTCTTCTACTTCTTTTGAATAATAAACAAATTACACCATGAAATTTCAGCATCATAAAGAAACAGTAACAACAGTAACAATATCTGGACCTATTTTGGTAATGGATTCAAACTTAACAAAAATAAATTCCTGAGACAGATAGTCTTAACATTATTATACAAAGTATTAGTTACTATATTCTGTAGTCACCAAGGGCTGTGTGTGTGTTCATAATTAAGCCAATATTTTTCTGCGAATTCTCCAGATCCTCACATACAGAATCTCACAGATCAATAAAACCTAATTTTACTAAACTCTGTTGAAACTTAACCTTGGGTGAGTAGGCTACTGGGGCAACCCATCCCTTATTTGTGATTTAGTGCTCAGGAAAGGCATTAATGACAGGTTATTTTTTCTAATCTCCTTTTTCTATTTGGACAACTTAAAAACCACTCCCAAACTCCATCTCTACTTCCCCAAAACACACATACATACTCATTTCTTTAGGGGAACTGCTTCTCACAGACCACCTATATCCATGACATTCTGGTGGGGCTTCTAATCATACTTTCATACTTATCAGCCATGATAATGATTCCAGAGTTCCAGCTGATATCTCAAACAAGGCCATTCAGATCCCTTACTTCATGCTTTTATATACTAAATCTGAGAAAGATGTTTCTTTGCTCTGAGACTATCTAACTATAATAATGCAACACTGGAGCCATAAGAATAACCTGTCTGCAGAAAAGGAGTTAAAGGTTACAAAAAGCTTAGGGTAACAGAATTGACCAGCTGCCCCAAGTTAGAGGCTTTACAGCCTTTCATAAGATTAGTATCCCTTCTTACCCCACTTGCACATTCTAGGGACTCCACGGACCACTCTCACATTTGATGACTCACAGAACTCACCAACAGCTGATTCCACAACAGCCAAGGGAAGAGCCACACAGGAAAGAGTCTGGGAAAGTTACAAATATATTTAGTTTCTGTTTCCTCTCCCCATGGAGTCAGGATGCATCCATTATTTCTTGGCATTGATGTGTGACAGTGCATATCTAGTACTGCCAACCAGGCAAGCTCACTTGAGCTTCAGCACTCAGAGAATTTATCTCACACTCCAGGTAGATTGATAACTCATCATCAGACTACCCTAACTCACACTGTTGATCATCCTAGCATGGCCAGCGCCCAACCTAAATCACCTTTTGAAGACTATCCATATGACCCGAGGCTTCCCTGGTGGCTCAGTGGTAAAGAATCTGCCTGCAATGTAAGAGATGAGGGTTTGATCCCTGGGTCCGGAAGATCCCCTGGAGAAGGAAATGGCAACCCACCTCAGTATTCTTGCCTGAGAAATCCCATGGACAGAGAAGCCTGGCAGACTACAGTTCACAGCGCTGTGAAAGAGTCACACACGACTTAGTGACTAAAGCTCTAAACAACAACATATGACCTAAAAGCCTCAGAGAAGCAAAGATACTCCTGCCAGGCACAAAGTTCCAGGAGCCCAGATACTACTTTCCTAAAGCCAAAGACAAAGGCCAGACCTCTTCTTTGGGTAAAGCCAAATTTCTTTATCAGAAGTTTACATATAATATATAGTGTGGGGAGAGAGAGAGAGAGGAAAAAAAAAAAGAGAGAGAGACACAGGAAGAGAGCATTTTTGAGTCCTGATGGTGCTTAAGGACTGCTCCACTTCTATCTTTCCAAGCTGTTTAAGTCAATGCTTTCCTTTTTTTCCTAAACAAGACTCAGTTAGATTTCTGTTTCTTTTAAACAAAAAGAAAGGGCAAGGAGGAGATTAAAAAAAAAAAAAAAGAATATTCCAATTCTATTAAAACGTTATTGTGACAACCCTGCTCAATAGTGGTATTTTAATAACATTAAATAAGCCATTAAAACATTTAACAAGTATTACTCTTCTCTATCTTCACATTCTCAACCAACAAAGCCAAGATTCCCTCTATGCTCTGGAAAACTGAAACAACTGAAAACATTCTAACTTGTGGTTGCACCATTACCCAGGTAGCTCTTTACGTTTATGCTCACAACGCTCACGTGTAGTTACTGGGAAGGACTAAAGACTATGGACTGGTCCAGATTCTGTCTCTATCACTGCAGGTCTCTGAGCACTTTAGCACTCAGTGTTCATTTACTCATAAATACACTAAGATAAAACTATCTCAGATGGTTCAGTTCAGTTCAGTCGCTCAGTTGTGTCTGACTCTTTGTGACCCCATGAATTGCAGCACGCCAGGCCTCCCTGTCCATCACCAACTTCCGGAGTTCACTCCTACTCATGTCCATTGAGTCAATGATGCCCTCCAGTCATCTCATCCTCCATCGTCCCCTTCTCCTCCTGCCCCAAATCCCTCCCAGCATCAGAGTCTTTTCCAGTGAGTCAACTCTTCCCATGAGGTGGCCAAAGTGCTGGAGTTTCAGCTTTAGCATCATTCCTTCCAAAGAAATCCCAGGGCCAATCTCCTTCAGAATGGACTGGTTGGATCTCCTTTGCAGTCCAAGGGACTCTCAAGAGTCTTCTCCAACACCACAGTTCAAAAGCATCAATTCTTTGGTGCTCAGCCTTCTTACAGTCGAACTCTCACATCCATACATGACCACTGGAAAAACCATAGCCTTGATTAGTTGGACCTTAGTCAGCAATGTAATGTCTCTGCTTTTGAATATGCTATCTAGGTTGGTCATAACTTTTCTTCCAAGGAGTAAGCATCTTTTAATTTCATGGCTGCAGTCACCATCTGCAGTGATTTTGGAGCCCCTCAAAAGTAAAGTCAGACACTGTTTCCACTGTTTCCCCATCTATTTCCCATGAAGTGAAAGGACCAGATGCCATGATCTTTATTTTCTGAATGTTGAGCTTTAAGCCAACTTTTTCACTCTCCTCTTTCACTTTCATCAAGAGGCTTTTTAGTTCCTCTACACTTTCTGCCATAAGGATGGTGTCATCTGCATAGTGTAGGGATAAAATGCTATCCCTAGTGTTTTATAATTACACAATGGCTCAGCAGGTATGGAATCCACCTGCTGCCTGCAATGCAAGAGACATGAGATGTAGGTTTAATTCCTGGGTTGGGAAGATCTCCTAAAGGAGGAAAATGGCAACTCACTCCAGTATTCTCATCTGAAAAATCCCATGGACAGGGGAGCCTGGTGGGCTACAGTCCAAACGGTCATAAATAGTCAAGACACAACTGAGTGACTAAGCAAAACGCTATAAAGAATACATCGAAATGAAATGAAAGTGGTTTCAGTCGTGTCTGACTCTTAGTGACCCCATGGACTGCAGCCTACCAGGCTCCTCCGCCTATGGGATTTTCTGGCCAAGAGTACTGGAGTGAGGTGCCATGCCTTCTCAGAAAGAATATATATCAGCAACAGTATTTACCAACACCAAAGCTTAGGCCAATTAGCTTTCTTCTCATTTATTATTTTCCAGTGAGTCAACTCTTCCCATGAGGTGGCCAAAGTGCTGGAGTTTCAGCTTTAGCATCATTCCTTCCAAAGAAATCCCAGGGCCAATCTCCTTCAGAATGGACTGGTTGGATCTCCTTTGCAGTCCAAGGGACTCTCAAGAGTCTTCTCCAACACCACAGTTCAAAAGCATCAATTCTTTGGTGCTCAGCCTTCTTACAGTCGAACTCTCACATCCATACATGACCACTGGAAAAACCATAGCCTTGATTAGTTGGACCTTAGTCAGCAATGTAATGTCTCTGCTTTTGAATATGCTATCTAGGTTGGTCATAACTTTTCTTCCAAGGAGTAAGCATCTTTTAATTTCATGGCTGCAGTCACCATCTGCAGTGATTTTGGAGCCCCTCAAAAGTAAAGTCAGACACTGTTTCCACTGTTTCCCCATCTATTTCCCATGAAGTGAAAGGACCAGATGCCATGATCTTTATTTTCTGAATGTTGAGCTTTAAGCCAACTTTTTCACTCTCCTCTTTCACTTTCATCAAGAGGCTTTTTAGTTCCTCTACACTTTCTGCCATAAGGATGGTGTCATCTGCATAGTGTAGGGATAAAATGCTATCCCTAGTGTTTTATAATTACACAATGGCTCAGCAGGTATGGAATCCACCTGCTGCCTGCAATGCAAGAGACATGAGATGTAGGTTTAATTCCTGGGTTGGGAAGATCTCCTAAAGGAGGAAAATGGCAACTCACTCCAGTATTCTCATCTGAAAAATCCCATGGACAGGGGAGCCTGGTGGGCTACAGTCCAAACGGTCATAAATAGTCAAGACACAACTGAGTGACTAAGCAAAACGCTATAAAGAATACATCGAAATGAAATGAAAGTGGTTTCAGTCGTGTCTGACTCTTAGTGACCCCATGGACTGCAGCCTACCAGGCTCCTCCGCCTATGGGATTTTCTGGCCAAGAGTACTGGAGTGAGGTGCCATGCCTTCTCAGAAAGAATATATATCAGCAACAGTATTTACCAACACCAAAGCTTAGGCCAATTAGCTTTCTTCTCATTTATTAAGAATCTAATTTTATTAGAAAATGGAAAGAACACTTCAGAGATGAAGTGAAACAGGAAATGAAAGGATGAAAGGTGGATAAGAGTGGGTCTAAACATTCAGCTTAGACTTAATACATTTTTGCCTATGGTCAGGCAGGTGTAATGATTCTTGAAAGCAGACAGCTCCATCTAGAGGAGCATAAGTATACTGGCCTGTACTGGCACTGCTACTGAGTCTTGTAATAAGGACATTTTGTAAGCATTTCCATCAAAGGAATTGATCACTGAGGAACTGGCATATTGCCTAGCTCCACAAACTGAAATGAATTCTGGCCCTGCTCTGATCCATTTAAATATTATGTGATCGTCTTAAGAACACACTCCTCAGTAAATATCTGATTTTACTTCCTTTGACTTGACTTGGATACATGCCCCAGCCTCCGAGCCAATGAGCTGTGGGTTCTTAAGGAGTTCGCTTAAGCTCTGAAATGTGCCTCCCTGAAATGAGGATGTATCAGAGTTATCAACAGCATATATTGTGTAGTCCAATTATAATTCAACATCTGGCTCCACTAATTACCTTGAGAAAACTGTTTGCCCTTCAAAACCTTTGTTTCCTTAGCTGTGAAATGAGAACACTAGTACTTAAGTACTTATCTCATGAAGTTGTTAGTAAGAAGAACTTAAATGAGATGCTGCATGTAATGCAATTACCACAGCACCTATGTAATGGAATGCAGGCTTAATAGTGGACTATTTTCTTCCCTTGGACTCTCCAAGCCACAGAATCTACAGTTAAAATAATTCAGTCTAAGCCAATAGCTTTCAAAATGTATATGGCCATTGTCTTAAAAAGTTCAGCTTCCTAATCATCGATTTCTGACTCATTTTTCCCTCATGAGGTGATGTGAAGATGTGCAGATCCATGATCTGTATCCCTCAGGGCAGCTATTCAGAATCTGAGCAAACCTAATTAAACAATTAAATTCAAAGAAAGTGTCCAAGGAGAAGTCCACCCACCTCAGAATAACTTCTACCTCTTAATTCCATGAAGATTGGAATTGGCAGTAGAAATGAGATCAGAACCATGCATATTTTTAGTTCAGAATACCCAAGTGGGCATTTCTCTTTAGATTTAACATGTACAGTATTTTAAACAACAATGGGTATTTAATAGAAGAGTTCAAACTTCTCTTATGCAGCTGTTGCTTTTAATTTCAAGAAGAAATTTTAATTATATGGCTAAACATTTCATCAGGAACTTCTTAAAAATATCTTTTCTAATACATAAATTGGCCATTTGTGCTATTTCATCTCTATTTCCACTACTGAAAATTATTTGAAGTCCAACAAAAATAGCTTAAAATAGAATAAAATCCTGAGTCAAAAAAATACAGGGACCAAATTCAATGCTATTTGGAAATTCTGTCCTTTTTGTTCCAACTCACAGAACTTTATCAACTCAACATTAAAGTAACCAAGTACTGTAGCAGTGTATTCTAAACAAGTTGCTTAAATTTGTTTGGCCTCAGATACATGTATTAGTCAAGGTAGTTTTGTTTGGAATTTTAACTCAAAATACAAGGAGAGCTTTTATGTATATATAAAAGTACATGTAAAGTTTAAAAACTACTTTATTAAATAATTCTTATAGTCTGTTTCAGCCTTGACATTATATCAATCCTATAAAACACATTCAGACCACATTTAGCATTTTAACAAAATTATGCAACTAAATTCATTGATGAAAATATGCAATGGTTTGAAAAGAAATATCAGGGATGTTTAACAGTTCATATACAACTTCGCTAAAAGAAAAAAAGGAGAGCAAATGTGCCATTCCACAATGGGTCTCATGGTGCTTCTCTGATGACCAGTTCAGTCTACTGGTTTAGGAGGGAAAATAAATGCAGAAGTCATTGATGTGGACATTTTATGCAAGTTGTACAGACCCAAAAGTGACTTTCCCAAATATTTATAAGAATTTTTTAGTTATATGTCATGAGAAGACTGACCTATACTTTTAAAACACATGAGAAGATATAACTTAGTGCTCAGAAGGGTTTTGGAGTCATTGTGACACTGTCCTTATTTTTAGGAGTGTATTCTCATGACATTCCTAGGATGCGGTTTCCCTGTAAGAGCCTTTTTGACATCTGGATGAGGCTCAAATTCAGCTATGCTGCTAAACACCTACTTAGCAACTATATCTAAAGAAATCTCACAAAATCATTTTTAAATAAGCAGCCAACATAAAATACAAAATCCCCACTCTTGCAACGTATATTAGAATTGCTATTACATTGTGCTAAACATATAACTTCCAGATTTTAAGAAATTATCTTTTGCAGCTTTAAAGTGTACTTCACTTTTCCTATGTGATCTAGGATTACCAGTTACAGACTCAGAAAGAAAAGGAAAGTCTTTGAACATGCCTATTTTTCAGCTTCAGCTTTACAAACAAACTTGACCATCAAGAATATTGTTGCTCCATATAGGATTTAGATGACATTTTCTTTTAGCTCAGCCATAATAAGATGGCTTTGCTCATAACTTCTTGGGATTTTTTTAAAAAATTTCTTTCAGTTCAGTTCAGTTCAGTCATTCAGTCATGTCTGACTCTTTGCAACCCCATGAATTGCAGCACACCAGGCCATCACCAGCTCCCAGAGTTCACCAAAACTCATGTCTATTGTGTTGGTGTTGGCATCCAGCCATCTCGTCTTCTGTCGTCCTTTTCTCCTCCTGCCTCCAATCCCTCTCAACATCAGAGTCTTTTCCAATGAGTCAACACTTCACATGAGGTGGCCAAAGTACTGGAGTTTCTGCTTTAGCATCAGTCCTTCCAAAGAACACCCAGGGCTGATCTCCTTTAGAATGGACTGGTTGGATCTCCTTGCAGTCCAAGGGACTCTCAAGAGTCTTCTCCAACACCACAGTTGTTTGGCGCTCAGGTTTCTTCACTGTCTAACTCTCACATCCATACATGACCACTGGAAAAACCATAGCCTTGACTGAACGGACTTTGGTTGGCAAAGTAATGTCTCTGTTTTTAAATATGCTACCTTGGTTGGTCTTAACTTTCCTTCCAAGGAGTAAGGATCTTTTAATTTCATGGCTGCAATTACCAACTGCAGTGATTTTGGAGCCCCCAAAAAACTAAGTCTGACACTGTTTCCACTGTTTCACCATCTAATTCCCATGAAGTGATGGGACCAGATGCCATGATCTTAGTTTTCTAAATATTGAGCCTGGCAATACGTGAACCGTGAACTTCCAGATGTTCAAGCTGGTTTTAGAAAAGGCAAAGGAACCAGAGATCAAATTGCCAGTATCTGCTGGATTATGCAGAAAGGAAGAGAGTTCCAGAATAACATCTATTTCTGCTTTATTTAATATGCCAAAGCTTTTGACTGTGTGGATCACAATAAACTGTGGAAAATTATGAAAGTGATGGGAATACCAGACCACCTGACCTGCCTCTTGAGAAACCTGCATGCAGGTTAGGAAGCAACAGTTTGAACTGGACATGGGACAACTGACTGGTTCCAAACAGGAAAAGGAGTACATCAAAGCTGTATATTGTCACCTTGCTTATTTAAATTCTATGCAAAGTACATCATGAGAAATGCTGGAATGGATGAAGCACAAACCGGAATCAAGATTGCCAGGAGAAATATCAATTATCTCAGATATGCAGATGACACCACCCTTATGACAGAAAGTGAAGAGGAACTAAAAAGCCTCTTTGATGAAAGCGAAAGAGGATAGTGAAAAAGTTGGCTTAAAGCTCAACATTCAGAAATTTTCTTTATTCCATCTTATTAATCCAAATATTAAGTAGTAAGTAGACTAAAGATTGTTTGACTGATACTTGACTTCATTCAGTTCACTTCAGTTCAGTCACTCAGTCCTGTACAACTATTTGCGACCCCATGAATCAAAGCACGCCAGGCCTCCCTGTTCATTACCATCTCTTGGAGTTCACTCAGACTCACATCCATCGAGTCAGTGATGCTATCCAGCCATCTCATCCTCGGTCGTCTCCTTCTCCTCCTTCCCCAATCCCTCCCAGCATCAGAGTCTTTTCCAATGAGACAACTCTTCACATGAGGTGGTCAAAGTACTGGAGTTTCAGCTTTAGCATCATTCTTTCCAAAGAAATCCCAGGGTTGATCTCCTTCAGAATGATCTCCTTGCAGTCCAAGGGAATCTCAAGAGTCTTCTCCAACACCACAGTTCAAAAGCATCAATTCTTTGGCACTCATCCTTCTTCACAGTCCAACTCTCACATCCACACATGACCACTGGTAAAACCATAGCCTTGACTAGATGGACCTTAGTCGGCACAGTAATGTCTGTGCTTCTGAATATACTATCTAGGTTGGTCATAACTTTTCTTCCAAGGACTAAGCATCTTCTAATTTCATGGCTGCAGTCACCATCTGCAGTGATTTTTGAGCTCAAAAAATAAAGTCTGACACTGTTTCCATTATTTCCCCATCTATTTGCCATGAAGTGATGGGACCAGATACCATGATCTTCATTTTCTGAATGTTGAGCTTCAAGTCAACTTTTTCACTCTCCTCTTTCACTTTCATTAGCTCATTCAAAAAAAGATAGTTTCACTCATCTCTAGTGTTTCTTTCGGAATACTCACAAACTCATATCTTCTTGTTCACAGATATCTTAATCTTGGTCACATTAATTGGGAGACATAGAAATATCTATAGATACACATAAGAAATGGTTCAGCTTAAGAGCAGAGCTCTGTGAAAGCTGTCCAAGCTCAAAGATATAGAGAACAGACTGGCAGTTACCAGAAATGGGAAATGGAGGATAGACAAAATTGGTGATGGGATCAAAAAGTACAAACTTCCAGTAACAAAATATATGTCTTAGGGATGTACTGTACAGTTTGGTGACTATAGTTAATACTGTATTGCATGTTTGAAAGCTGTTAAGAAAGTAAATCTTAAAGGTTCTCATCACAAGAAAAACATAAAATTATATATGGTGACAGATATTAAGTAGACCTGTGGTGATTACTTCACAGTTTTTACAGATAGCCAATAATTGTGCTGTATGTCTGAAATTAAAAGAAAGTTATATGTCAATTATACCTCACAGAAAAAAGAGTTGGCTTGATCATATCCTTTCCATTGTTTCATTGCAATTACCTTCATAGCTTATTCAGTACCAAGACATTGCATGTTCTTAAGTAAATAACCCTAGTGAATAAATAACCAAATATCAATAACCTCAGATATGCAGATGACACTACCCTTATGGCAGAAAGTAAAGAGAAACTAAAAAGCCTCTTGATGAAAGTGAAAGAGGAGAGTGAAAAAGTTGGCTTAAAGCTCAACATTCAGAAAACGAAGATCATGGCATCCAGTCCCATCACTTCATGGGAAATAGATGGGGAGACAGTGGAAACAGTGTCAGACTTTATTTTTGGGGGGCTCCAAAATCACTGCAGATGGTGACTGCAGCCATGAAATTAAAAGATGCTTACTCCTTGGAAGAAAAGTTATGACCAACCTAGATAGCATATTCAAAAGCAGAGACATTACATTGCTGACTAAGGTCCGACTAATCAAGGCTATGGTTTTTCCTGTGGTCATGTATGGATGTGAGAGTTGGACTGTGAAGAAGGCTGAGCACTGATGAATTGATGCTTTTGAACTGTGGTGTTGGAGAAGACTCTTGAGAGTCCCTTGGACTGCAAGGAGATCCAACCAGTCCATTCTAAAGGAGATCAGTCCTGGGTGTTTATTGGAAAGAATGATGCTAAAGCTGAAACTCCAGTACTTTGGCCACCTCATAAGAAGAGTTGACTCATTAGAAAAGACTCTGATGCTGGGAGGGATTGGGGGCAGGAGGAGAAGGGGACGACAGAAGATGAGATGGCTGGATGGCATCACGGACTCGATGGACGTGAGTCTGAGTGAACTCGAGCAGATGGTGATGACCAGGGAAGCCTGGCATGCTTTGATTCATGGGGTTGCAGAGCGTCGGACACGACTGAGTGACTGAACTGAACTGAACTGAACTGAATGGCCAGGTAAGAGCAGAGATGGGAATATCAGTCCACCTGGCTGCCTCTTAAGAAATCTTTATGTAGGTCAGGTAGCAACAGTTGGAAATGGACATAGAACAACAGACTAGTTCCAACTGGGAAAGGAGTATATCAAGGCTGTATATTGTCACCCCACTTATTGAACTTCCATTCAGAGTACATCATGGGAAATGCTGGGCTGGGTGAAGCACAAGCTGGAATCAAGATTGCTGAGAAAATATCAATAACATCAGGTATGCAGATGACACCACTCTTATGATAGAAAGTAAAGAAGAATGAAAGAGCCTCTTGATGAAAGTGAAATAGGAGAGTGAAAATGTTGGCTTAAAGCTCAACATTCAGAAAACAAAGATCATGGCATCAGGTCCCATCACTTCATGGCAAATAGATGGGGAAATAGTGGAAACAGTGAGAGCCTTTATTTTGGGGGGGCTCCAAAATCATTACCAACCTAGACAGCATATTCAAAAGCAGAGACATTACTTTGCCAACAAACATCCATCTAGTCAAGGCTATGATTTTTCCAGTGGTTATGTATGTATGTGAGAGTTGGACTGTGAAGAAAGCTAAGTGCCAAAGAATTGATGTTTTTGAACTATGGTGTTGAAGAAGACTCTTGAGAGTCCCTTGGACTGCAAGTAGATCCAACCAGTCCATTCTAAAGGAGATCAGTCTTGGGTGTTCATTGGAAGGACTGATGCTGAAGCTGAAACTCCAGTACTTTGCCCATCTCATGGGAAGAGTTGACTCATTGGAAAAAACCCTGATGCTGGGAGGGATTGGGGGCAGGAGAAGGGGATGACAGAGGATGAGATGGCTGGATGTCATCACCAACTCTATGGACATGAGTTTGAGTGAACTGCGGATGTTGATAAGGAGGCCTGGCATGCTGTGATTCATGCGATCGCAAAGAGTCAGACATGACTGAGTGACTGAACTGAACTGAAAATCACTGAAGATGGTGACTGCAGCCATGAAACTAAAAGACGCTTCCTCCTTGGTAGGAAAGATACGACCAATCTAGACAGTATATTAAAAAGGCTATGATTTTTCCAGTAGTCATGTACGGATGTGAGAATTGGACCATAAAGAAAGCTGAGCGCTGAAGAATTGATGTTTTTGAACTGTGGTGTTGGAAAAGACTCTTGAGTGTCTCTTGGACAGCATGGAGATCCAACCAGTCCATCCTATAGGAAATCAATCCTAAATATTCATTGGAAGGACTGATTCTGGTGACCTGATGTGAAGAACTGACTCATTGGAAAAGACCCTGATGCTGGGAAAGATTGAAGGCAGGAAAAGAAGGGAATGACAGAGAATGAGATGGTTGATAGCATCACCAACTGAATGGACATGAGTTTTGGGGGAGGCCTGGCATGCTGCAGTCCCTGAGGTCACTAAGAGTCAGACACGACTGAGTGACTGAACTGAATTGAATTGAAGAGCAGAGAAAGTAACTTATCCCATTTAACAATAAAACTCCCTCCTAAGTAGGTTACAGTTTTTCTCAGAAATACTTTTTTTTTTTTTAAGAAAGGTCCTAGATATTGGAAAATATACACATCAGTATTACTCAGCCATAAAAAATAATGAAATATTGCCATTTGTGGCAACATGGGTGGACCTAGAGAAGTATCCTACTAAGTGAAGTAAGTCAGACAAATATTATATGATATCAGATATATATGATATCCTAAAAAATAATACAGATAAGATTATTTACAAAATAGAAATAGACTCACAGACATAGAGAACAAATTTGTGGTTATCAAAGAGGAAAGATGTAAGGGAGGAATAAATTAGGAATATAGGATTAACAGATATGTACTGCTATATATAAAATAGATAGACAACAAGGATTCACTGTATAGCACAGGGAACTATATTCAGTATCTTATAATAATGTATAATAGAAAAGAACATGAAAATGAATATGTATATATTCTTTTGAAGATATAGATAGATAAAGTGAAGTCGCTCAGTCGTTTCCAACTCTTTGCAATCTAGTGGACTGTAGCCTATCATCAGGCTCCTTCATCCATGGGATTTTCTAGGCAAGAATACTGGACTGGGTTGCCATTTCCTTCTCCAGGGGAGCTTCCCTACCCAGGGATTGAACTCAGGTCTCCTGCATTGAAGGCAGACATTTTACCTTAAGATAAATATATATCTGAATCGCTTTGCTATATATATGAAACTAACACAATATTATAAATCAACTATGCTGTTGTTGTTTACTCTTTAAGTCATGTCTGTCTCTTTTGGGACCCCGTGGACTTCAGCCTATCAGGCATCTGTGTCCATGAGATTTCCCAGGCAAGAATACCAAAGTGGGTTGCCATTTCTTCTCCAGGTGATCTTTCCAATCCAGGGATCACACCCACATCTCTTGCATTATAAGCTATTTCTTTACCACTGAGCCACTAGGGAAGTGTAAACTTCAAGTAAAAAATGAAAAATATTAAGAAACAGAGGTTCTGAAAGGAAACAGATGAATAGGGAAAGTTATAGTTCAAAAATAAAAATAGCTCTAAGAGTAAGGAAAATGATGTTACTTCTTCTTCCCCACAAGATTAATGAATTCTCTCCTTCAGTTTATATATTATTTTTCCAAACACCCTTACCTCAAAAAGACAAAAAAGAAATAGTCCCCTTATTAGTGAAAACTTCAAGATGTCAAGAACTTTCCAGATATTCAATCAGAACTTAGAAAATGTAGAGGAACCAGAGATCAAATTGCCAACATCCATTGGCTCATAGAAAAAGCAAAAGAACTCCAGATAAACATCTACTTTTTCTTCACTGACTACATTAAAGCCTTTGTGTGTATCACAACCAACTGTGGAAAATTATTAAAGAGATAGGAACACCAGATCACCTTACCTGCCTCCTGAAGCAACAGTTAGAACCAGACATGGAACAACAGACTGGTTCCAAACTGGGAAAGGAGTACATCAAAGCTATATAGTGTCATTCTACTTATTTAACTTATATGAAGAGTACATCATGCAAAATGCCAGGCTGGATGAAGCATGAGCTGGAATCAAGAATGCTGGGAGAAATATCAATAATCTCAGATATGCAGATAACACTACCCCTATGGTAGAAAGGGAAGAGGAAAATTATGAAAATCAAAGAGGAGAGTGAAAAAGTTGACTTAAAACTCAACATTCAAGAGACTAAGATCATGACATTTGGTTCCATCACTTAATGGCAAATAAGTGGGGAAAAACTAGAAGACTTTATTTTCTTGGGCTCCAAAATCACTGCAGATAGTGACTGAACCCATGAAATTAAAAGACGCTTGCTCTTTGAAAGAAAATCTGACCAACCCAGACAGGATATTAAAAAGCAGAGACATTACTTTGCCTCTGTCTAGTCAAAGCTATGGTTTTTCCAGTAGTCATTTAAGGATAAAAGACCATAAAGAGGGCTGAGCACCGAATAATTGATGTTTTTGAACTATAGTGTTGAAGGAGACTCTTGAGAGTTGCTTGCACTGCAAGATGATCAAACCAGTCAATCCTAAAGGAAATCAACCCTCAATATTCACTGGAAGGACTGATGCGGAAGCTGAAGTTCCAGTAGTTTGGCCACCTGATGGGAAGAGTTGACTCATTAGAAAATAGCCTGATCTGGGAAAAGATTGAAGGCAGTAGTAGAAAGGGATGAAAGAGGGCAATATGTTTGGATGGCATCACCAACTCGATGGACATGAGTTTGTGCAAGTTGTTGGAGTTGCTGATGGACAGGGAATCCTGGTGTGCTGAAATCCACGAGGTTGCAAAAATTCAGACACGACTGAGTGACTGAACTGAGCTGATTACTTAAAAAATAATCTTATTAATATGACAAACCAAATCCTGCAGCAAATGCTCTGACTACCTCACCAGAGCCACGTTTTCTTGAGAAACACTAAATTACTAGTTTAGTGAAAGAAAAAATGTGTGAAAAAAATTTTTTTAGTTTCTCCATCACAATGATGCCATCATATTTCACATGCTATGCCTTTGATGTTCTGCTTCTTACATCTTGAAATCCTTCTACTACCATGTCCACGAGGAAAGACTAGCATCTTTTAGGAGTTTACATACTTAATATCTCTTCAGGAAATTAGTTCTCAATTCTCCATCCACTGTTTTTTCCAGTACAGTAGATTAAATGTTTGTGTTTCCCCAATTTTATATGCTAAATCCTAACACCTAACTGGATGTGGGGCCTTCACAATGTGATTAGATCACGAAGGCAGAGCTCTCCTGAGTTGCATCAATCCCCCTAAAAGAGACCCAGGAGAGCTTCCTCTTCCTTTCTGCCATCTAAGGACATAGCAGAAAGATGGCTGGCCATGAACTAGGAAGCAGACCCTCACCAGACAAGAAATTACAATTATCTTGATCTTGGACTTCCCAGCCTCCAAAACTATGAGGAATAGATTTCTGTTCTTTGTAAGCCACCTAGTCTATGGTTGCCATGACAACCCACTCAAGTACTCTTGCCTGGAAAGTCCCATGGAAGGAGGAGCCTGGTGGGCTGCAGTCCATGGGCTCGAGAAGTGTTGGACATGACTGAGCGACTTTCCTTTCACTTTTCACTTTCATGCATTGGAGAAGGAAATGGCAACCCACTCCAGCGTTCTTGCCTGGAGAATCTCAGGGACGGGGGAGCCTGGTGGGCTGCCGTCTGTGGGGTCACACAGAGTCGGAGATGACTGAAGTGATTTAGCAGTAGTCTATGGTATTTTGCTACAGCTGTCAGAACAGGCTAGGACATTCAGTGAGAACAGAACCATTCATTTGAATTTTCAATCACAGTGCTTGTATTATTTTACTACAATAATAAATGTATTGTTATATTTCCAATTAGATTATAAACTGTTGAGGAAAAGTTTGTCTTATTCATTTTTCTATCCTTGGAGTTTTACACAATAGCTGGCACAGAGTTGTCATTTCATAATTGGAGAATGAACTATATAAAAAGAAATACAATGAAATTGTACTAATAAGCAAATGCATTTTTAACTTTAAAAAATATATATATTTTTATATTCTGTAAGGCTAAAAACACTTTCAAGGTCCTCTAGCCCTACTGTTTTATGTTATACATAAGAAATCTGAGGTCAAGAGAATTTACATGATTTGCTAATGGACCACCTAAGATGAGGAACTATTGCCATTAACCTTTATATCACACTTTCTTTCCATTTGTCATTATATTTGGAAAATCATTAAAATGCTGTTGAAATAAAAATCCTTTGTTGCCTTTTTTAGGAATGAGTATTTTCTCATTAAAAATAATTTTTTGATAGCTTACCAAGAGCAGGTACCGAATTAATTCCTGAGAAGTAAATGAGAAAGTGTGCTAAATGAGAATGTGTACCTGAGCTTAGGAAAGTTGTCATTATTGTAACTGAATAAAAATTCCACTCTGATTTATATGCTTATATTCTCTTTCAGGCACTAAAATAGAACTAAGCAAGGAAACTTGGCTGTTTCTTCTCATGATATCTTCAAATTGACGTTATCATGCTTACATGCAATAAATGACATAGGATTTTATCATTACATATTATAGAAAAAGGGAGGAAAGAAAGAGGGGAGAATAGGGGAAACAGGAGGAAGTAGGAGAAGGAAGAGAAAGAGTTCTTGTCTCCAAGACTTGAAACAAAGACCTGGCACAGAAATTTTAATTTGGGGTTTGTTGTTTTTTTTTTTCAGCTTAACCATTTAATTTTGTATTATGTCATTCTCCTATTTCCTTATCTATTATTCCTTTTTCTTGCACAGATAATGGAGGATTATGCTACTACCAATCCTACTAAAATTTGTGTACTTTTACTGTATTTAAAATTTTAGAATAAATATAATTACTTACTCTTACTGCAAGGAGATCCAACCAGTCCATTCTGAAGGAGATCAACCCTGGGATTTCTTTGGAAGGAATGATGCTAAAGCTGAAACTCCAGCACTTTGGCCACCTCATGAGAAGAGTTGACTCATTGGAAAAGACTCTGATGCTGGGAGGGATTGGGGGCAGGAGGAGAAGGAAACGACTGAGGATGAGATGCCTGGATGGCATCACGGCCTCGATGGACGCGAGTCTGAGTGAACTCCGGGAGTTGGTGATGGACAGGGAGGCCTGGCGTGCTGTGATTCATGGGGTCACAAAGAGTCAGACACAACTGAGCAACTGAACTGAACTGAAATCTTACTGATGCACACTGCTCTGTTGAAATTACTCATTTACCTGCATATTTCTTAAATGGTTTTCTTGCCTGAGATTTGGGACAAATTAAGTTATATTAGCTTATTTCAGCAGATAATTCTGAAATAATAATTACAAAATACACTGATAAGGAACTTAAGTATTATTTATGCCACTTAATCATTCCAGAGAGATGTCATTGGTTTCTATAACTTGCAAATATAGAGGAAAGAAGATATAAAAATAATAGAATGGACTTAAGAGAAGATAATTCTATGTACACAGTTAAAATGAGAATTATTTAAAGATCTATGGTTTCTGAAACAACTACTTTAAAGAGCATTAAAAGGCCATATTTATTGCATTTCAGTGGGAAACAGGAGAATGATTAAAATGAGAAATTTCAAACCAAATTATTTCAAAATAACATTTATTGTATATATAATAGACCCTTTATTTACTATATGTTATGCACAAAATTAGCCCTTATGGAAATATTGAAGGCCTATGAACCATTATCATTCTTTCTAAGTTTATTCAGAATAGTTTAAAAGTCCCTTGGTTATAAAATATAGTTAAGAAATATGTAATAAAAAGAGATGCAACTATTGTCAATGAGAAATGGCACACTATTACTTCTCTAGGTCATTTTCAAGTTCCCTCTTTTAAAACTGAAAGAACTGTATTTTTGGTGGGAGGACACAAATACATGAAAAAATAACATTGCTGAATAATGTACTTCATTGGCAGAAGCCTGTTACCATGGTAACACAAACACCGGAGGCAGTGTGTTGTTCTGTTCTTTTGTCCATGAAACTACTTAAGATAAAATACGATGTCAAAATCCACAAACTAAGGAGATTATTTCCTAGAGTCAGAATTCTATATCACAGGTAACAACAGCGTTTTTTACCTCATACTTTAAAAATGGTGTAAAAACAGTACACTGACTCTCCATGACCTTTGAGAAATAGTTTAAACATTAGCAACTCATCTGCTCCATTTCTAAATGGGCACCAACTTTCTATGGGCAGGAACCAGGCAAAAACAAACAAACAAAAAAACCTGGTTCCTGCCCAAAGAAAGTTGGTATCCATTTAGAAATGGAGCATGGTATGGAAAGGGAGGCGGGAGGGGGGTTCAGGATGGGGAACACATGTATACCTGTGGCGGATTCAGGTTGATGTATGGCAAAACCAATACAATATTGTAAAGTAATTAATCTTCAATTAAAATAAATAAATTACATGAGTTCCGTGGTGGATTCATTTTGATGTATGGCAAAATCAATACAGTATTGTAAAGTAAGATAAAGTAAAATTTAAAAATAAATAAATAAAATAAATACATTTAAAAAAAAAACTGCACAAAGAACATGATGCTCTATGTTCAAAAGTGGTCAAGGAGCATGGAATACAAAGTACATTCCAGAGGGCAAAGAAAAGAGGTATGGAAAGTAATGGACTGTTGAGCCACTCCCAAGCAGCTTAACTGGGTCTCATTCAGAAACAGCCTCTGTGTCCAGAATAGAAAGACCTCACAGCATGGAGCCCTGCTGGATTTCAGAATTACTATGGACAAGTGTCTTCTATATGGTTTTCACTCTCCCCTTTTTGAAAGAATATATCTCTTGTGAGTAAATTGTCCCAAACTAACTCATTCACTGGGTGTTTGCCATATTGATGAAGTTGTTCATAAGTTTCTTGATTAGGAAAAAGACATTCTGACTTAAAGTACACCATACAATATTAGACTCAGTCTAATGCTATGACAGGATGAAATTTTGTGGGGCCTTTGAGGGAAATGAATGCATTTTGCATTTAGGAGGCCATAATTTTGAATAGTGTATAGACTATGGTAGACTGATGATGGCATTATCATCATTAATTAATGTCATCTCTATATCCATACTATTTTTCTAATCTCTTTATTTTATGACCCTGATATCAGCCTAAGACTTTCTTTGGCCAATTAGATGTTAGCAGATGTACTGTAATCAGAGAACTGAAAAGTACATGTGTATTTCCATCTGCTATTTTACACAGAAGTGCTTGTCTCTTGATATCTGCAATCACCACAAGGACAAGTAAGCCTGACAGAGGAAGACCCCAAAATATGTGAGAGAATATTGCCAAAATTAGCCAACCTCAGTCCAGGTCAACAGAAATATTAACTACCATGTAAATCTGTGAGGAATAAAAATAGTGGTTGTTTTAAGCCACTAAGCCTTGGGACACTTTGTTAAATAGCCGTAATTAACTGATATATCCTCACAGGTGTGATCTAGGACTAGGGCCCAAATTCTGTGGTTGACTGGAATTATTTACTAGACTTTAGGCAGCTTCCATGGAGCTTTATCAATCAATTCCTTTTCTAGGAAGCTATTCTTTAGAGAGATTGCTGACGGGAGTAGGAAATAGCAATTCACTCCAGTATTTTTGCTTGGAGAATCCCATGGACAGAGGAACCTGGTGGACTACACTCCATGAGGTTGCAAAGAGTCGGATATAACTGAGCAACTGAGCACATATTAACTTTAACCTCTTAGTCCACTACCCTTTGCACAAAATGTGTCCTCTAAACAAAATACCACATTCTGTTACCAATCTCCTAAGAGTGGTGACTTTGAAACGAAGTTAGCAAAGGAAAAACTAGAGATTTGTCAGCAGTGCCTGATAACCATCCTTAGTGTGCAGATTATTACTCCTGAAAAATATGGGTAAGACCATTTTTTAGACAGCATAAAAAACATACGCTGTCTAGTATAGAAAGTATTAATAAGTCTGACATCCACAGAAGCAGCATGAAGGTAGAGAAAGTCTTCTGAGGACTTTAAGATTTTTCCCAAGTATCTTTTAATAATCTAAATTATTCTGGAAGAAAGCACCCAAATAATTTTTTCCAAAACCTTGAGATCTAAGTCCACTGTTTGCAATCACTTTCATTTGCCAGTGCTACTGCATGGAATGTAGATCAAGGTTGCTAGAAAGCTTCAGGAGCAGAGTAGGTATGTTATCAGATGCTCCAAGTATTCTCTCTCTCCCCCTTGATGGCAGATCAGAGAAAGATGAACAAAGAAAATCACTGTCCATGGAAACTGCAGCAAAGAATTTGAAATAACCTTAGCAGAAATTCTGGAGAAAATCACTTGCAAGACAGTAGATGCCTATTTCCAGCCTCCAGTGAACTCAGTATTCCTCTCTTATTGAGGATCTTCTCTTTGAAATGTATCCATAGGCTGTTTTCCATACCAAGTGAAGCTATCTCAATGAGGACCACTGATTTTTGTATTACAATCATATTAATCAACCTTCATACTCTGTGGTTGAAATACACTCATTTGTAGTCATATCAGAATGAAGTCAGTATGGTACTTACATGGCCTAATGTTTGGACCTGGAAGTAAATTATCATGTAAAACAAGACGAAAGTAATGGATATATCTCTAATGGCTTTCCATTCCCTAAGGGGTCACCAGAAGTGCTTTTGACTGTAGTAGTGCCTTTAGTCTTCATCTACTCTTGAACACAGAGTAAAGCCAGATACCTGTAACAACAGAGGTGAAGCCAAGGTTGTGCCATGACATATAACATTATTTCTTAGTCACTAATCATACTAGAGGATGTGACAGTACTTCTCTAACCATATAACTTAAAATCCCATGGACAAACTATTAGAGTGCCTTTGCCAAGTCTGATTTCCAGCCCTGAATTCTTGGCACTGACCTAGAATGCACTGAGCACTCACACACCTGCTACTACTACTCTTGTCTCCATGAAATTTCATTGACAAATGCTGTTCTGGCCTATTTAATGTGTACGTGTGTGCACTCTCTCACCATTGCCCCTCATTTGTATGAAAGTTAGCAAGGCAAGATGTGTATCCTATCAGGTAACCACCATGGCTTTCTTGAAGAGGATTGAGAGTTCAGAGGACAATGGCCAACCTTAAAGGAAGGAAAATCCATTGGTACAAATCAGCCCATCTTTAAGATATGTGCTCACTGGATGCTCCCAAGAACCAGCCCCATTTATTCTCCAAAAAGAGTAGACTCACAGCAAAAAGATCACCTGAATTAGAGTTCCTTGATATGACTAACTAATGAGGGAAATCATACTGAAAAACCTGCACATGTAAACTGTTTCTGTGTGCATGTGTGTGCATGTACATATATGCACACCAGCATAGACAGTGTTCATCCAATGATGACTAAAGGATGCATACAGTAAAACTGACTACTTTGTACCTAACATACTAACTAAAAGTTAAGTTCAAGATGTGATCCTTAAAATTATATAACTACACTATAAGATTAGGATACTACAGTGATGACCCAGAAGACAGTTTCTATGGTTTCACTATCTCACCTTCTTTGCATTACCTAAAATTATCCCAAGATCCAAATGCTAAAGGAAAGGCAATATCTCTCTAATGACAGATTGTCCTGACAATTGTTCTGAGTATAGAAGGGCTATTTTTCTTAACACCTTTATATACATCATTCAGTGAACCAGTGAAAGGCCCTTCAATGCCTAAGAAATTCAACAACAGACAGGGATTACATAAGAATGATCATTTTTCCTTGTCTCTTACAACTTGCATAATAAGCAAAGAGACCAATCCAAGACAGCCATTTTCTTTCAGTCTCTCAATGTCTCTTTCTCCCTCTCTCATTATTCCTCTCCCTCTCTCCTTCTCCCTCTCTCTCCTCCTCCTCACACCTTTCAAATTTCTCTTCCTGAATGTGCTATGTTCAAAACAGATTGGAGGTGTGTGGGCAGTTCTTGACCTCTATATCTTAGGTTTCTTCAAATATCTGGTAATCTTTGGCTGCCTATTTTTATGGGAGTGGGTCAGTAAAAAATAGGTCAGAGTTCCTGTGTCCATGGATAAAGTGTATTGATTGTGAGCTTTCTTGAAATATTCTGATTCATTGGGGAACCCCCATCTCAGTACTGAATATTGTTAAGTCTTTATTTCTTGAGATGATGAGACATTCACATGCAACATTATTTTATTATCTTATTTGGATGATATAAGCTTTGCTTCCAGTTGTCCAGAAATCAAGTGAGCAAGGACATAAGGTCTCCATATTCACTATGTAAATTTTCACCATGTCACCACATTCAATATGTAACCTGTACTTCCCATTTTGCTCTCCATTCTTCAGTCTAGAGATGTTGTTTATTCTGTTCAGATAAATCTCCAAAATAAATCATCAGAACTCTGCCAGGATAGGAGGTGGCAGTCACTCGAGTTTCAGAGTAGTGAGAGAATATGGGTCCAAATGCTTTGTAAATAGACTTTAAACAATCCTTCTGTTATTAGCTCTACCTTCATCTGTCCTTTACAGAGGTCCTGAAATCTACCAGTTCCTGGGCCTTTGGACATTCTATGAGGCTCAGAATTTGACTTCACTGACTGCTAGGTTAGGATTTAACTTCTTTGGACATGCAAAATCAATAACATCCATCATCTTCTATATGAACTTCCAAACTTTTAGTGTTATTCTCTCTTTTCNATCCTTAGTGTGCAGATTATTACTCCTGAAAAATATGGGTAAGACCATTTTTTAGACAGCATAAAAAACATACGCTGTCTAGTATAGAAAGTATTAATAAGTCTGACATCCACAGAAGCAGCATGAAGGTAGAGAAAGTCTTCTGAGGACTTTAAGATTTTTCCCAAGTATCTTTTAATAATCTAAATTATTCTGGAAGAAAGCACCCAAATAATTTTTTCCAAAACCTTGAGATCTAAGTCCACTGTTTGCAATCACTTTCATTTGCCAGTGCTACTGCATGGAATGTAGATCAAGGTTGCTAGAAAGCTTCAGGAGCAGAGTAGGTATGTTATCAGATGCTCCAAGTATTCTCTCTCTCCCCCTTGATGGCAGATCAGAGAAAGATGAACAAAGAAAATCACTGTCCATGGAAACTGCAGCAAAGAATTTGAAATAACCTTAGCAGAAATTCTGGAGAAAATCACTTGCAAGACAGTAGATGCCTATTTCCAGCCTCCAGTGAACTCAGTATTCCTCTCTTATTGAGGATCTTCTCTTTGAAATGTATCCATAGGCTGTTTTCCATACCAAGTGAAGCTATCTCAATGAGGACCACTGATTTTTGTATTACAATCATATTAATCAACCTTCATACTCTGTGGTTGAAATACACTCATTTGTAGTCATATCAGAATGAAGTCAGTATGGTACTTACATGGCCTAATGTTTGGACCTGGAAGTAAATTATCATGTAAAACAAGACGAAAGTAATGGATATATCTCTAATGGCTTTCCATTCCCTAAGGGGTCACCAGAAGTGCTTTTGACTGTAGTAGTGCCTTTAGTCTTCATCTACTCTTGAACACAGAGTAAAGCCAGATACCTGTAACAACAGAGGTGAAGCCAAGGTTGTGCCATGACATATAACATTATTTCTTAGTCACTAATCATACTAGAGGATGTGACAGTACTTCTCTAACCATATAACTTAAAATCCCATGGACAAACTATTAGAGTGCCTTTGCCAAGTCTGATTTCCAGCCCTGAATTCTTGGCACTGACCTAGAATGCACTGAGCACTCACACACCTGCTACTACTACTCTTGTCTCCATGAAATTTCATTGACAAATGCTGTTCTGGCCTATTTAATGTGTACGTGTGTGCACTCTCTCACCATTGCCCCTCATTTGTATGAAAGTTAGCAAGGCAAGATGTGTATCCTATCAGGTAACCACCATGGCTTTCTTGAAGAGGATTGAGAGTTCAGAGGACAATGGCCAACCTTAAAGGAAGGAAAATCCATTGGTACAAATCAGCCCATCTTTAAGATATGTGCTCACTGGATGCTCCCAAGAACCAGCCCCATTTATTCTCCAAAAAGAGTAGACTCACAGCAAAAAGATCACCTGAATTAGAGTTCCTTGATATGACTAACTAATGAGGGAAATCATACTGAAAAACCTGCACATGTAAACTGTTTCTGTGTGCATGTGTGTGCATGTACATATATGCACACCAGCATAGACAGTGTTCATCCAATGATGACTAAAGGATGCATACAGTAAAACTGACTACTTTGTACCTAACATACTAACTAAAAGTTAAGTTCAAGATGTGATCCTTAAAATTATATAACTACACTATAAGATTAGGATACTACAGTGATGACCCAGAAGACAGTTTCTATGGTTTCACTATCTCACCTTCTTTGCATTACCTAAAATTATCCCAAGATCCAAATGCTAAAGGAAAGGCAATATCTCTCTAATGACAGATTGTCCTGACAATTGTTCTGAGTATAGAAGGGCTATTTTTCTTAACACCTTTATATACATCATTCAGTGAACCAGTGAAAGGCCCTTCAATGCCTAAGAAATTCAACAACAGACAGGGATTACATAAGAATGATCATTTTTCCTTGTCTCTTACAACTTGCATAATAAGCAAAGAGACCAATCCAAGACAGCCATTTTCTTTCAGTCTCTCAATGTCTCTTTCTCCCTCTCTCATTATTCCTCTCCCTCTCTCCTTCTCCCTCTCTCTCCTCCTCCTCACACCTTTCAAATTTCTCTTCCTGAATGTGCTATGTTCAAAACAGATTGGAGGTGTGTGGGCAGTTCTTGACCTCTATATCTTAGGTTTCTTCAAATATCTGGTAATCTTTGGCTGCCTATTTTTATGGGAGTGGGTCAGTAAAAAATAGGTCAGAGTTCCTGTGTCCATGGATAAAGTGTATTGATTGTGAGCTTTCTTGAAATATTCTGATTCATTGGGGAACCCCCATCTCAGTACTGAATATTGTTAAGTCTTTATTTCTTGAGATGATGAGACATTCACATGCAACATTATTTTATTATCTTATTTGGATGATATAAGCTTTGCTTCCAGTTGTCCAGAAATCAAGTGAGCAAGGACATAAGGTCTCCATATTCACTATGTAAATTTTCACCATGTCACCACATTCAATATGTAACCTGTACTTCCCATTTTGCTCTCCATTCTTCAGTCTAGAGATGTTGTTTATTCTGTTCAGATAAATCTCCAAAATAAATCATCAGAACTCTGCCAGGATAGGAGGTGGCAGTCACTCGAGTTTCAGAGTAGTGAGAGAATATGGGTCCAAATGCTTTGTAAATAGACTTTAAACAATCCTTCTGTTATTAGCTCTACCTTCATCTGTCCTTTACAGAGGTCCTGAAATCTACCAGTTCCTGGGCCTTTGGACATTCTATGAGGCTCAGAATTTGACTTCACTGACTGCTAGGTTAGGATTTAACTTCTTTGGACATGCAAAATCAATAACATCCATCATCTTCTATATGAACTTCCAAACTTTTAGTGTTATTCTCTCTTTTCATATTCTCTTTGTCACTGACAAAATATGTATTTTAAAAATCCTTTTCCCTCACTTGAGTGGGGTTTCAATAGGGAAAAGGCATTGATGTGTCTGTTCAAACCACCATCTTAAACCAAAATTCTCAACTCAGCTTTTCTTAGAAAAATGTCCCACCACATTGGCAAAGATCCTCAGGGTCTTAAGCTCAGAGAAATTATGTGGTTACAGTCATAATACATTTCCCACAGTGCCAAATTGGGATATCAAGAAATATTATCGTTTCAAAGATGCTCCTGTAAATCTTCCACAGAAGCACTATTCATTGTATCTATCTATTAATCTGTAATGTTTCTCAGAAGTCCTAGTAAATGCAGAGTCTGCATATCTGTTTTATACCAGAAAGAGTTAGCAGAGGGGGAAAGCTTCAATTACAGGAACAGTGATTAAATCTTATGCCACACAGTATCACTATCTTGAAAATGAAATTATGAGGTACCAGCTGTTGGCTCTAAATTTCTCATAAATGCAAAAATATACATTAATATCACTGCAGTATGAAATGCTACAAGATATAGGACAGTACTGTCAGTGAATATATATGCACACCTTTTGAATATTTTTCATTCAGTGTAAATAATCACTTCCTGGGAAATACACTGACATACTTCTCAAGTAACTTTATGTTTTGGTCAATATGAATGCCTTAAAGTTATATGTGTTAGATAAATTATATGTATATATATATTTTTTTTGGTAGGATTTCTTACCACAAGAATGAAATGCAAAACTGGGTTCTAGCTGTTTGATCTTTAAAGTCCTGTTCAATTTAATCACATAAGAGTTAACAACAACAACAAAACACTTTCAACTCTTTTTTGTGGCATTTATTTATTTATTTTTAATTTTTATTATTATTATTATTTTTTAATTACCATACTGTATTTGTTTTGCCATACATTGACATCTATTAGCCACAGGTGAACACAATCTCCCAATGCGGAAGCCCCCTCCCACCTCCCACCCCATACCATCTACCTGAATCATCCTGTGCACCAGCCCCATGCATCCTGCATCCTGCATTGAACATAGACTGGCGCTTCTTTTCTTACAAGATAGTATACATTTCAATACCATTCTCCCAAACCATCCCACCCTTTCCCTCTCCCCCAGAGTCCAAAAGTCCGTTCTATACCTCTGTGTCTCTTTTGTTGTCTCACATATAGGGTCATCATTACTATCTTCTAAATTCCATATATATGTGTCAGTATACTGTATTGGTGTTTTTCTTTCTGGCTTACTTCACTCTGTATAATCGGTTCCAATTTCATCCATCTCATTAGAACTGAGTCAAATTTATTCTTTTTAAGGGCTGAGTAGTACTCCATTGTGTATATGTACCACAGCTTTCTTATCCATTCATCTGTTGATGGACATCTAGGTTGCTTCCATGTCCTGGCTATTATGAACAGTGCTGCGATGAACATTGGGGTACATGTGTCTCTTTCAATTCTGGTTTCCTCGGTGTGTATGCCCAGCAGTGGGATTGCTGGGTCATAAGGCAGTTCTATTTGCAATTTTTTAAGGAATCTCCACACTGTTTTCCAAAGTGGCTGTACTAGTTTGCATTCCCACCAGCAGTGTAAGAGGGTTCCCTTTTCTCCACATCCTCTCCAGCATTTATTGCTTGTAGACTTTTGGATCGCAGCCATTCTGACTGGTGTGAAATGGTACCTCATTGTGGTCTTGATTTGCATTTCTCTGATAATGAGTGATGTTGAACATCTTTTCATGTGTTTGTTAGCCATCCGTATGTCTTCTTTGGAGAAGTGCCTATTTAGTTCTTTGGCCCATTTTTTGATTGGATCGTTTATTTTTCTGGAGTTGAGCTGCATAAGTTGCTTGTATATCTTTGAGATTAGTTGTTTGTCAGTTGTTTCATTTGCTATTGTTTTCTCCCATTCAGAAGGCTGTCTTTTCACCTTGCTTATAGTTTCCTTTGTTGTGCAGAAGCTTTTAATTTTAATTAGATCCCATTTGTTTATTTTTGCTTTTATTTCCAGTATACTGGGAGGTGGATCATAGAGGATCCTGCTGTGAGTTATGTCGGAGAGTGTTTTGCCTATGTTCTCCTCTAGGAGTTTTATAGTTTCTGGTCTTACATTTAGATCTTTAATCCATTTTGAGTTTATTTTTGTGTATGGTGTTAGAAAGAGGTCTAGTTTCATTCTTTTACAAGTGGTTGACCAGTTTTCCCAGCACCACCTGTTAAAGAGACTGTCTTTACTCCATTGTATATTCTTGCCTCCTTTGTCGAAGATAAGGTGTCCATAGGTGTGTGGATTTATCTCTGGGCTTTCTATTTTGTTCCATTGATCTATATTTCTGTCTTTGTGCCAGTACCATACTGTCTTAATGACTGTGGCTCTGTAGTAGAGCCTGAAGTCAGGCAAGTTGATTCCTCCAGTTCCATTCTTCTTTCTCAAGATTGCTTTGGCTATTCGAGGTTTTTTGTATTTCCATACAAATCTTGAGATTATTTGATCTAGTTCTGTGAAAAATACTGCTGGTAGCTTGATGGGAATTGCATTGAATCTGTAGATTGCTTTAGGTAGTATACTCATTTTCACGATATTGACTCTTCCAACCCATGAGCATGGTATATTTCTCCATCTATTAGTGTCCTCTTTGATTTCTTTCATCAGTGTTTTATAGTTTTCGATATATAGGTCTTTAGTTTCTTTAGGTAGGAATATTCCTAAGTATTTTATTCTTTTCGTTGCAATGGTGAATGGAATTGTTTCCTTAACTTCTTTTTCTACTTTCTCATTATTAGTGTATAGGAATGCAAGGGATTTCTGAGTGTTGATTTTATATCCTGCAACTTTACTATATTCATTGATTAGCTCTAGTAGTTTTCTGGTCGAGTCTTTAGGATTTTCTATGTAGAGGATCATGTCATCTGCAAACAGTGAGAGTTTTACTTCTTCTTTTCCAATTTGGATTCCTTGTATTTCTTTTTCTGCTCTGATCGCTGTGGCCAAAACTTCCAGTACGATGTTGAAGAGTAGTGGTGAAAGTGGACACCCTTGTCTTGTTCCTGACTTTAGGGGAAATGGTTTCAATTTTTCACCATTGAGGATAATGTTAGCTGTGGGTTTGTCATATATAGCTTTTATTATGTTGAGGTATGTTCCTTCTATTCCTGCTTTCTGGAGAGTTTTTATCATAAATGGATGTTGAATTTTGTCAAAGGCTTTTTCTGCATCTATTGAGATAATCATATGATTTTTATTTCTCAGTTTGTTAATGTGATGAATTACATTGATTGACTTGCGGATATTGAAGAATCCTTGCATCCCTGGGATAAAGCCCACTTGGTCATGGTGTATGATCTTTTTAATGTGTTGCTGGATTCTGATTGCTAGGATTTTGTTGAGGATTTTTGCATCTATGTTCATCAGTGATATTGGCCTGTAGTTTTCTTTTTTTGTGGTGTCTTTGTCAGGTTTTGGTATTAGGGTGATGGTGGCCTCATAGAATGAGTTTGGAAGTTTACCTTCCTCTGCAATTTTCTGGAATAGTTTCAGTAAGATAGGTGTTAGCTCTTCTCGAAATTTTTGGTAGAATTCAGCTGTGAAGCCGTCTGGACCTGGGCTTTTGTTTGCTGGAAGATTTCTGATTACAGTTTCAATTTCCATGCTTGTGATGGGTCTGTTAAGATTTTCTATTTCTTCCTGGTTGAGTTTTGGAAAGTTGTACTTTTCTAAAAATTTGTCCATCTCTTCCAAGTTGTCCATTTTATTGGCATATAGTTGCTGATAGTAGTCTCTTATGATTCTTTGTATTTCTGAGTTGTCTGTCGTGATCTCTCCATTTTCATTTCTAATTTTGTTGATTTGATTTTTTTCTCTTTGTTTCTTGATGAGTCTGGCTAATGGTTTGTCAATTTTATTTATCCTTTCAAAGAACCAGCTTTTTGCTTTGTTGATTTTTGCTATGGTCTCTTTTGTTTCTTTTGCATTTATTTCTGCCCTAATTTTTAAGATTTCTTTCCTTCTACTAACTCTGGGGTTCTCTATTTCTTCCTTTTCTAGTTGCTTTAGGTGTAGAGTTAGGTTATTTATTTGACTTTTTTCTTGTTTCTTGAGGTATGCCTGTATTGCTATGAACTTTCCTCTTAGGACTGCTTTTATAGTGTCCCAAAGGTTCTGTGTAGTTGTGTTTTCATTTTCATTCGTTTCGATGCATATTTTGATTTCTTTTTTGATTTCTTCTGTGATTTGTTGATTATTCAGAAGGGTGTTGTTCAGCCTCCAAATGTTGGAATTTTTAATAGTTTTTCTCCTATAATTGAGATCTAACCTTAGTGCATTATGGTCAGAGAAGATGCTTGGAATAATTTCGATTTTTTTGAATTTATCAAGGTTAGATTTATGACCCAGAATGTGATCTATCCTGGAAAAGGTTCCGTGTGCACTTGAGTAAAAGGTGAAATTCATTGTTTTGGGGTGAAATGTCCTATAGATATCAATTAGGTCTAACTGGTCTATTGTATCGTTTAACGTTTGCGTTTCTTTGTTAATTTTCTGTTTAGTTGATCTGTCCATAGGTGTGAGTGGGGTATTAAAGTCTCCCACTATTATTGTGTTATTATTAATTTCCCCTTTCATGCTTGTTAGCAGTTGTCTTACATATTGCGGTGCTCCTATGTTGGGTGCATATATATTTATAATTGTTATATCTTCTTCTTGGATTGATCCTGTAATCATTATGTAGTGGCCTTCTTTGTCCCTTTTCACAGCCTTTGTTTTAAAGTCTATTTTATCGGATATGAGTATTGCTACTCCTGCTTTCTTTTGGTCTTTATTTGCATGGAATATCTTTTTCCAGCCCTTCACTTTCAGTCTGTATGTGTCCGTTGTTTTGAGGTGGGTCTCTTGTAGGCAGCATATATAGGGATCCTGTTTTTGTATCCATTCAGCCAGTCTTTGCCTTTTGGTTGGGGCATTCAACCCATTTACATTTAAGGTAATTATTGATAAGTATGCTCCTGTTGCCATTTACTTTATTGTTTTGGGTTCGGGTTTATACGCCCTTTTTGTGTTTCCTGTCTAAAGTCTATCCTTTAGTATTTGTTGGAGAGCTGGTTTGGTGGTGCTGAATTCTCTCAGCTTTTGCTTGTCTGGAAAGCTTTTGATTTCTCCTTCATATTTGAATGAGATCCTTGCTGGGTACAGTAGTCTTGGCTGAAGGTTATTATCTTTCATCACTTTAAGTATGTCTTGCCATTCCCTCCTGGCCTGAAGAGTTTCTATTGAAAGGTCTGCAGTTATTCTTATGGGGATCCCCTTGTGTGTTATTTGTTGTTTTTCCCTTGCTGCTTTTAATATTTGTTCTTTGTGTTTGATCTTTGTTAGTTTGATTAAAATATGTCTTGGGGTGTTTCGCCTTGGGTTTATCCTGTTTGGCACTCTCTGGGTTTCTTGGACTTGGGTGATTATTTCCCTCCCCATTTTAGGGAAGTTTTCAACTATTATCTCCTCCAGTATTTTCTCATGGTCTTTCTTTTTGTCTTCTTCTTCTGGGACTCCTATAATTCGAATGTTGGATCGTTTCATATTGTCTTGGAGGTCTCTGAGGTTGTCCTCATTTCTTTTAATTCGTCTTTCTTTTTCCCTCGCTGATTCATTTATTTCTACCATTCTATCTTCTATTTCACTAATCCTATCTTCTGCCTCCGATATTCTACTATTTGTAGCCTCCAGAGTGTTTCTGATCTCAGTTATTGCATTATTCATTTTATGTTGACTCTTTTTTATTTCTTCTAGGTCCTTGTTAAACCTTTCTTGCATCTTCTCAATCCTTGACCCCAGGCTGTTTATCTGTGATTCCATTTTGATTTCAAGATTTTGGATCATTTTCACTATCAGTATTCGGAATTCTTTCTCAGGTAGATTCCCTATCTCTTCCTCTTTTGTTTGGTTTGGTGGGCATGTCTCCTGTTCCTTTACCTGCTGGGTATTCCTCTGTCTCTTCATCTTGGTTATATTGCTGCGTTTGGGTGGCTTTTCTATATTCTGGGAATTTGTGGAATTCTCTTTCTTATAGAGCTTCCTCTCTGTGTTTGGGGTTATCTCAGTGGCTTGTCAAAGTTTTTTGATTAGGGAGACTTGTGTTGGAGTTCTGGTGGGTGGAGCTGGATTTCCTCTCTCTGGAGTGCTGTGAAGTGCGAAGTAATGGGTTATGAGACGTCGATGGTTTTGGAGTATTTTGAGTTGCCTTTGTATTGGAGCTCAGGGGCTTGTTCTTGTGTTGCTGGAGATTTTGCGTGGTGTGTCTTGCTCTGGAGCTTGTTGGCCCTTGGGCGGTGCTCAATTTCAGTATAGGTATGAAGGCGTTTGATGAGCTCTTATTGGATAATGTTCCCTGTATTCAGGAATTCTTTGATGATCTCAGGATTTGGACTTACAACTCCTGATTCTGGTTTTCAGATTTATTTTTACAATAGCCTCATGATTTCTCCATCTATTCAGCACTAATGTTTAAACATCTAGGTTAATGATGATAGGATTGTCCAGCTTGAGGGTCGTCCCTAGAGGGTCGCTGCGTTACTTGGAGGAGAGAAGAGGGTTAGAGGTGAGTGGAATGGGATGAGGTGGGATCAAAAGTGGAAAAAGCAAGCTAGCCCGTAACCACTTTCTTGTGTGCGCTCCGACGTCTGGGCTGCTCAGAGGTGGTCACATAGTTATACATGGGAGAGGAGAGGGAGGAAGTAGATAGAGGTGGAGAGGAGGATAAAAGAGGGAGATGGAAAGGAGGAATACAGATCCGGCCAGTGACCAGTTCTCTTAGAATTCTCCACCTTCTGGAGCACACAGAGATTCATAGAGTTGGGTAGAGAAGAGGAGGGGGAGGGGGGAGACAAAAGCCACCTGGTGGAGAAAAGAGAGATTCTAAAGGTGGAGAGAGTGGTCAAGCCAGTAGTCTCGCACTCATGTAAAACTGGGTACTGAAGATTAGGTTTTTAAAAGTACCAAATTGGCAACAAATACCAAAATGCCAAGATTAAAAATCTGGAGTAAAAATTGGATTTTTAAAGATAGAATGTTGAAGAGAAGAAGAAGAAGGAGAGAGAAATTTAAAAAAAAAAAGAGAGAGAGAAAAGTAAAATGTAATCAAGTTTAGGAAAAAAAAAAGATGAAAAAGAAGTAAAAACAAATTTAAAAAAGAAAAAAATTTTTAAAGAAAGAAAAAAAATTCTTAAAAAAAAAATCACGCTTCCACATCATACCCCTCCCCCCCAAAAAAAAATGATCATAAAAGTAGTAACGGTATATCTGGCGTTTTCTCTGTCGTTGTGGACTGTGTGGGGTCGATACCAAGGCAGTTCCCTCTGTGTGACTTCCTCTGTTTGCTGGCCTCTTCTGTGTCTGACTTCTGTCTTGCCACAGGGAAGGTGGTGGTGACCTCTGCACCGGGCTTGCCCCTACTCGCTCCGCGGGATATTCATGCACTTCCCCGGTCTAAGCAGCTCAGGGAGCCCCCTCAGGGAGCCCCCTCCGGGTGTTGGGTTTGGTTGATCCTGGGCTATGTTCCCTTCCCAAGTCCGAGTGGCTAGGGAGTTTGGCGCACACTATTGTTGCGTCTTCTGGGCTTTCCAGGTCGCTCAATTTTCTGGGAGCTCCGCCGGGGCTCTTTCTCAGGCAGATGATGACTGTTAAGTCTCAGTAAAGAAACTTGCTTGCAATTTGGTAGGTAATGACTCTCTTGAGCTGCGACTGCCCTCTTCCAGCGCTTAAGGCTTTGGCTGCCTGTCGCCGGTGGGGGATGGTCTGCAGCCGGCTATTTCCGATCCGTCCTTTGTTCTGTGTGCAGGCCTGTTGGTGTCTGGTTTTGAAGCCAATGATTTGCTTTGCTGGATGCCTGATGTCCTCTGCCAGCATTCAGAAGTTATTTTGTGGAATTTACTCAGCGTTGAAATGTTCTTTTGATGAGGTAGAGAGGGAGAAAGTGTTCCTCCCTTCCTATTCCTCTGCCATCTTTTCCGCCTTCCCCTTTTTTGTGGCATTTAAATCAGCCAACATCTACTATAATTTTCTAAAATCTCCTTTTAAATTGATTCCTCTGATTTCATGAAAACAGCAAATCACACTTTTCCAATGCCCAGCCCACAGAGGTTAGATTTTAAAATTATAAGTTTTTTCAGCTGCCAATAGCATTAAGTCAGCAAGAAGCCAAGTAATAAAGGTCAAGTATTAGGACCTACGCAGTATCTATTATTTATGAACACAGTAAATAATAAAACATAAATAAAAGCGACTAAACACAACTTTCCCACAATTTGAAGAAACTAAATGCAGTTGCTTTAACACAAAACCTTTACAAAATGAAAACATCATCGAATGAATGATAATGTAATTCTTCATCTATAATAAATAACTTCAGTTTTAGTCTATTTATTATCTTTAATAATTATAACAGATTATAAATGTGATTCCATTTAAGTTATAGGTAAATGAAATATTAGCAATTTTGTATCATCTATAAATATTTTGCTATTCTGATAAAGTATTATGACATATTAACTTAAAAATGAAAGGCTTTTCAAAAGTAACATTATCAAGCTTGCTGACTGTACTTCTGATCTAGATATCATCATATGTTTTATATTGATCTGTTCTTTACTTTGGGTCTTTTTTAGGGTTTTAATGTTGACCTTTACTAATATTATCTTGAATGTAAATATTCAGTATCCTGAATTAATATTATTTACTTAAAAAGTAAATAATGACTGTGTTCTTCCCCAAATACTAATTATTACTCCTAGAACAATGAATATCAAGTCAAATATCCTACATATACAAATTTCAAAGTTTATATTAAGGTAAAAAATGGAGAAAATTGGATTTCATCTACTTATCTATAGGAGCAAGAAGTGTGTTCCTCCTTTCCCTTCTTGAAGAAGCAAGAAAAACCTTTGCTCTTTGGATACTGGATGAAAAGTGTTACAAGATCTCACTCTAAACCTTTGGGGGTATAAATACATACCTCCAAGGATCAATCAGATAAACCCAATGTCTCTTGTTTTTCTGGCATAGAGATGTCTCCAAAGTCCTGAACCTCATCTTACTTTGAAAGGTAAGCATATACTTCTTGAGATAGGAAAGCCAGTCTATAGTTCTCATAATATCTCTAAACTTGTAAATCAATTCCCCAAGTCTTGATCTTAGATCAGCATCCCAAAATATCAGTAAAATGTATCCAAAATGCCCCAACTCTATAGAAACACAGAAATGTTTCCTCTGTATTCCACACTCTTGCTGGCTTCAGTTATTGGCACTATGAATTTTCTTTGAAGAATACCTCTAGGATTTCTAATATAAGCAATAAACAAGCAGTTATAACCCTTAGAAAATCCAGACATTATGCTTGATATATTTAGTCCATATCATTAAAAAAAGTCGCTTTTAAATTTATGTCATGTTGTTTTATTTTATATTATAGGAATTCCAGACTTCAGAAATTAATTGGAAAATAATGAATAATATTACTTAAGAGACCTTTTTAAACTTCCATCAAAAGTTTCCCTCACTAACTTCTAGTAAGCTAATTTCTACCTTTTACATGAATTTGACAATAACCTGTCTTTTCTTCCTTTTTTTCCTTATTACAATTAAATTATTTCTGAATGTGTCATAGTTATGACATTCTGAACAACTGATATTCTCTCTTTAATTAAGATTTGAAGGATTATTCCTGCCCTTTGTAGCAATTCATTCCATTATCTTTTTCAAGTTTCTATGTGTCTAAAAATTATATTTCCTAAGCTTCATAAAACCAAATTTGCATTTAAATATAATGCACTTTGCAGAAAAAGACAAGCCTTTAAAAGTATGGTTTAGCTTTAAATGTAGAGATTCAGGATTATGTCAACCACATAAATGGAGTATTTATTTAAATGCAGTACATTTCTGTAAAATGCTACCCATATGCTAATTGAGAATGATTAACCCTAATTCATGATTTATCAAACTAAGCCAGATTAATTTTTTTTTTTAATTTATTAATTTTTTAAATTACATTACTGCATTTGTTTTGCCATACATTGACATGTATTAGCCACAGGTGAACACACTCTCCCAATGCTGAAGCCCCCTCCCACCTCCCCCCCCACACCATCTAGCTGAATCATCTTGTGCACCAGCCCCATGCATCCTGCATCCTGCATTGAACATTGGCGCTTCGTTTCTTACAAGATAGTATATGTTTCAATGCCATTCTCCCAAACCATCCCACCCTTTCCCTCTCCCCCAGAGTCCAAAAGTCTGTTCTATACCTCTGTGTCTCTTTTGTTGTCTCACATATAGGGTCATCATTACTATCTTCTAAATTCCATATATATGTGTCAGTATACTGTATTGGTGTTTTTCTTTCTGGCTTACTTCACTCTGTATA